>CM053405.1:95781281-95794411 GCA_028644305.1 Xerus rutilus | reverse complement strand
CATCCTTTGGGTTACTGAGTGCTTGTTAGTGGTTCCTACTTTCTCTCTCTATCCCCTTTATTCCAGGAGTGTCTCTGGGCTGGAAGGAGAATATTTAGAAGTAGATTGCCTCCCCCTTCCTGGGTTCTCCTTCTGCCATCCTAGTGCTACAGTGAGGATCTGAAGTCAACCCAACTCTTCCAGGAACATTCTCCTCCTCTCCAACCACCAACAACCCTAGCTCTCTGTCAGTAGGGACAAATAAACACTCACCAAACAGCCTTTCAGAGTGATGATACTTTAAGTAAATGTGTAGAAAATTCTCCCACCAACTACCTGTGATCATCATTGATTTTAACTGAATATTTGAGAATGCTGGATTGTTCTTTGTTATTCATTTTCATGACAGTTTTTGTTCAGTTGAAACTGCTACCTTTAATACAGCATGTTTTAAGTAACATTTCTGGATCTTACAAGTAGTGGCTTGTGTTGGCAGCATCATATAAAGCTGGACTTTACAATGATTTAGTTAACTTGGTTCCTGAAGTCAGTCAAGATAAATTTGCTTGGGCTGCACCTACTTTTAATAAATTATACTAATTGAATGAATTGGATAATAGACAAATCTCCTTTTCACTCTGTGCTACACAGAAGGTCAGGACAACTTGCTGCTCGGGGTATCCTCCAATCCTTCTAAAACAGAGGAGAATAGCCAATGCCGCTGGGTTTCATCTGAGATTATACTCTGTTCTTTTCATGTGCAATTGGACTAAGAAGTCACATAGTTCTGTGTCCTGATACCATAAAAAAGAAGAACACACTTCTTTGTTTAAGTCTGTGTCCTGGGTTCTACCTATAACTTGTGTGGAACCTGTGAATCCTGTATCTGTAACGTTACCTGGAGTAAGCAGGGGCTTAGCATCAGTCTGTTACTGCTATCAATGATAAAGCAAGAGATGGATTTTTTTGGGGGGTGGGGAGGGGATTGAACTCAGGGGCACTCAACCACTGAACCACATCCTCAGCCCTACTGCCTATCTGATTTAGAGACAAGGTCTCACTGAGTTGCTCAGCACCTCATTTTTGCCAAGGCTGGCTTTGTACTCGTGATCCTCCTGCCTCAGCCTCCTGAATCACTGGGATTACAGGCATGTGCCACCGTGCCCCGCAAGAGATGGACTTTAACAAGCAAATTCCTTCTGCTGTATTTTCAGTTTTGAAACATAGAAAATAATTTAAAAAAACTAATCTCTAAATAGTAAATAGCATAAATCAATAATTATGTGAATTGTATTTTAATGTTTTTAAAGATTTTAAGAGCAATTGGTTCATTTGAAAACATCAAATACATAAAGCCAAGTACCTATCTTAAATAAAATATCCCTTCTAAATACAGTAGACTTATTCAACTGAAGATAGAAAAAAAAACTTTGTGTAAGAAAACAATACATCATCCACATGTGACAGTTATGACATGTTTAAGGCTAATACATATTCCTGGAAGGATGTATGACACTTAAAAAATCTTTCATTTGTTTCATGATCACTTAAATTTTAAGGCCTATGTGAGATGACTTTGGTCCTTTGTAAGGTAAAATGGAGGAAAGAATAAGGCTAAATGTGGATGAAGGACAAGGGGTAGAATTGACGAGATTCTCAAATTACAGCATTCAGGAGCCAGGAGGCTGACCTCACAGCACCCCAGGAATTACACCACTTTCATTTCCCACAGTTATCCTGTTTATTACAAATTATGTTTCAATCCCTCTTAAGTCATGAAGTCATTATGACTGCATCAGTGATGGTATCATTATGTTCAAGACTTTGGAAATGTCCTCTCTTGGCTAACATGAACCATATTTGAGAGCCAATATTAAGAAATTTACAATTATTGTCTACATAGTTGAGATTTATTTTTCATTTATCCTATAAAATGATCATTATTATAAGAAAAGCATGATATATATGAATTGTGTTAATATGTTATTTTTTTCATGTCCTATCTCTTCCAAATTAATTTGGCATAAGTATTTGGGAAGCAGTCTAGGAATTTAAAAAGAAAAATGAAATCACAGAAAGACGCAGTCTAAAAATAGCCTGAATTAAAGATTAATATTTAATTGAAAACTTTCCAATGATGCCATGATTTTGAAATAAAGCAGAACTTTTCCAGACATTTTAACCATATGGCAAATTTCACTTTACTCCCATTACTCTGTTAATCCATTAGATTTTAAGGCAAGGAGAGTCCAAAAGTTATCTTTGCTGTATAAACAAAATCAAATAAGTTAGCTTTCAGACGTTACTAAATCTGGAAGAACATTCACAAAATTTGAGATCAGAAGGCGAAACTTATTTTTTTTTCATAACAGTGTTCTGAAAAACCGGGCCTATCCGACAAAATACCAGAGTAAAGAAGCTTAAGTCTAAATACAAATGAGGAAAGTCAACAATCTGGGGATGTTTCAGTTGAAGTTAAGGCCTTTTCTCAGTCTGAACTGAACTATTTCTTTCTTTGAAATAGAGGAGCTTGAAAGTATTTCAATATTAACACCATTTATTAATCCAAAAGGTATTTGCAAAGTATTTACTACATGCCAGATACTGTTCTAGATGTCTCAGACACAAATGTGTAAAAAGATTTCTGTCCTCAGGAAGCCTGTACTCTAGCTAGGGAGAATAAAAACAATGAAAATAATAAATAAGTATCTTAGAAAGGGAGAAATAGTATTTAAAGTAATAAATCCCATTATTATTAATCTAGAAATCTGAGTAGTATTTTATAATATTTTTATTAGTAATCTATGTAAATTATATGATATTCTATATATTAATTTGGGAAAATTAATATAGACAATAGAAATCTATAGATAATAGAATACACTATTCAGAATATGTTATAGTGCGTCTTCCTATAGGAGAAATTGCTGCATTCTTTAGACTAGTTGCATAATCAGCCAAGTATTCATATGACAAATACAGAATTTTACTGTCCCTAGTGAACAACATTGCCATTTAACCCAATCTTCTTTATTAAGGTCTTACTTGTAATAGTTACAAAAAAAATATTACAAGTCTACAGATGACATGGATATTATATGTGATGAAATCACAGTTTCCAATCTGCTGAGTTACATGATCATTCTCTGGGTATCCCTTTAGTTCTGATTTGAAAAGAACGTACGCATAAACCACTATTTAAATAAAGGCTGAACATCCTTTGGCGAAAAGGAATGAAACAAACCAGAAGAGTTCAGATTTCAGATTTTTTTCAGATTCAAAAATACTTGCATATACACAGTGAGATCTGTCTTAGAGATAGGACCCAAGTCTAAACACAAAATTCATTGTTTCCCACACACTTTATATCAGAGCCTAAAGGTAATTTAATACAATATTTTAAAGAATTTTGTGCATTTTGACTATTGACACATGAGGTCAGGTGTGGAATTTTCTATTAGTGACATCATGTCAATTCTCAGAAAGTTTTGGATTTTGGATTATTTTGGATATCAGATTAGGGATGCTAAACCTATACTACCTTTTATAAAACTATAAAGCTAACATTAGAGGCTACTATGAGGAATACATTATCCAGGGTACTCACACTTTATTACTTTATTATTGAGCTCTCCAAACTGCAATTCTATTTGGGGGTTTAGAAAACTGGATTGCTTTCTACAATATGCTATTTACGTGAATGGGGTTGACATCATTTTTGCTTCTGACATTGCTTATTAGCATCAATTTGAAAGACTTCAGGTCTAAATTTGTATGTGATTTAATAATAACAAATAAACCTAACTCTCCATGTCTCAAATATGAGTAATATCATTTCTTGGAATAATACAAAAAAAGTCATTTCCATTTTTCTGTCATCATACTGCTATATGATGTGAAGTCAACTGCCATTGGATTTTTTTTTTTTTTTTTTTTTTTTGTGCTAGTGATGCTGGGAACCAGGAGAGAAAAATGGTCTCAAGCTCCAAAAACTGATTTAGTACATAGGACATCAGAGAAGTAGCTCCAAACTGGTAAGAACTATAGTGAATGAAAATTGATTAAAATAATTAACCAGTTGGGACTGGGGTTGTGGCACAGTGGTAGCGTGCTCACCTAGCACGCGTGAGGCACTGGGTTCGATCCTCAGCACCACATAAAAATAAAATAAAGATATTCTGTCCGCCTACAACCAAAAAATAAATATTAAAAAAAAATAATTAACCAGTCCGTAGGTAACAATTTCTGGCTACTTGGATCGGAGTCAACTCCTATAACATCATCAGGTCTCTGATCTGGGCTTGATATAGACACTGGGTCATGCATGTGGCTGGGGAGTTCCAGATGATTGGGAAAGAAAATTGTAACTGAGCCAGGTCACAAGGTCTGAAATGACTGCAGTCATGGAATAAGTTTGATTTTTGTTTTTTCAGACACTATTGATAACAATATGAGGCCAATTTACAGTGGTTCTCTTCTCCTGGTACCTGGGTTCAGGTTCTCATAACTTGAATGAGATTAAGAGAGGAAAAGAAAATGTCTTTCCTGGACATTTGCATGTGTTTAGTTGTGGGATAAGAGTCAGTCCATCTGGATGAAGATACAAAGTGGCTCAGCCTCTGACTGTATGAAATATTTCAAATTGTAGTTTTCAAGTCCCCTCAATTTTTCATGACTCCCTCTCTTCTCCATTCATGTCAAGACCTGAAACAGTTACTAGGTAGCAACAAGATAGACCATCTTTAATAGACTTGCTAAGGAGGCCCTCTTGGAAAGGGGTATTTTGTAGAGGATTACCACCCACGATGCCAAGTTCTCTGACCCAGACAAAGGAGAGGTGACATGTGCTGACTGTGTAGATAGGAAGAGGGTGACTCACCTTGGCAAGCTCCAGTGCGGATGTTGGGGATGAAGCCCCGCCGGCAGGGCTGTGGCTGGGCTGGACACATCTCACAAGGATGGCCCCAGGCCCGCCCAATGGTGGCACAGCACAGAGTCTTTGTGCAGACTATGCCTGTCAGCTGCCCTTGGCACATCTGGTTGTTGACCTGAGTGAAGCAGGGGCCGGTCCTATAATCTGGAATGCAAAAGAAGACGAGAAGACAGGTTTTACGATCAAACACTAATCTTATAAGAGTGTCTCCTAATGCATAGAACAGAGACTATTTCTTCTGACCAAACTTAATGACAAAAGATCAGAGAGTTGCATTTTGAAAATTCATAATTTTTCAATCACAAGAGGTGCATTAAGAGTCTTCAAGGTATTCTACACTGGACACTGTAAACAGGTACTCCCTGGCTGAATCTGGCATATAGATGTGTCTTAATGACTTCTAAAATGTTTTTAAAGAATATAAATTAGTAGCCAATACTTTAAAGCTGAGAAATTTCACACAAATTTTTTTTTCTGGCTTTTCTTATAAAATTGGAGTTTCTAGCCACACTAGGCCTGCCCTGCTGTGTGTTTGTCCACTACACCCCTGGCCTACAATTCCTTACTGCCAAACCTCTTTACTTATTGAGATGCCCCACCTGGACCCTGAGGGCAATGGCATGAATAACTCTTCTTTATCTAGCAAAGACTTTTAGTTTCAGATTAGGGGGATGAGAGTTTAGAAAATCAAAATGAACCAATAAAAATACACATTTCCATAGCACAGATATATTTTGGCAGTCTAAATTGTCTATAAATATTGAGTTCTAACAAGCTGATTTCTGTTTGGGTGTCAGTCTGTTTAGTTCTGTGGTTAACTCAATCGAGAAGACAGTACTAATAACACTCGTGCTCATGGAATCTTTATAGCCAAGTTAATCTTATATCATCTCTGTTCTCTAGCAGATGACAATCAATGTTCGGCTCTGTTATGACAATGATCAAAACCATGCCATGTATGATATATAGGTAGACTCTTCTACGAATAGTAAAGATGATCCATTTAGTCCTTGCATCTCCAAGTGTAGTCACCCAACCTGCAACCTCTGCATCTCTGTAGAACTGGCTAGAAATGCAGACTAGGGCCCAGGCCCAGGTCCCAAAACCAAGAGTGCACATTTTTAACAAGATTTCCAGAAGATCCACCAGCATCTTAAAGTTTAAGAACTGATTTAGAATGCAAGCAACTCCAAGGCTGTGCTGACTATTTTTACTCTCTCCTTCTTCCTGCTATCATTTACTCCAATGAACCTTTGCGATGATCAGCAAATATTCACTGAAACAAAACTGAATCATGAACTAAATTGTTTTAATTTGAGTCCTGTTGCTGCTGTTTTGAAAAACACAAGAAATTAAACAAAGGCCAGTTTCCTGAGGACTGACTTTAACATTTGCTACATTTGGTTTTTACTTTTTAGGTACTGGGAATTTTTAGTACAACAGAAATATGTGGATAAGACCCTTTTACAAAAATTGCAGGCATGGCTTATGATCTAGGGAATACCAGAGACATTATTCCATTTGAAAGGAAAGCTAGAACAGTTCAATCCAGATTTTTGTAGGAACAAAACAAGCCCATATTCAAAAGAAGAGTCAAGAATATTCGTATGATTTTTGTGAAAAATTGTTACTGGGAAAACCGATCTTGGATAATAATTTAATATTTAAAACCCTAAGTTAGGAAGGTGTAGATAGCATATAAAATGCTGCTATAGGACAAAAACACAATTTAAAGCAATGAAAAACTTATTTTTTGATGGACAATGAAACTTTTTCTTAGAGGAGAAGAATATTTTCAATAAAGAAACAAGATCTATGATAGGTAATTTTTTTGGCAAGTTGGTTTAATGTTCTTTTACTCCGCAGCTGAGCTTCAACGAAAATAGCTCATTTTAATCCCCTGCATAAGAACAGCAGATGTGCTGGCTGCAAATCATATTTTTGAAAAAGACGATCTCTGGCATATACGTGAAGATATGTCAACTTATAAATAAGCACACTTCCCATGCCACAGATTGCAGGATCATGCATTTTTAATAATCTGTTCTATTGTCCTTCAGGCAATAACTGTTTGGTCATTTAAAATAAATACTAAATTACATATTACATTAAATTCTGAACATGTGGGGGAAAGCCTATATTTTCACAAAAATATTTTAAAATGTTTCTTAGATTCACGCATAAATACCTAGACTCATATTCTGTACACTTCTAGGATTCTCAGAGAGAAGTCTGCACAGCCTCCCTTTAACCCCACTCTTCAGGAAACCAACTTTCTAGGAGATTCATTCCTTCCTCTAACTACTGTACTGTCTTCAAATTATATCCTCTTAGCATGGTCTCTGTTGAGAAGGGAAATATGTGGACACAGACAGCTGTTTGTCCTCTGCAAATGACCTCTGGTGTTGAAGGCACTGATTAAGGTAGCACCAGACTCTAATCCCAGGAATAGTGTTTACCACTTGTTAATTCTTTTACTTACATTTTCCTCCTCAAAAACTGTGATGATTCTATTTTCTTAAATGATGATATTTTGCTTTCGGATTAGAAATTAATTACTTTATTTTTTTAGTTTTAATTTTTAGGTACTGGGAGGATTGAATCCAGGGGTACTTTACTACTGAACTATATCCCTAATTTTTTAAATTTTTGAGACATAGTCTCTCTAAGTTGCTAAATTTCTGAGGCTGGCCTCCGACCGGAGATACTCCTGCCTCAGCCTCCAAGCCACTGGGATTATAGATATGCAACGCTGTGCCTGCCTAATTACTTTGAAGTTTAAATTTACAACGTTACTTGCTTATTCAGGAATTATGAACATGTAACAACAAATGCTAGATACAGAAAGGAATTTCAATTTCCTGGTAAGATAAAAACGTCCCATTCCAAACTCTCCTTGTATTTTAATTATGAACAAAAAACATTCCTAAAAATATCTTAATTAATTGTTATTGATCAGGCATTGTCTTCCTCAGAGTTTCACTATGTGCAAACTATTATTGTACACCAAGCTGGCCCTTCACAGTCAGGGGTGTTAGCAAAGAATAAAAGGCGAGAACTGCTCATATACTTGGTATCTTGCAGGCAGTAGATTGGAAATACAATATATCCCCCCTTATATGACCAAAATATATTGTTAAAAATTAGTCTATGTAACGCAAATATTGATATTTTGATTTTCTAAGTGAAATGCAGCATTTAACTTGTTTTGTATCATTCCACTTTTTATTTACATTAACAATTGGTCAATCATCAAGTTCGTCAAAAACTCTGGGTACTCATTGCTTCCCCCTGCCAAAAAACTTAATTAAGGTGTACTTCACATGACCTAAGTGCACCAGTGAAATTCAGTGATTTTTAGTTAATATTTTTAAATGTTCAACCATCACCACAATTCAGTTTCAGAACATTTTCATCACCCTGAAAAGATTCCTTGTGCCCATTCTTATCCCCAGGCTCAGTCAACTACAAATCTAGTTTCTGCTGCTATAAATTTGCCTCTTATGGACAATTTGTATAAAAGAAATCATATACTATGTCAAACTGAGTGTGAAGCCAGCATTTGTGAGGAGTCACTTTTAGAAAGAAGAAAAGCACTTCTTTTGCAACCTTTGGGAAGAAGGGCAGGAAGCACAGGGATGTAGGTCTGTTTACATGGTAGAGGAAAAAGAGTCCTATTCTGATACCTTCTATTTTTTCTATGAATTAGGAGATGACAATAGGTCTTTGGTGGGGTTGGCTGGGTGTCATGTCTTGGAGGTTAACTGAGATGACACTGAAGATACCAGAAGAGTGAGGTGAACCCCAAAGCCAGCCAATTCTTAGGTGACACCCAGCACCTTGCTATGGTAAGTAAACAAGAAGAATTTATTGCCAGACCAGTTGGCTCATTTTGTGAATTTTTCTAGGCAGCTGAACTCATTCAGAGAAGGGACTTAGGATGATGTTAACATATTTCGAAAATGTTACAGACCACGGGATCTACGCTGGATGAGATGGAAAGTGAGAAAAGCAAAGAAATGAAAGATGGAAGTGGAGCAAAGCAGTGAGATCAATGACTTAGGTGTTCTCAATGAGGTCCTACATGAAATGGGAAAACAGAGGCAGCAATACATCAGCTGCTCATGAGGCTGTAATATCATTTCCATAACTAGGAGAAACACAATCATGACATACAGCAATTTAGGTTGTGCTGTATAATTTAGGGAGGCTTCCCACATATGCCAAAATGTAAATGCCATTCCTTGCAGCTGTGCAATGGGATGACCCTGTTAGAGATCTTATATGTTGTAACTACAAGTCCAATAATTCTCTAAGATATCCATTATCACTTTAATAAAGAATTGGCTAATCCTAGAAAGTATATGAAAAAAATTTGAAATTTCTTATCAATTTATATGATATTTAGACTTAAGCAATTAGTTATTTCCATTCTGGGAAACCAAAGAAATGCAAAACACAAACAAGCCATCATTTGGTAGAGGAGCTGCAGACATGTCCATGAAGAACTGTGTAATGTATATGACTTCAGTCTAAAGATCCTGGCCACTTCCCTGTCTCCTTTGAGTAATGGAGTTTTTGACAAAGCAATTAGAAATAAGGTTCCATGAATCCCATTATGATTATAACTAAGAATCTAGACAGTGTGCCAGCTGAAATCTCTGAGCACAGATATAATAAACAGATCATGAAGAGAAGGAAAACCCCAAAATTATATGGGAATGACATAAGAATTTCCTTAGTTTCAGTAAGATTTGCCCTGGATGTCTGTATTGACAGGCTTCATGCAGGGTATAAATTTTTACAGTATTAAATAAACTCAAATGACTGATAAAGTAATTGCCTTCCTTGACAGGTAAGCATCTTTCAACTTTAGAAAATTGTAGAATTAAGCAAAGAAATGTTTAATGGAATTAAGATCACTGAATTAATATCTATGCTTCAAGTAGTCTGCAGACATTACGTACCTATAAGTTTTAACAGCATTTGGTCCATTCCATCAGACTTCTTTTAACCACAAGTTAAAATAAATAAATAACTTGATGTTCTAATTTTTAAGCTAACATGTCACTATGTTTATACACAGAACTGCATAACTTCACTAAACTTCAGGTTTTTATATTTGAGTATATATGTAGTTTTAAATTTACTAGCTTATAAGAAATATCTGAGTACTTGTGAAGATTTTTTTAAGATGCACAGTGAAGTATTTATGAAAGATATCAGATATGTTCAATGCATAAAACAGCTCAAAAAGTATAGGTATTTCCTGAACTATGTATGAAAATAGAACTAAATACTATCTAAAGGTCTTTTAAAATGACTACTAAAATTTGTTAGACTTTAAAAACTCAGATATCTGTATACTCATGTTCAGACAGCAACACTATTTGCAAAACCCCAGAGTTGGGAGCAATGCAAGTGTCCATCAACAGATGAATGAATGAATGAGATGTGGTAAATATATTTAATGGGGGGCTGGGATCATAGCTCAGTGGTAGAGCACTCACCTAGCGTGTGTGAGGCACTGGGTTCGGGCACCTCATATAAATAAAATAAAAGTCCACTGAAAACTAAAATAAAATTCTTTAATATATATATATGTATATAATGGAATATTATGCAGGCTCAAAAGGGAAGGAAATTCAGATGCATGCTGCAATGTGGGTGAACCTTGCAGACTTTATGCTGAATGAAGTAAGCCGGTTATAAAAGGACATATACCATATGATTCCACTTATACAAGGTACTAGAGTAGTCAAATTCAGAGACAGAAAGACTTGTGCCTGCCAGGAGCTGGAAGAAGAAGGGAGTATGGAGTTCCTGTTTAATGGAAAGGAGATTTCAGTTTTACAAGATAAAACTTGATTTCTGTGGAGGGATAGTGGACCCTGGATGTACAACAATGTGAATATACTTTATGCCCCTGAACTTAAAAATGGTGACGATGTCAAGTTTATTGTTACCTATAATTTTATCACAATTTAAAAATATACTAATAAAAACAAAATGCTGAAGGAATAGAGTTTTGAAGTCACATTGAATTAAGCAAGCCTTAATTTTTTTAAAATATTTTTTTAGTTGTAGATGGACACAATGTCTTTATTTTATTGCTTTGTATGTGGTGCTGAGGAACGAACCCAGGGCCTCACGCATGCAAGGCAAGCGCTCTACCGCTGAGCTACAATGCCGCCCAAGCAAGCCTTAATTTTTAACAGCACAATGAACTTTGAGTCCTTTTCTTTTATAGTCACCAGAGAGGGCACTGAAAACACCCCACATGCAGCACTGAATGCTCCCTTGTGATGGATACGTATGCTGTTTTCCATTTATTGCAAGTGCCTGCAGTACTGCATGGGCATTCCTGAACACACTGTAAGTTCTTCTGTAAGGTCAACTCCCAGAACTGGAATTGCTGCATCAAGTGTTCGTTTGGACAAATTCTGCAGAATTGCTCTCTGAATAGGTGGCACCAATTCACACTCTCATCAGTAGTGTGGAAGGCGTTCGGGTTCCTCACATCTTCTCTAATAATGAACAGACACAAGCAGCCTAACATTTATTCTTTTAATGGGTGAAAAATAATATCTGCATTGCTGAATTGATATTAACTTATTGTGTGAATTTCTTGAATATTAAGGGAAAAATTAACTTGGTGCCAGGTACTTTGTAGTGTTCCTTTCTATTAATTATATCATTTTTCCTAAATGCTAAAAATATTTTTGCCATTTGTACAAATGAAGAAATTAAAGGTCTGAGATTAAGTAATGTAGGAACATGAAAGAGCTAGAAAAAGGTGAATCAGCAATTCAAATCTGAGATTCATTGTACTTGAAAGCAACTGAGTGCATTTACCCCTACACCACTCATCCTGTGTTTGTTCAGTCCCATGCACAGGTTTTCTGCATTGCCAGGTTTGGGTAACTTTGCCTTCTCCTAACAGATCAAAGCCCTGTACCATTCTAATGAGCACTGTCACAGCCCCACAGGTGCCTTCTCTTGACTCCAAGTATAACTTCCTAACTCCCAACTAGCAAACCCAATTTCTTTTCTTCTGGTTTCTTTTCTTCTGGTTTCTCCAAAAGATGAGTCTCCATCTAGCTGATTATATCAGGAGAAGTGATCTCTCTGTACACCAAGAGAAATATTAAAGACTTGCTTCTGGGGGCTGGGATTGTAGCTCAGCGGTAGAGCGCTTGCCTCGCATGCGTGAGGCCCTGGGTTCGATCCTCAGCACCACATACAAAGCAATAAAATAAAGACATTATGTCCATCTACAGCTAAAAAAATATTTAAAAAAAAAAAAAAAAAAAAAAAGACTTGCTTCTGCAAATAGATGAGTAATTACTTTAATAACCACAGTTGCATTGCATTTTATTTCTAACATAATGCCATTATTTAATACTTCAGTGGAATGTGCACTTGGCAAAGAAGGAGTGCTTTCACCTTTCTCTACAGTCTCTCAAAGCACAAGGCTACAGCTGACATCAAAGGGTGCTTAAAGAATGAAGAGGTAGGACGATAATTAGGTGCTGGTCAATGGTGCAAAAAAAAATTACTATCTTTGATGTCAGGTTTCATAAGGATGAAGGCCATCAAAGATGTAGTCCTAAAATTCATGGACTACTTGAAGTTCACTCTCCCAAGAGCAAAACCAATTAACTTACTTTAAGGGCAACAAAAAATGCTTAAGATGAAAAACTAAATAAGATTATTTAAGCAGAGGGATATTGTCACTTTTGAAAAAGAAAGTTCAAGAGAAAAATATTTTGACATGATTTAATAAGGGTCCAGAGATGTAAATGATTAACACAAGAAAATGGATCATATGCAACTCAAACCAATGGAGTACCAAATTTTACAATACCTAAGAAAAATCTACAACAGATAAGGAGTCCTCGATGTATTTCAGAGAAAGGGGATAAGTATTTACCAAACATTTATCCATTATGAAAATCCAGAAACAACAAATGGAAGCAAAGTGCTTGAAAAGATTTTATATATCACTTGATCAGACATGATTAGACCATGAGATTGGATTATATGAATAAAGTATCACACACAATTTGCTGATGGAGATGTTGTGTGATAATGTGGGTTCAACACACTATGTTCTTACTGAAATGTCTACCCAAATCAATGACTGACTTAAGTAGCAAGGTACATGCTACCATGTTAATCAAACCTAAAATATCATACCTGTCCCAGGGAACTGGCA
>CM053405.1:95745613-95781181 GCA_028644305.1 Xerus rutilus | reverse complement strand
GGTTGATAAAAAATATATATAAATATATATATATATATACTGTTCATTGAAAGTGCATATAAAGGTGTTTAATATGAAGAATTAATCTGCTTATAATTTTGTGCAAAGTTAGAAAAATTATGATTGTAACAATTTTTTTTTCTATTTGCCTCAACAAATGTTTTCAGTGAACAGTGTGTACAGCTTCTGAAAATTTGCTTTTTTTCTGTTATGTTTGATAACATGTATTAAAATGCAACTTTTGAGAAAAATAAAAAAAAAAGAATTAAAAAAAAAAAAGAGCATGAAAAGCCCTGCCCTTGTTACTATAAGAGGAACAGCAGATGGTTAACTAATCCTGCTGGCACTGGTGGTCATCTACACTGGTGAACTGAATCATTCCTGATTCTTGTGATTGGAGCCTTATAACCTTTCCATGTACATCAGCACCAGGAGAGGTCAAAAGCAAAGAGATCCCCTTGCAACATCTTAGCAAAAAGGTCACAGTACCACAATACCAGCTTAGTATTTAAAAAAAATTGTATCTTGTACAGCCTTGCAAATCTGCAATTAACAGGGAAACCTGTATAGCTTGACTAGTATTGGTAGTGAGAAATTCATCTCATGAAGAAATAAATGCAAAATGAAAGATTGAAAGTCACTCTGAGGTTCAGGAAAGTGAACCCTTTTAATATTCAGTCTCAAGTAAAAGGGACAGAAAAAGGGATAGTCATTACTTCTAGTTAAACTAATTGATGTAAAGAAAAGCTCACAAGGGGGCAAAATTTCTAAGACAGGAAACTATAGGTAACAGATGAGAGTATGTAGCCTAGAAAGTGGATGTGAATAATATGAACTATAAAATGAGATTTAAAAATAAAAACACAAATAGAAAAATAATAAGGAAATAACAGAAAAATCCTGGGCTTAACCAAAAATATCTTTAAACCTTCAGGTTACAATGGTTCATGGTAGCTAGACAGAAATAATGAAAAAGAAATACATCCAAGGAAAGAACCTCATGAAATCTCCAAACCTTGAACCTCTGAGACTAAAAGAAAACAAGAAAAACCAAACCAAACCAAAACAAACAAACACAAACCTTTCCATTTCCAGAGAGAAAGAACAGGCTATCTTCAAAGGAGATGAAATAGAATAGCATTATTCTCATTTGTAGCATGGACAGTTCAAATACAGTGAAACAACATTTAGGTTATAAATTTATAAATTTAGAGGAAGAAAAGAAAACAGTCATAGAATAACATAAAATTAAAGATTAACCTGAATAGTAACATCAGGAATTGGCAGGTAGGGTAGTATTTTCCGTGATGAGGACTTGTAAATAAATAATTTGTATCATCTTGGTTTTGGACCAGGAGGGCTGAATGGGTAAAATGTCCTGAGGTGAGAGAAATAACATTACTTAATTACTTTTATATAATACTTAATTAAGGTATTATATAAAAGTCCTAAGAGGTTTCAATATAATGGTGAAAGACAGTAATGTACCCATTAGTTTAATAAAGAACAGAGTAGAATTTCTCAGTTAAGAAGTGCAGTGGAAGCGGAGGAATGAAATAGATGAGAATAAACCAAAATGCCAACTAAGGTGAAAAGGAAAAAAACCACAGGATATAATGACTTAAGTGTATAAAACAAAATGATTGAAATTAAACCAAATATACTAAAATTATAATAAATATGAATAAGCTTGGTTTTTAATCAAACAAGGAAGTCTGGATAGATCTGATTAAAGTAATAAAATTCCGCTGTAGCCTGTCTATATGAAAATCATCATGATAAAATGACAAGAGTGGAAAATAAAAGAGCAAAGAAAAATCAGGGAAAACAATAATGAAGCAGAAGTAGCAACAATCAATATCAGAGAAAATGAAATTCAAAAACAGGTACATTGAGTCAAAAAACAATATTATATGAGGATACAAACTAAAATTCCTTAAGAGTGTGTGAGATCTATACACTAAAAAGTACAGTAAATACAAACAGCAAAAAAACTTCTCAAAATAGAAGGAATTTTTTTTTTCAAATCTGAGAAAGCAAATCAATAAAAACAGAAAAAAGAACACAATCAAAATACTGCCTTAATAGATGGATTTACAATTCTGTGCCAGATAAACAGAGTATGCATGTTCTTCTTTTGCTTTCATGGTACATTTATCAGGGTGATCAAATACACGGTCATAAGCACACCATTATTTCAACGAGGTTCAACGGAGCTAGAGGTTTCTGATGCATATTTTGTCTTCCACTGTATGCAAATCTGAAATTTCTGTACTCCTAGCCATAGAAAACCTTTAGGTAACGTGGCTCATGACTGATCACTGGAGAACTACATGTTGTGCTATTTATACAAAAGGATCAGTTTTTCAGCTGTACAATCTGTGACATGAAATTGACTATTTTAGGGAAAGAAATATGAAGTTTATAAAATTTTACACTGATGTGGTTTGTTATCATGTATAGCTGTGTGATCCAAATGGTAGCCACTAAGCCACATGTGGCTTTCTCAATTTAAACTTAAATTTTAAATTACATGAAATAAACATTCAGTTCCTTAGTTACGCCAGCCACACGTCAAGTGCTCGGAAGCCACATGGTGGTTAGTGGCTACTGTATTGGACAGCATAAAGATTATTTCCATCAGTCCAGAAAGTTCTGTTGATGTACATTGAAGTAGTGATCTCCCAAGATCACAGAGAAATGAAGAACAAAACAACATTCTACCATTTCAATGCTTTATGTTTGAAACTAGGTGGACTTGGGAAAACTACAATAAAATTTGAAGACATTATGGAATTATGAGGTAGTTAGCAAAAAAAAAATCTAAAAAAAAAGTTTTGCAGATAAGAAACTGCTATAATGACAAGTTTTTATTAATATTATCCTCTCTGTGTATGTGTGAAACAACCATGAAATCTGTGTGGTATTTCACACCCATAATTTTGCTTAACCTACACAATAGTCTTATTTCATTGGCATTAATAACTTCTCTTTACGGATGATGCAGTATGCTTAGATAGGTTAATAAATTGCCCACAGCTACACGGATGTTGCATAAGTCAGGCAGAATTTAAATGACAATTGATTCTGACATTAAAATCCATACCATTAATTATCATACTCTGCTTTCTCTCAATAGCATAGATCATCATGGAAAGGTAGCTCTGTGTTCAATTAATAGTTCTAGCGCTGGTGCACACATGAAATCCCAGCAACTCGGGAAGCTGAGATAGGAAGATTTCAAGTTCAAGGTCAACCTCAGCAATTTAGTGAGGCCATAAGCAACTTAGACCCTGTCTCAAAATAAAAAACAAAAAGGGTTGAGATGTAGCTTAGTGATAAAGCACACCTAGGTTAATTCCCTAGTACCAAAAAAGAAAAATAAACTAATTAAATTAAAAATTTTGTAAAATTAAAAATGTCCAGGGATGTCCTTCAGTGGCAAGCACTCCTCAGTTCAATCCTCAGTATCAAAAAAAAAAAAAAATTCTTACTCTGAATTAAATGTACTTCCCTTGTTTTAAGACTATGAATGCCTCATTCTGTTAATAGATTAGCTTGATTTACTAAATGTTTCATTGGCCACTTTGATACGTCTCCAGAGAGCCACCATTTCTCAGATTGCTGATTATCCACCTGGATTTAGACTTTCCATTATTGTTCACATCACATCCTTCTCAGCTATGCGAATTCTCTTTCAGAAGGTGTTCCATGGCATTACAACTCAACCCTAAGAGGGTGGGTTATGAATAAAGTTGCAATGCTAGTGTTTGATTACAGAAAATGTTGACCAATTTTCTAAGAAGCCATGCACACTATTTACAAAAGGTAACTGTGAATGGCTCAGTTAAGTTCCAGTTTAGCCTGCAGTATTAGGTAGGTGCTGGGCTTTGCTGCATGCTTCCCAAAAGACATTTAACTTATCCAAGAAAAGACATATAAAAGAATTTTGAGAATTGTAAAAAAGTATTTAATTATTAATTATTCTCGACAATAACTTTCAGAGATGGAATACCCTTAGAAATTATGAGACCTGATCATTCAATTGGCAGATAAGGTAATACAAGTCCAGAAAGTTTCAGCAACAGGTTCTAAGTCAAAATGATGTGACATTAATAGCTTAGGCTTCCTGACATGTTCTCCCACAGTCCAGCACTGCCTGGGAATTGGAAGTCTATGACTGACAGATTCTAGGGCGTCAAGAGCCTTTCACTACAAAACATACCTGCTGTGTTGAGATCCAGGAATATGGTCTAACTCAACACTTCATAAAATATGGCTAGTGAAAGATCACAGAATAGAAGGAGTAGCATATTATAAAGGATTCTGTGGTCAAATGTTTTAGAAAATAGAACAAAGACAGAATTCTGGAGTGGGGGTATGCGAGCCTACAGGACTTTCAGGGGCCCTTAACATACAATGTACATTATTAACTGCCAAGAGGAGACTACAGTAGGCAGTGTTCAAAATTTATTTGCTTATAAAATATTTTTATTAAACAGCATCCCTGAAGAGCGGTGTGGGACGAAACACACTTTGGCAAACACTTATCTGACTTTATCAGCATGAGGCTCTTATATCCTCAAACGTGGCTAAAGAGATTGATGCAATAAGACCTTTTGTACAATCTGCTTTCCTCCAGATGAACCACTATCAACAGGATGGAGGACTTTAAAACCTTGTGACATGACTCTGGCACTCAAGCTTCCCAACAGCTCCCAAGCTATTGCCTAAACTGCTAATAACACTGAAAATATTTACAAGTGACCATACTTCAGAAGCTTTTCTGTTTTCTTACATCATTTTATATATATTCTTTTAGGGCCTAAAATCTGATGTCCATAATTGGCAATTGAAAGCATGTGGCTTCATATTCCTGAATAGGCTTTTGTCAGTGATGCTGGTCATGGGTAATAGTGGCATGTGTATATGCAAATCAATCAATCTATCTATCTATAGTGATATTATATCACAACTGTGAATACATTACATATTTTTTGCTTTTCTAATCATCAAAACAACACTATGAAATAGATACTATTAGTATCTAATAGTATCATGCTCATTTCACAGATGAGGAAATTCAAGCACAGTGAGATAAGATAACTTGCCCAAGGTTACAAATGTAAACAGTGATCGAAATGTAAAGATGGTGAGATTAGCCAAAAATAGTTAATTCACCAAAGCAATCCTTAACAAGAAAAGCGAAGCAGGAGGCACCACAATACCAGACCTTACATTGTACTATAGAGCCACAGTAACAAAAACGGCATGTTACTGGCACCAAAACAGACATGTAGACCAATGGCACAGAATAGAGAACACAGAGACAGACCCACATAAATACAATGACCTCATACTAGACGAAGACATCAAAAACATACATCAGAGAAAAGACAGCCTCTTCAACAAATGGTGCTGGGAAAACTGGAAATCCACATGTAGCAAAATGAAATTAAATCCCTCTCTCTCATCCTGCAGGAAACTCAACTCAAAATGGATCAGGGACTTAGGCCCTAGAACAGAAACCTTGCACCTAATAGAAGAAAACGTAGGCCCAAATCTCTACCATGTGGGCTTAGGAACTGACTTCCTTAACATGATTTCTAAAGCACAAGAAGTAAAATCAAGAATCAATAACTGGACAGAGAAAGGAAACTGGATAACTAGGTGCCCTTCAACAGATGAAATGATAAAGAAACTATGGTATATATATGCAATAGAATGTTATTCAGCCTTAAAGAAGAATGAGATCACGGCATTTGCTGGTAAAAATGGATGAAACTGGAGAATATTTTGCAAAATAAGCCAATCCCAAAGAACCAAAGGCCAAGTATTTTCTCTGATATGCGGATGCTAATTCACAAAAAGTAGAGGGGCGCTAGGGAATAATAGAGGTATTCTTGACTAGACACAGGGGAGTGAAGGGAGGAGGGAGGACATAGAGTAGGAATGATAGAAGAATGCATTGGACGTTATTACCCTATGTGCATATATGATTACATGACCTGTGCAACTCTACATCATGTACAAGATGAGTGAGAAGATATATACTTCTTTATGTACGATGTGTCAAAATGTATTTTACTGTCATGTATAACTAATTAGAACAAACTTAAAAAGGCAAAAAAAAAAGAATAAATGGGATGGAATCTAACTAAAAAGCTTCTTCAGAGCAAAGAAAACAATAACGTGAAGAGAGAGCCTACAGAATGGGAGAAAATCTTTACCACATGCACCTCAGATAGAGCACTGATCTCTAGGTTACATAAAGAACTCAAAAAACTTAACACTAAAAAAGCAGATAACTCAATCAATGAATGGTCTGAGGAACTGAATAGACACTTCACAGAAGAAATACAATCAATCAACAAATATATTAAAAAATGTTCAACATCTCTAGCCACTAGAGAAATGCAAATTAAAATGACACTGAGATTTCATCTCATTCCAGTCAGAATGGCAACTATCAAGAATACAAGCAACAATAAATGTTGGCAAGGATGTGGAGGAAAAGGCACACTCATACATTGCTGGTGGGACTGCAAATTGGTGCCACTATGGAAAGCAGTATGGAGATTCCTCAGAGAACTTGGAATGGAATCACCATTTGACCCAGTTATCCCACTTCTTAGTATATATCCAAAGGACTTAAAATCAGCACCATAGTGATGGAGCCACATCAATGTTTATAGCAGCTCAATTCAACAACAGCTAAACTATGGAACCAACCTAGGTACCTTTCAACAGATGAATGGATAAAGAAATTGTGGTTATATATACACAATGGAATATTACTCAGCCTTAAAGACGAATGAATATCATGGTGTTTGCCAGTAAATGGAGAATATCATCTAAGCGAAATAAGCCAATCCTAAAGAACCAAAGGCCAAATGTTTTCTCTGATACACAGATGCTTATTCACAATAAGGGTGGGGGGACTAGGGAAGAATAGAGGTACTTTGGATTAGATAGAAGAGAGTGAAAGGGACATGGGGGTAGGAATGATAGTAGAATGAATCAGACATTATTATGCTATGTGCATATGTGATTACAGGACCAGTGTAACTCTACATCATATAAACCAGACGAATGAGAAGTTATACTCCATCTATGTATGATGTGTCCAAATGCATTCTATAGTCATGTATAACTAATTAGAACAAAAAATAGTCCTATATGGGAAGAGGATTAAGAACACATCCAAGATTGTGTCTTTATTGTTATTTCTTAATATTTGTAGAGTTAAAAATAAAGTTCATTGTAGCTAAATAAATTATGATTTAATAATAAAGTGCTAATATCATTTAAAAATGGCTAATTCATGTAATGAGCACTAATGAAAAGAGAAAGCTGCTAATAATGAGATGAAGCATCTATGTTCACTCCACATGATACTGAGATTTTCACACATTTTCTTCTGCTATCGGAACCTCAACAGGTCGGATGTTATCTTTGGTGCCTCTGTATAGAAGCACAGTGACTAAGAGCAGAGGGTGGGAGCCAGACAGCTCTGGACTCAAACCAAACCCTAGCTTCACCAGTGATTTTGAGTAAGCTCCCTTCACTCGGTTTTCTCCTTTGTAAGCAGAGTCCGTGTAATAGGAATGCTTTATAGCATATGATGTGTGCATGTAAAGAGAAAAAAACCTCAAGTGCTCAGCACCAGGTCTGTCTCTTAATAAATGATCAGCACCTGGAAGCTGTGATTCTTACGGTGGTCATTAATAAACATCACTTGGAGAGCACTCCAGTTTACAAAACACTTTCCTGTGCTTTATTTCATTATGCCATTATAGGAACATTGCAAGATGAAGGATGAGGGAGGCAGGAAAGTCTACGTAAACGTCACTGTGGCTTTGATCCTACTCATTCTATATGGATAAAATTTTCTTGGATGTGAAAGCTGGAAGAAACCACTTAAATGGACAGTAGGATCCTTCCAAGATATAATATACTTCCTTATGGAGTTATTTTCTCTATTATTCAGGCTCCCTCTTTCCCAAAGATCTGTTTGGACTCAAAGCCAGGTTTCACAGCCTGAAAATTAATACTGTGCAGCCAGAAATAAATTATTTTGCAAAGAGAAATACCAGACCCACATAATTTTTACTCAGGGTGAAAAAAAAAATCTCCCTTTTTACCTTGCCAGAAAGTACAATGAACAAATATAAAAGCACAGCATTTATCCATTTCTGTGGTCTGTAAAAGAGAGCACCTCTTTTGATTCATGACTTACGTCTTCCTTCCAGCAGTACTGCTCTGACCTGACAACAAAAGCACTGCCATTGGTTTCTGATTGGCTATGATATTATCTGGTTTTCAGATCATCTACCTGCAGCTTCCATCTCCTTGCCAGGAGACTATGCCTCGTGCCACTGAGAGCAGGCCCCACGTAGGAAGGAATTCAGGGTGCACAAGACGGCGACTGTCCATGTCTGAGCTTATGGGCGAGGCTCTCACTGCCTAAAGATGAACATCAGAGGAAACCTGGCTGGTTGTCCATGTGTTTCCAGACTTCGCTAATGTTCCAGATACACAAAAACAGCCTGAGAGTCAACCAAAATTTTAAAATTTCTAACCAGATGTTCACTAGGTTGAGTACGTGTCTCTGTTTGACCACAAAAATTGGAGGAGTGTGATTCTCATGATTTTATATTATCCCCCTATATACCCTCTGTCCTAATTAGTAAAAGAAACAAAACTTGAAAATTTCTACTGAAAAAAAAAATAAAACGCCTTCCTTGAATTTCTGTAAGTAGACTCACACATCTATTTGGTCATTTTTGTATCTTGTATCATCTATTTGTATGTTTTTACTCAGTAAGCAAACTGTTCCAACTCCCAGGTAACTACAGACAGGTTATCTCAATATATATAAAGAAAACAGTAAATCCTATAAGGTGGATTTCCTTCATACATTTTAGGGGTAAAAAAAGTTATGTACCAAAAAGGCTCTATTTTAATTGCTGGAAAGTTTGAATAATTGAGCCCCAAACGATTATTCTAACTTTCCCCCCCAATATAGTGTCATTCTAAAGCTGAACTCCCCACAAAAATGGATTTATAAGGCTCATGAAAGTCATATTTCAAAATATATCATGGAGTATGTAGAGAAAATGTAGATACACTTGGTCTGTTCTGCATCCAAACCTCCTTCCCATTTGAGGAAAATTTCCATTGCATGAGTTTCAGTGGGAGGAATTCATACAAAGACACACATTTGGAAAATTTCCCCAGCACCAATGATAATGGAGATAGCAAAGGACCAAATGGGACTAAACAGCAGGAACCTCAGCATATTTTCCGTTGGCAGTGTCTCTTACCTGTTCTGAAAGTTTTTGTCTACAGACTGCTTACCGATTCTACAATCTACTCAATACCTTTTCATTACATTTCTTTTGTGATTAATTCTAATTCAATGAGCCAGATTTGGTTTCTCTTGTTTGGCAACACAGACTGAAGCAGGTAGTACCCTATTCACAATGGACATTTTTTAAAAGTTGCAAATGTTAGTTATAACTTAAGGACTCAACATAATTTTTTGTTTATTTGCATGATTTGCAGGTAGGGGGAGAAGTTCTTGGGCAGTGATTACTCTTTGTATGTGTGTCTAAGTTTAGAGTAAAATTTTACAGCATTGATATATTAATAGTTTTCTCTACTAGAGTCTCAATTTTTTAATCTTTCCCTTGTCATCTGCAATATTAAGGTGTTTAAATGAGGCTTAACCCTAGCCGGGTGTGGTGGCGCATGCCTATAATTCCAGCGGCTCAGGAGGCTAGGACAGGAGGATCTTGAGTTCAAAGACAGCCTCAGCAATGGTGAGGTTCTAAGCAATTCAGTGAGACTCTCTCTCTGAATAAAAATACAAATTCAGGCTGGATATGTGACCCAGTAGTCAAGTACCCTTGAGTTCAATCCCTGGTACCCTCTCCAAAAAAAAAAAAATGAGGCTTAACTCTTACAATTGTTTGCATCCTTGCTTTAGCTAAGATTCTTTGTAATAATTATAAGGTGAAACATTGCTCTTGTCTGCTTCAAACTAACTTGCCAAGATGAGACCAGCCATCACATTTCCAAAAGATAAGAACAAAGAATTATATGAGCTACACTGATTTTGGGTTATGAATAAAAAGTACTTCATGAAAGGTGACATCCAAAAAGTCACAGAGTAAATGCACACTAGTTGGAAATAAGAGACAGCTTTTTGGAAAACCACCTGAGGTTGGCTGACTTTCTAACTTATCTTGGAACAGGTTCACAGTCCTAAAGCAATCTGTTACATTTGAGGAAGCAGACTCAAGAAAGCTTACAGTCCATTTTCGAATTCCGAATTTCCACTAAGTCTATGTTAAAACTTTAATGAAATATTCAGGACAGGTAAGTCTGTGGGACACATAAAACAGAATAATGTTGAAACTATAAACATACTCCAAGCATTAAAAAATGGGTTGTCTTGGGGGGAAAATGTCAGGGAATTTTAATATTTCATATGAACTGATGGTTCTTAAAACATTTTAAGTGATAATAGTTGGAAAAATTTTAAAGTATGTAGTAATTCTTTTCAAAAACATAATCTTCTTTTATAGAGTAGACAAATCTGGTTGCCAGCAGAGGCTACTTAACAGCATTTCAATTCTGCAATCATGTCTGACTTGAGTGCTATGATGTAACATTTTCCACCACATATGTGATGGAAGCCTATGATTGATTGGGCTGTCCAACATACTTCTAGAAATGGAATTACATATGGAATGGGCAAAGGGCAGGGATGGCAGAAAAGAAATTGTTTAGCATAGAAGTCCATTCAACTTTTTAAATTTTTATTTTTACAGCTTTTTTCACACTGTTGTATTATTCATATTCGAGAACATTTATTCTCATTCATATTCTTTTTTAAAAAATATCTCTTTCAATCTTAACATATGGCCTGAGGCTCAGGCTCAGAATTAGAGTGCTTGCTTAACATGTATGAGGCCAGCACTGCACAAACAAAAACGAAGCAGATTAAATACACTACAAATTCTTAATAGTGGCTACCTCCGGTAAAGGAGGGGAAAGGAGGAATGAAAGGAATGTGAGGATTTCTATTTTATTTGTAAAGTTTTATTCCTTGTAAAAGAGGAAGAACTGAGGTGATCAGAAAAAAAAAATTTTAAATAAGGTCTCATTTGGGTGGGGTGCTCATGAAAGATTTCTTGAAATATCCTTTGTTGTATGTCAGATTTTTAAAATTATCACAAAACATTGTCCTTAAGACTATTTTCTTAATCAAGAACAGAACCTTTCTAAATAACTGATCAGGGAGAGTTCTGCCTTATTTTCCAGGAGCAAATCAAACTTATCATTTAAGTATGGGATTTATTGGGAGGCATTTCTCAGAGTTTACGTGCAAGAGATTAGACATATATCACTAGTGTCCATATATAAAAAGAACTTGAGCCAGGTGTGGTGGTGCACATCTGTAATCCCAGTGGCTGAGGAGGCTGAGGCAAGAGGATTACAAGTTCAAGACCAGCTTTAGCAACTTAGTGAGGCCCTAAGCAACTTAGCAAAATCCTGTCTCAAAATAAAAAAAATAAAAAAGGGCTGGGGATATGGCTCAGTGGTTAAATGCACCTGGGTTCAATCCATGGTACTAAAAAAAAAGAACTTGATGTGTTAATGTCATGTTATCTGCCCTATATCCTTTTTTTCTATTTGTTCTTTTTAGATATACATGACAGTAGATTGTATTTTGACATATTATACATACATGGAGCATAACTTCCCATTCTTGTGGTTGTGCATGATGTGGAGTTACACTATCGTGTATTCATATATGAACATAGGAAAAGTTATTTATTCTACTGTCTTTCCTATTCCCATTCCCCCTCCCTTCTTTTCATTCCCTTTTGTCCAATCTGCTGAATTTCTTTTCTTCCCTCTTTCAACCTTTTGTTGTATGTTAGCATCTGCATATTAGAGAGAATATTTGAACTTTGGTTTTGGGGGATTGGCTTATTTCACTTAGCATGATAGTTTCCTGGTCACTCCATTTACCAAGAAAATTCATAAGTCATTCTTTTTATGGCTGAGTAATATTCCATTGTGTGTATATATATACCACAATTTCTTTATCCATTCATCTGGTGAAGGGCACTTAGGTTGGTGCCATAGCTTAGTTATTGTGAATTGAGCTACTACAAACATTGATGTGTCTGCTCTATATTCTCTTACTCTACAATTTTAAACTTTAGACTCCTTTCTCTTCTAGGGCTTATAACAGAAAATTCAAACACAAAAGAAAAACACAGTTGTTTTTATAAACCCAGTAGATGTAACATTAAATAAAAACCCTCTAAAGAAGCATTAACTTATTCCACACCACAGCATATCCATATATGAAATACAATATGAAAAAACTTTCATAATCTAAAGATATTCCCATTGACAACTAATAAAAAATTAAAGCAAACGATAAAAATTTCAGGAAAATATGTCTATGTTGGTCACAGCACCATATTAATATTTTTAGTGGAAGACTGATAGAAAAATATTCAAAATGATTCACCTAACCAGTATTTAATTGTGTAAAAAATTACCGTTCGCAACAGTCCAGTTCCGTCCAGTTCCAGTTCTTTTATATCTTTACAGCGTCACCTCTTTCCTAACTAATAGCCCTTTCCTGTTCAGTTTACCAATAATTTTATCACGCCAACTCCTAAGATGCTAGTTATTTCTTATTCTTCAGGCCTGCACAAGTCATTAGTGCTACCCATCAGTATTCAACTTTTCTCTCTTCAGGTACACACACATACACACACACACAAATAATAATAATAATAATAATAATAATAATAATAATAATAATAGAATAGAAGTGTCATGGCAGCCTCCAAGGTACAGTGTGAAAGTCACCACATTCCTCTTCTTGGCTTCAGTAGCCATAGAAGCATGTGCTGAGACTGAGCTTTCTTTATTTCTTTTTTTTTTTTTTTAAATATTTTGTCTTAGTTGTAGGTGAACACAATATCTTTATTTATTTTATGTGGTGCTGAGGATCGAACCCAGTGCCTCACGTATGCAAGGCAAGCGCTCAACCGCTGAGCCATAGCCCCAGCCCCGAGCTTTCTTTATTTCAAGTCCCTGAGTAACTATGATGTCCAATGCTTCCCTACTAATTCATATGGAACATTTCCTTATATAGGGTGAACTGTAGTTCACCTTTGTTAGTAAGTAAATGAACCACTGAGATTTTGTGGCTGGTTGTTATAGCAGCGTAACTCAAACCATGCTGACAAATACAAAGTTTTAGACTAAGCAGAGTCTTCAGAGTGGAATTTCCTACACAATCATTTGAAATAACTTTAAGTCACTATCTCAGAAACCATTTTTTTCCTTTCAAAGCACTGAGTAGAGTAAAAAATTTTAAATGCACTTATTTTAAATTTTTCCAAATGGACTGCAAGTACGGTACAAAAAGGACTATAAATGTCTTGGTTACAGTGGTTTCTCTAGTACCTAGCACAGTAACCAGCAGATGACAGATTCTTAGTAAATATTTGACAAATTAATAAATGTTTCACTTTAATTTAATGTTATATGCCTTATAAATTTTTACACACAGTCAAATATGCTTAGGCAAAGAAATTCCAATGACAATAGTATAAAAATGTAGAATGACTTCACACAATACATGTAAAAGTTTCAAATTTGAACATCCATATGACATATAAACTATGGATTTTTATACTGGGGATATAACCATTTCAATTTAGAAAACACTGCTACAGCAGATTTCTTGATTTATCATAAAAATAATTTTAGATATACTCAGACAGTTCATGTAAACACTGTAGACTTTAAGTTTCCCAACATATTAAAAAACATGAGTTGTACAAATGATATTTTATTGAAGTTGTAAAGAATGTATATACTAAGTGAGGATCCTTACTTTCTTGCTGGTGATTTAATAAATGTTTCAGTCATATTTATGACTATTTCATTTCCCATATTTCTTTTGTTGCCAGGATAAAACCTTAGGAGTTCATGCTTCAGCAAGTCCAGACTCAAGAATCTTTTACACAAATGAATTTTCAGCTGGCATTCACTAAAGCCCTAAATTTTCTGGCTCAGCTGTCAGGGTGTAGAAACTGAGGCTTGCTATATACTAAGGGTCTTTGTCAGCAGCCACACCTTTGCCAATGAATATATATCAACCATGAACTGGTGGTGCGTTTTCCTCTCTTATTTTTGCTCTTAGTTTTGTATTTTCATGCCCTTTCATTTAAGATATTATTTTCTTTCTATTCTATTTAGAAATTCTCATATATCCAAGCAATGAATGTCTGTATCTTAATAAAGTTAAAAACTCTGGTTTTCTGGTTAATATGATTATATATATGTCATAAATTCCTGAAGAAGGAATAACAAGACTATAAAAGAGGAAGATTATTTTACTTTGTAATAGCAAAATAATAAACAATTACAAAGTACTTATATGTACTGGGCACTGTTCTATCTGCTTTGTGAACAATAACTTCTTTACTCTAATGGTGAGGAAGGTATAATTATGCTCAATGGACACAGGAGGGAATCGTGTAAAATGAACGAAGATGATGATAATAGCCTCCAATCTGTCTCTCAAAATTCCACAACTTTTTCTCTTAAGTGAAGACTGAGGGGTAGATGAGGTGATGTTACACCTTCATAATTAAAATCGATTTAGGTGCCAGGAAGTGGAAACATCAATGTTCACGTCTACATGTAGCATGGAGTACAATTACACATGTGTGATCAGGTCTGTGTTCTCAGGGCATACACTTCATATTTCAGTGCACTCAATGATCTTCAGGTACATGATTATTTTAACATTTTTAATTTTTGAATAAGAAAAATATTGAGAATAGCTCTGTGTCTAGTATATAGTATAAGTTCAATAAATTCTTAATAAATGTTGAAAAGAAGTCAGTGCAAAATAAATCAACCTTTATTTTTGCTAGCTGTAATAAATACATGGACAATAAATAGCAAAATTTCTGCTTTACTAATTAGTGGCTTGTATAAAGAATACATAGGTCTGGGATTGTGGCTCAGTGGTAGAACCCTTGCCTTGCATGTGTGAGGCACTGGGTCTGATCCTCAGCACAACATAAAAATAAATAAAATAAAGATATTGTGTCCATCTACAACTAAAAAACATTTAAAAAAATACATAGTCTGCTCATCAATTTCTTAACCACCTGTGATGCAGAAATCTTGAAATGCATTTTTTACTTACAAGTACAGAAAGCTCCTGAGTTTATTCTGACCTAATTTCATAATTATTATCTGAGCCAAACCTCATAAAAAACCTTCATCACATATAATTTCTTCAAATACCTATGAGGCCAGCACCTCAGATTCAGAGAAAATAACACAAGATGAGGAAGAATAATTTCATATTACAGATCTTGAAAACACAAGGAAAAATAATTTTCAGAAAGAGGCATAGACTTCTTTTATGAATTAAGATAGAGTACAAACAGACTGTACAAGTTTTAAAACTGTCCTTTAAAACTTTGAACAACCTTTGAAAAGGACAGTAAGTCATTTACTTTCCAAAGGATAACTGAAATTTTCTTGATAAAACGCTTAATTTTTTTGCAATGCCATCAAATGTTCTTAGAACTCTGTAAACTATTCTCCAGGCAGTCAGAGACCTTGAGTTTCTACAATTTACTGAGAACTTAAGCAGGTTATTGGCAAATGCACCACTGGCATGTTTCCTTGCAGGATGGGGTGGTTACACAGCATAGGGAGTAATTGCATTTTATCCACACACGAACTAGAGCAACCAAAGATCGCCAGGGCTTACCCCATCATTAATTTTACCACAGCCCAGTACAAGCCAGAGGCCTGACGGCGTTGGCACAATGCTATCATTTACTGGATAGACAATTCTTCTTACTCTTTAATAACATTAAGTTTATTTCTTCCATAACTGCTCCAAAATTGAAAGAGGGCATTCTCTAATGTGAAGCATAGGGAGAAAAATATACCAACAAAAGCAATCACAGCAAACCAAGGAAGAGCTCACCCTGATGAATAAAGAAGAAAGGCCACCAAATTTAAAAGTGGAAAACCAGTCATATTTGTAACCAGAACCCCCCAAATTTAAATATTCATATTGTATAGAGGGAATTAATGAGAGGCTTTTAAAAGACACTTTTTTGAGCTATTTTCTCTTTCACAACTTCCTCTAATAAATAGCATAAGCACTGGGCTGGGATTGTAGCTCAGCGGTAGAGCGCTTGCCTCGCATGCGTGAGGCCCTGGGTTCGATCCTCAGCACCACATACAAAGCAATAAAATAAAGACATTGTGTCCATCTACAACTAAAAAAAAAATATTTAAAAAAAAAAAAATAGCATAAGCACTTTTGTGATTTTGATCAATGACCTACAAGTTCTCTTCAATTTATTATACTACAATTTGAAAAGTTTCTCTTCTCCTAGAATCAAAAGTTATTGAGATTCATGCCTAAATAAGTTATGTTTTCTCTTCATCTCACCAAGTCAGAAATGCTCAGAGTCAGCTGCATTCATTTAGTGAAAACAATGTTAATGTATGGTGTTCACTGTGTTGGCTTTCTCCTTGAAAAATACTTTTGTTGGCTTCCTCTCAATATATTTGATGAACTCCTCATTTCTTCCCTGATATAGAAGACCCTCCTTGAGTGACTGTACCCCATATATCACTGACCTTAGATCCTGAGTGTGGACAACAAGCATTAGGGAAATTGTGGAGTTTCAGGGGTACAATGCCTGCTGACTGCTTACCCAGAAGCCCTAATATATGCTTACACAATGACTGCTGTTAAAAGACACATGAAGAGCTGGGCACAGTGGCACATGCCTGTTAATCCCAGAGGCTCCAGAAGCTGAGGTAGGACGATCGCAAGTTCAAAGCCAGCCTCAGCAAAAGGGAAGCACCAAGAAACTCAGTGAGACCCTGTCTCTAAATAAAATACAAAATAGGGCTGGGGATGTGGCCCAGTGGTTGAGTGCCCTGAGTGCAATCCCTAGTACCACTATCCCACCCTCCCCCCAAAAAAGACATGAAGAAACAGGAAAGGGTGACCACAGCACACAGGAGAAAAAGCAAGCAATTGAAATGGCCTGTGTGGCAATCCAAAGGACCAGACTTAACAGACACAGACTTCTTTGTTGTTGTTCTTATTAGTTATACATGATATTCTTTGTTGTTGTTCTTATTAGTTATACATGATAGTAGAATGTATTTTGATATATTATACATATATGGATTATAACTTCTCATTCTTCTGGTTGTACATGATGTAGAATTACATTGGTTGTGTAATCATATATGCACACAGGAAAGTAATGTCCAATTCATTCTACTCTTTCTTATTCTCATTCCCCACCCCTTCCCTTCATTCCTCTTTGACACAGACTTCACAGCAGCCTCATGAATATGTTCCACACTGAAAGAAATCTGCTAAAAAAGCAAGTATGTGACAATGTTTCCTCAAAGCGAGTATACTATCAATAATTATACAGAAATTATTAAAAAAAAACAAGTGGAAGTTCTGGAGTTACAAAATACAATACCAGAAAAACCAATTCACTGAAAGAATTCATCTAAGAATAGATTTGGCAAAAGAGAGAATCACTGAACTTCTTTGTGATAGATCAATAGAGAGTATGCAATTTGAGGAGCAGAGCAAAAAAGTAAGAAAAAAGAATGAGTAAAAGTGAAAAAAGTCTCAGAGAAATATGGTCTATCATTAAGCACATCAAAATATGTATAGTGGAATGATCAGAAGGAAAGGAGGGAGAGAACAGGAAAAAATGACAGCAGAAAACTGCAAATTTGATGAAGCACATTATTAATCTATACCTCCAAGAATTTCAACAAACTCCAAGGAGTACAAATGTAAAAAGATCCATGCCTACCTAGACATAGCTAGTAAGAATGTAAAAAAAAATAACCTTTAGAGCAGCTAGAAGAAAACAATTCTTCACATACAAAAGAACCCCAATATGTTTAGCAGCTGACTTATCAGAAAATCTGAGAACAGAAGATCTTAAGACAGTGAAACAAAATAATAAAAAAAAAAAACCCAAGCTAAACCCAAAGTAAATAGGAAGAAGGAAATAAAGAAGATTGGAGCAGAAATTAATGAATCAATAAATAGAAAAATAAGAGAAAAAGCAATGAAAATGAAGTTGGTTTTTTGACAGATAAAACCGGCAAATCTTTAGGTAAACTGACCAAGACAGAGAAAACACTCATTGCCAACATCAGAAGTGAAGGAGGGGATATCATTACTGATTTTACTGAAATAAAAATGATCATAAGTAACTATGAACATGAACAACAGTAGAGCAGTAAGATAGGGGAAAAGGACAAATTCTAGAAAGATTCAAACTAACCAAAATGACTCTATAGTAATTAGAAAATCAGACAGAAGTAAGTGAAGATATTTGATTTACTTTTGATGTATCCAAAAACTACCCACAAAGACAGACCTAAGCCCAGATGGCTTCACTGGTGACTTTAACCAAACATTTAAATAAGAATCAATTCCGATTTTCCACAGACTTCTGCAAAGATTATATGAGTAAAACACTTCTCAAATCATTCTATGAGGTCACAATTACACTAATGCCAATAGCAGATAGATATTACAAGAAAAGAAAACTACAGGGCTGGGATTGTAGCTTAGCGGTAGAGCGCTTGCCTCGCATGCATGAGGCACTGGGTTCGATCCTCAGAATCACATAAAAATAAATAAATGAAATAAAGATATTGTGTCCATCTACAACTAAAAAAATTTAAAAAAAAGAAAACTACAGATGGACATTACTTGTAAATATATATGTAAAACTTCTCAACAAAATATGGCAAACCAAATCCAGGAACATTTACAAGAGATTACATGTCATGACCAAAAAGGATGAATACAAGGACTCCAAGGTTGGCCTATCATATGCAAATCAATTATTATAATACATCATATCAATAGAATAACAGAGAAAAAAATAATATGACCATCTCGATAGACAAAGAAAAAGTATTTAACAAAATCCAACACCTTTCATGGTAAAAATACTTTAAAACTAGGACTAGAAAGGCTTTCCTCAACTTGACAAAGGTCATTTACAAAAAAGAAATCACACAGAAAATATCATATGTAATGGTGAAAGATTGGATCCTTTCTCCCAAAGATCAGGGAAAGGAGAACATATCTATTCTTGTCATTTTTATTCAACATTATCTTGGAGGCTTTAGGTAGCGGAATGAGGCAAAAAAAAAGGGAAAAAAAGACATTCATACTAGAATAAAATAAATAAAACTATGTAGATGACCTGATTTTATATGCATAGATAGATAGATATCCCTATATTATCCATTAAAAACTTATTTGAACTAATTAACAATTTCTGCAAGGCTGCATGATGTATGTCTATGCCATAGCAATGAGTGACTACAATTTAAATTTAGAACACAATTCATTTTACCATAGCATGAAAAAGAATAAAATGCTTAGGAATAACTTTGACAAACGAAGTATAAAATGTATACTTTGAACTGTACAATTCACTGCTGAAAAAGAATTTAAATGTAAATAAATGAAAAGACAGTCACTGAAAGAAAGAAACAGGAAAAGCACAAATTAAACAGTCACTTAAGATCATGGAATATTTTTTCCTAAATGCCCTCAACAAATGGGAATGAGTGAGGAAGGAGGACTCTTGCTCTAGGTATGCTGATTGTTAAGTGGATGCTCAGGAGTTCCAGAGTAGCTTAATGACCCGTCAACACCTGAATGCCAAGCACTAGTACTCCACATGTGAACTATGTGCACCATGGATGACTTAACATGATGCAGACCAAGGATGAGTGCGGTCAAGAATTCTCAGATCTTCAGAGATTTATGGACCACATTTCCTTGGACTACTATGAACTGCCGGCTCAGTTCCTAGATCTGGTCTGGTACCCCCCATAAACTCAATTCCAAATGAATGATGAACAAAGGGTAAGGGCCAAAAGTCTACTCTGAATGTCTACATAGTGTTTAGATAATCATAATGTTGAAGGTTTTTCTTTAGTGTCATTCTAGCAGACAACAGTGTAGTGTGACCCATCCAGAACAAACTGATGAAAGGGAAAGGAGACTGCTATCTCTGGGCAGGGGTGAATCATAATGCACACATCTCAGTTTCTGTTCACTATGATAAATTTCTGGCAGTAAAGTGTCGAAAAAAAATCCTTTTAGTTCAGAGTGTTATCTTTGGGCTAAAGAAATGGTTGGAGCCATATTTCAGAATTCTTTGCAGTGTGATTTTTAAAGTAATTAACAGATAATCTCCAAATAGTATTTAATTGAATGATGGGATGAACTTGCTTCATAATTTTAGTAATTAAATGATAAATCACTTATTAGGTATTTGTATCATGAAAGGCACCAAATTCTTTATAAATGTTAGAGTATACATTGTGAAATAAATTCCAACCTAGAGCCCCTCTTATCCCAAGGCTGATCTTTCCTTTCTGGTACCTATCTGGTACTAAGAAGAAGAAAAGAAGAGAGGGAGGTTGGGGGGAGAGAGGAGGAAGGAAGGAAGGAAGGAAGGAAGGAAGGAAGGAAGGAAGGAAGGAAGGAAGGAAGGACTGACGGATGGTAGGCTGGTTGAAGGAAGGAAGGGAGGGAGGGAGGAAGACAGGAAGAGGGAGGCAGGCAGCCCCTTTGTGCTGAGGGGTACTGTGGAAAGTCAGAGGGAGGCAGATGAGGCCTGGCACAGATACCTTAGTGCAGATGCAGAGGGTAGGGCACATTTATCTCCCTAGCGGACTCTGGGAAGGGTCACCTCACAAACTCAAACCAGGATGGAAGTGACTCCATCAGAGGGATTCCTGCATAGCTCACAGGGACCTGGTAGTTACTGGAGAGTCTGGTTAGAGCTGTTATCAAATCCTATATATTCTCTTCATCATACCTAATAGAAAAAGAAGTAAAGAACCTCTGAAATATCTTAACAAAGAGTCACAGTTTTAACTAATGAACAGAAGACTTTCTGCTGGGATTCCTCCAAGTACCTCACTTACTTCCTCAAATCCTCCACCACTGTGAGCTCAGCTGTTCTGTCTTACCTGGTTCTGGCACTAGGATTTTCCCTCAGGTGCTATGTGTCTGAAAAATGATGCTTGGTGTTCCCCAGCACCAGCCATGCCCTCTAAACTGTCCTTTTTATACAACCATTCTTCAGACACCATCTCCTTTACCTAACCCAACTACAAGAAAGATCAAGGTCCTCTGATCTCACTCAAACTACACTTATTTAGGAGCAGGAGGATGATATTCAGACAGCCTCAACAACCTAAAAGGTCCTAAGCAACTTAGCAAAATCCTGTCTCACAAATAAAAAATAAAAAAGGCTAGAGATGTGGCTTATGGTTAAGAGGCCCTGTGTTCAATCCCCAATACTAACCAAAAAAAAAAAAGAAGAAAGTATTACAAAGTATAATATGAAAAATAAAAGTCTGAAATGGTATATTCCTTTATATATCTTACTATAATCTACACATTACAATCTTAGACTACTCTACAAATCTATAATAAAATTATTGGATAAGATATGGGGATTAACTTTAGCAAGATAAAAATGTCATAAGTTTGTTTCAAACAAGCGATATTTCTCTTCTTAAAAACTAGATAAATTTTTTCACTTTCTATATATGATTTATAAAGCATATTTGGATGATTTCTTATTTCACCACCACATAGTAACCAAGCCAGGATTGGAAGCCATCATAAACATTGCTGGCTCAATTTTGCCCCCTGCAGGGAGTATGTACTTCTGATTGAGGTCACTGAAATTTAAAAATAGGAGATAGGGAGAAAACTTTAAGACAAAAGAGACTATTTCCAAATCCAATTTTGTCATACCAGAGAGAAGCAAAAATTATTCTAATAGCAGAATTTTAAGACATAAATCTACTTAAGGTAATCCAGGAGTAAATTTTACCCAGTATGGACTCCATTTTGGGCTCTAATAAAAAAATTGATTCTTAGGTAAGGTCTTGGAAATACTTTAATAAATGATTTCTTAAACTTGCCCAATTATAAGAACATCCTGGGATATTTTGGAAGGACCTCATGCTAGACCAGTATTTCACAAACTTAACTTTACAGTAGAATTACTTTGGAGGTTTTAAAAAATGCTGATGGATAGGCTTAGGTCCCAGTGCTCCAAAAATTCTTATTTGGTTGATCTGGAAAGTATCCTGAGCTTTAGGATTTTTAAAATCTCCCTGATGATAATCACATGTAACTGAGGCTGGAAAATCATTGCATTTGAACACTAGATCAGAATCTCTAGGATTCAAGCATAGAAATCAATATTTTTTACCAAAAAGAAAGAAGGATATAAAGAAATACCCATGTGATTCTTAAAACCAAGAAAAATGAGTAACTACTCACATAGCCCAAGGTCTTCATTTTTCAAGCAAGAAATTACTTAAGAGTTGACTTGCTCAAGAACACAGTAACCTGTTAAATTCTAATTAAAGTCTCTACTGTGACATTCAGAACTTAATTCTTTTTTTAAAAATGAAAACAATCTTGTTCAAGATTGGAATGTGCCTTGCATGCTACTTCTAAATCAGATGTAGACATTCAAAAACATGCAGCTTTGCTCATATGGAAGAAGTTTACATGCATTAAACCATGACATTAAGTATGGTCATGGGAAACACAGTTTTTAATCCACAGAAGATGAGGCACCCACAGAACTAGTGTTTCTTGGTTCAATAATGTGCACTTAATAAACTACCATAATCTTATTTGTAAATATCGGCTATAGGATCACAAATTACATATTCTATTAGAAGTAACTTCACCTGGATTTCTGTGTGACTTTATAGATAAATATCCAAGTCAAAAATTTCAAATGTGATATTAACTTCCTGAAGAACTCAGTAAATAGAAACTATATCATAGAATCTTCCATTCTCACAGCTAATATGAACAATAGCAGCAACAACACAACAAAGGTCAAAGCTAAAAATGACAAAAAATTTACTGTCAGCATCTACAAAAGAAAACATAGTACTTTCATAATAGTTGAAAAACAGTACCCAAAGACTGAACAGAATACAGTATCACAACCCCTTGAGTTATACACGGAATGAACGAATTAGTCAGAATCTTGAGAAATCTCATTAATCCTTGTAGAGCTGAGTTTAACATTAGCTTATAAAATCAGGAAAATCTTGTGGAGAACAAGTTCCTGCCTACCAACACAGCATTTCCTCAGAAGCAAAACCCCAGAAAGTTCCAGCCATTGTGATCTCTACCAGATGGAGGAAGTCAGACAGTGAAGACAGAAGGATCATCACCACAGAGGGTCAGTTATCCCCAGCATTAAACAGGAGAAGAGAACAAACAAGGAACGTAAGGAAAAAGTATTCTCAAGGAACAGGAAACTGGGCTGAAGCCCCTTAAAACCACAATGGGGAAGAGGGACTCATGTTGGGGAATGATGGGGAAAATGGGAGAAACTAAACAGGCACAATTTTCTGACAACAGAGTTGTTGCCAGTGCATCTGAAATGAAAGGAATCATCAAAATTCAGGAATCTTTGCATTGAAAAGAGAATATTTCCATGACTGATCCTCTTACAGAGAATGCAAAAGCCAGGAAGTTCAGAGCTCAGTTTCTGTCATCAACGCTGCCCAATCCCCAGTTGAGGTCTGTCATTCTTCTTGCAAACTCAGAATATGAAGTGTCTGGAATATCTAGGTCTCAAACAGGAGCTAGGATGGAAAATGATGCCTTGGCAACATCTTAAGGGAAAAAGGTGAGGTTCAACTACACTTCATTAGTGCAAACAGAAGCTTTGGACAGGGCTGCCTATTTACAGCAAGCCGAAGTCAAAGAGGACTGAAACAGGAACTATGTAACATCATAATTTGTTTTATCCTAAGGCACAAAGCAGATTAGAAAACAAGAATATTCCACCATAAACAAAAAAACACATAATCAGCAAACAAAGGAAATCTATGATTTCTTTACACGACAGAAGTATCTACTAAGAACTACATAAGACAATGAATTTACAATAAAAGGGTTCAACAAAACCTCAGTGAAAAAACAAAGGAGTGAAATAAAAGAGAAACTTTTAGGTTATGGACACAAACTGAAAACAAGACAAAAACACCTCTCATAGTTATAAAACCATTACATGAATTAGAAAAAACAAACGACGAAACAGATAGATATACCTAAGAAAGAATTAATGACAAAGATCAAAACAATTATAGAGCAGATATCAGATAAGTCTAATAACAAAAGAAATCAATATACTTGATGTGGAGAACCTACATATGAAGCACAAAAACTACTCAACAATATAATAGAAGAAAATATCTATCTGTAAGTTTAGAAAGAAAACTATCATTTTAGATAAAATGATGACATCATTTTCAATAAAACATGTGTAATGAAAAAATGATATACAAAATTATCAAGTCAAAATTGTTCAGGCACCCAGGAAAAAAGACAAATGACTTAGAAGGAAAAAAAAACAATGTAGAATGTCTTCATAGCATAAAACAATTGCATTACATCAATCATGGAAATAGGAAGGGAAAAAATGCAAATCTTATCCAAACTTGGAATTCATATATGTCAAAATTCTCCACAATAAGAAAACACTCATAAGCAAATCCTAGAAAAACTACTTGATGATAAAAATTAATCAACCAAGGGTGTGGGTAGGAGAAAAGCAGGTAACATAAATTATCTTCTCACGTGTTGATAAATCAAGAAGTATTAATTAGTATTAACTAGTATTAATTTGTATTACCCTAAGTATATTAATTAGATCTCACAGTTTTAAACAAAAATAAGTTTAGAAAGAGGTTTGTGTAATACTGAAAGTGAGTCTAAAATAAAATATTTCTACAAAATTTGCACCAATTTTACAAAGACAAAAACTCCCAATAAAGAAAAACATTTAGGCATAAAATTTCACTTTCCTCTCTGATGTGGCACTCTGTTCAACATGTTTTTAGTTTTTGACTCATCAAGAGGAAGTGCCTGGTATGACAGGAACTAATAAAAATATATTCCTATGATTTTTTCTAGTCATCTTTCCTGGCTCCCTGGCCATCTGTCCCTTGAGAAACTTACATTGATTATGCAGACATGAACAGTGACATTGTTTTCTCAAGTCCCAAATCAAAGTCCCCAAAAGAGTGGGCACAATGAATCAGGAAATGGCCCTCATTGTGTTTCTACAGTTGCAAGTGAATACGGATCAAACTTAAGCAGATCAAGAAAGCGTAAAGGACTGTTGATTTTTTTCTAGAGAAGAATTGATCGTATTATATTTATTATTAATATACTTATTCAGAGATTTATAGTTTCCATTCCCCTAAGACTTTTCCACTTCACCCACCACACACTAATTATTTCTTTCAGGGAGTTAAGCACTGGAATTCATTTCATATTAATATGGAGCCACCAACTATTTCTATAGATGTTAGATTCAGATAACACATGCATTATTATTATTATTATTAGGCACTGGGGATTGAATCTAGGGGCACTTTGCCACCAAGTCACATCCCCACACATCCCCATGCTTTTTTATTTTTTTATTTTGAGAAACTGTCTTGCTATGTTGCTTAGAGCCTCACTAAATTGTTAAGGCTAGACTCCAACTTGTGATCCTCCTGCCTCAGCCTGCAGAATCTCTGGGCTTACCAGTGTGTACTACCCCCTGCCCAGCTAGCATGCATTGTTTTGTGTTTTTTGATGTTGTTTTGTTTTGGTTTTTTTGAGCAGATAAAAACATATGGTCAGAGGCATTAATCTGAAAACCTAAGTCAACTTGCACAAAAAAGTGGAAATTTCATTATTCAATTTTAAAGCACTCTACTGAGGTACAATGGTCATACAATAAAGTGCACATAATTAAAGTGTACAACATTTTTGCATATTTATAAACCCATTAAACCATCACTACAACCTAAATAAAGAACATTCATCACCCCCAAAAGCATCCTCTTGCCACTTTGTAACTGCTCCATGCTGCCCGTCCACAGTTCTCCATCCCTAGACAACCACCAACTCATCAGTCATCATAACATAGTAGTTTGAATTATGTAGAATTTTACAAAAGTGAAATCATAATACATGCACTCTTTTATCTACTTTTATCATTCGGCACAAATTTTTGAAGGTCATCCGTATTGCATATAATTATTATAACATCAATATTTCATTCCTTTTTATGAACAAGAAGTATTCCATTTGTATGAATATCTGATTTGTTTATCCATCTGCCTTCTGATAGACATTTGGGTTGACAGTTTGAGGCTATTACAAATAAAGATGCCAAGAACTCTTGAGCACAAGCTTTAGCAAGAACTAGACAAATAATTAGCAGTGGAATGGTGAAATCATCGATTTAGCTTTTTAAGAAACAGACAAAACTGTTTTCCAAAGTGGTTGTACCCTTTACATTCTTAGCAGGAATGTCTGATATCATTGTGGTGTTATGCTGATTTTAATTTGTATTTTCATAATGACTAATGATGTTGAACACATTTTAATGCACTTATTTGCCATTCATCTATCTTCTTTGGTGTAGTGTTTGTACAAATTAGTGCCTATTTTTAACTTGGTAGTTTTTTTATTATTGTTTTTTATATTTTTTATATATTCTAAATACAAATCCTTAATCAGATGTATAAATTGCAAATATTTTCACAAGTTCATTACTTGACTTTTTTTTCAGTGCTGGGGTTCAAACCCAGGCCTTCATGCAAACAGGGCAAGCACAATACCATTGAGGTACATGCCCAGCCTTTTATTCTCTTAATGATATTTTTCAAAGACTAGAGTTTTTTCAGTTTGATAAAATTCAGTTTATCAATATTTTAATGTGATCATGTTTTTAGTATAATATGTAATTCTATGTGACTAAACCAAGGTAATAAAGATCTTCTGGGTTAGCCACAGGTCATTGTATAATTCATTGAATTACCTTTGCACATGGATTGATAATTGGTGGTTCATATATATATGGGGTTGCTTTCTGGGTTCTCTATTTACTTGTCTATCTTTATGACAAATTCTCTTGGTTACTACAGCTTGATAATAAATCTTTAAATCAGGTAGTGTAAATCCTTCAACTTTGTTCTTTTTCAAATGTACTTTGGCTACTCTAGATCCTCTAAATCTTCATTTTACATCAATTTCTCCAAAAGTTTGCTGTGATTTTGTTCAGGACTATGTTGAGTCAATTTGGGAAGAACTGACATCCCACAATATTGAGTCTTTCAACCACTGTACAAAATATATATCTCCATTTATTAGGAGATATAATTTTGCTCAGCAAAATTCTGTAGTTTTCAGTACACAGGCCTTGCTCATCTTTTGTCAGAATGATTCCCAAGAATTTCATAATACTTAGGATGTTGCAAGTCGTCTTGTTTTCTATTTAGATTCTCAACTGATCACTGCTATACAGAAACACAACAGATTTCCTGTACTGAACTTATATTTTACCACCTAGTCAAATCTACTTATTAGTTCTAGTTATTTTATAAAGACCATCCGATTTCTTACATAGACAAAAATGTCATCTGCAAGTAAGACAGTTTCAATTTTTCCTTTTCAATGTTTTTACTCTTATTTCTTTTTGTTATTTTATTGCCCTAATTAGATGCAGAGTACAATGTTCAGTAACAGTGGTGAGTAACTGACATTAAGGAGAAAGCAATCGGCTTTTCCTCATGGAGTGTGATGTTGGTTACAGGTCTTTCAGAAATACTCTTTTGTCATGTTGAGGAAGTTTTCTTTTATTCTCTGGCTTGTTGTCAAATGCTTTTCTGTATCTATTTGAATAATCACATAATTATTTTAATTTGATATAATTCTAAATCACATTGATATTTTAATGTAATGGGATAAATCATAATAAGTTACAACGTATTATGAATTTCTGTTTGAGTTTTCTTTGTGGGGGTGGGAGGTACTGGGGATTGATCACCAGCCCAATTTTGTATTTGATTTAGAGATAGGGTCTCACTGAGTTGCTTAGCAGCTCGCTTTTGCTGACGCTGGCTTTGAACTCTTGATCCTCCTGCCTCAGCCTCCCAAGCCGCTGGGATTACAGGCATGTGCCACAGCACCCAGCCGTATTATGATTTTTATATTGTTGGTTTGTTTTAATATTTAATATTGTTGCATCGTGAGCAATATTTGCATTTTTTCTTGAAATGTCTTTTTCTGGTTTTGGTATCAAGGTCATTTGGCCTTATAGAATGAGTTGATAAGTTTTAACTTCTTTCCAATTTTCTAGAAAAGTTTCCAAAGAATTGGTCAAACAGATCAAGTAGATCTGTTTCTACAAATTTACAGACTTTTCGTTCACTTCTATAAATTCTTAAGGATAGGATCCTGAAATCTCCATAATTGGGATTCGTCTATTCTTTCTTATAGTTCAAATTTTACTCTGTGCATTCTGAAGCTGTATTTAGGTATGTGAATAGTCAGACTTGTTGTATCCTCTTTATTAACTGTTTTATCATAACGAAATGACCTTCTTTATGCCAGATTTTATTCTCTACTCTGAAGTCTACTCTGTTATTCATCTGACCACTCCAGCCTCCTTTCAATTATTATTAGCCAGCTATTTGTTTTTATATCCTTTTAGTTTTAATTTAATAGTGTATTTCACTTACAATAGATATCCTATAGGCAGCACATAACTGGATATTGCTTTTTTATTCTATTTAACAACCTATGCCTTTTAATTAGAATGTTGAGATCATTTACCTTTGGTGTCATTATCAGTAGGGCTAGGCTGAAATCTATAATTGCTATTTGTATGGCTAGGCTGAAATCTATAATTTCTATTTGTTTTCTAATTATATATCACTAGTTCTCTTTATCTTCTTTTGCCGCCTTCTTTTAATTTTCTATTTCATTTTATCACATTTTGTTGGTTTATTAGTTATAACTCTAGTTTTTAGAGGTTGCTCTAGAATTTAGCTTACACATCATCCACTTACCAAAGTCTACCTTCAGGTAATATACTATTTGACAAACAGTGTAAGAATCTTCAGCCTTTGTGCTATTTTTAAAACCTACTTTATCACCATATCTTACACCACATTGTATTTTCTATTTCAACAGTCAATTGCATCCTAAAGGGATTTAAAAACTAAGAATAAAATTTACATATTTACCCACACAGTCATATTTTTGATGATCTGCATTCTTTTGTATACATTAATACTTGTATTTGAGAATATTTTGTCTTCCTGAAATACATTTCTTACACTTCCTGCTGTTGGTGGTGAATATTTTCATCTTTTATATAGTTGAAAATATTCATTTTGCCTCATTTTTAAAAGACATTTTCCTGGATACAAAAGTCTAGATAGCTTTCTTATATTTAATTTGTACTCTAAGTGTGCTAATCCACTTTTACTTGCACTCTTTCCAAATAGAAATCTGTTGGAGTCTTATCTTTTCTTCCTCTACATACAATGTGTCTTCTTTTTCTTCTAACTGTTCTTTAGATTTTCTCTTGTATGCCTGCTTTTTTAGGCAATTTGATTATTAATAGTTTTCTTAATTTTTCTCTAGTTTGGGGTTCATTGGTCTTGGTTCTGTCATTTTACCACATTCCTCAAATTTGGAGAATTTCTGACCATTATTTCTTCACATATTTTTTTTCTGCCATCTACTCCTTTTCATAACTCCAATAAGATGGATTTAATTTACTAAAAGTTGTCACAAGACTCAATGATGCTTTCCTTTTTAAACCTCTTTCCTCTTTAATTTTTAATAATTTCTATTGCTATGTCTTCAGGTTCACTAATCTTTTCATCTACAATGCCTAATTTGCTACTAACCTCATCCAGAGAATTTTCATGTCACCTCAGATATTTTTTAATTTTTTAGTTGTTGATGAACACAATATCTTTATTTTATTTATTTTTATGTGGTGCTGAAGATCGAACCCAGTACCTCACACATGCGAGGCAAGTGCTCTACCACTGAGCGACAATCCCAGCCCCCACCTCAGATATTTTAATTTTCACGTCTAGATGTTAAATTTTGTTTCTATTTCCCTACTTAATATCTGAATCTTCCCCTTAGTTTTATTGACATATATAGCATCCTGATAACAATGGTTTTGATGTTCTAGTCTGCTAATTCTAACATCTGTATCAATTCTGGGTTTTAATTAATTTGATCATACTCTCCTGCTTCGTTATAGGAAATTTTTTGGTTGTTAATAATTAATTAGATGCCATATATTGTAAGTTTTATCTTACTGAATACTTGGAATTTTTGTAGTCTTATAAACAATCTTCAAATTTGTTCTTGGATGTTTGATGCATTTGAATACTACCTTTAAGATTTATTATCTAGAACTAGAACAGCATTTAATCTATGGCTTATTATTCCCTGTAACTGAGGTAGGACTTCACTGAGCATTTAAACCAATGAGCCACAAATTATGTGATTCCCCCATTTGGTTTGAGTAAAAAAATATTACCCAGACTTGTGTGTATTCAGAGTACTGCTCCTTCTAGTTCTTTTGGGTAGATTCTTCATCAGCTTCAGGTTGATTTCTCAAATGCAAGTGCTCATCAGTGTTCTACAGAAAATTTGAGAGGCACCTTCTGTATATACCTGGTTCTCTAAGTACCCCTCACTGCTCTCAAGAATTCTACCCTGAGATCTCTAGCCACCATGTTCTCCAGGAACCTCAACTCTATCTTCTCAACCTGGGATAGCTGCTGAGCTATGCCTGGGTTCTCACTATGGTGCAGCTGGGAAAACTCCCCAGTAGCAAGCTAGAAAAGTGAAATAGTTCACATTATTGGTTTCCTTCCTCTCAGGAATTACTTTCTTTTGGTGCTTGGTGTCCAATATATTAAAAACCATTATTCTGTGGCTTGGGAGGCTGAGGCAGGAGGATCATAAGTTCAAAGCCAGCCTCAACAAATCAGTGAGGCCATAAGCAACTTAATGAGATCCCATCTCAAAATAAAAACTAAGTAAAAGGGACTGGAGATGTGGCTCAGTGCTTAAGCACCCCTGGGTTCAATCTTCAGTACCAAACAACAACAACAAAACCTGTTGCTTCATATATTTTATCCTGTTTTTCTGTCTTTTTAGGCAAGAGAGTTAATGTGGTTTTTGTTAGTCCATCTTAACTGGAAATGGAAATCACAATTTTGTTTTAAATATTAGTTTTGAATAAATATTTTAGATTATGTATAAAAACAAACTCTATGTGCATGAATTTGGGAGTATAATCTGAAATTTATATAACAAAAAGATCTGTCTATGCCAGGTAACAACAGAATTATAAAGGAGCAAGTCAGCCCTTCATTCAGTTGGCATCACATACTGTTATTCTCATTTATACTGAACAACTGGCACAATGTAGTTCTAAACAAAGGAAATATGTTATTTTGCAATATTGTTTCATCTGAAATTGTGGTTAAGTATATGGTTCTGCAGATATACCTCCTGTGTTCAAATCCTATGTTTTTCATTTGTTAGCTGAATAGAGTTGTGTAAACTGCTTAACTTCCTTATTCTCCACATTTTTAATCTATAATGTGATATTTTTAAAAAAATGCTACTTTTGAGTTGTTTTAAGAATTCCTCCAAAGCAATCATTGCAGTAAATATTCAGTGTTATTTCTCAATATTGCATAATTTTCCATTTTTTGCACTTATGCTAATAATCTAATTTACTCACACACAAATCATAATCTCTGTGAATACATCATACAAACTTGATATGCACTACTGTGCTCCAGGTGCCATAAATGAGTTCTCTTAAGTGGCCTCTTTGCCTTCAGTCCTCCATTCTGTCTTATCAATCCCAATTTACCTCTGTAGACAACTACTTTCAAGTCCAGATGTCATTCACAGCACCTCTCCCCAATGCAGACTGAAGAGAGGGCAGCCTCTTGACTCTGACGTTCTAGACTTTTGTATGTGAAGGTCCAAGTTTATTTTTCCAGCCCTGTCCTCTACTCTTCCTTCTCAGTAACTGTGCATTATGGCCATACCTGAAGAACAGTCCGTGTGAACGCTCAAGGACCTTTACTCTTAGTGCAACATTTTTCATCTTGCTGCTTCTCCTTGAAATCCCTAGGTGCACCATTTGTATGTATGGTGTGGCTTCCGTGCCACGGCATCATGTGGAATACAGGATGAACAAAGGCAACTAACATAAAATCACTCTCTCACGGAGTTCCCAGCCAAATAAATAAGCAGTCATATCACAAATAAAGAGAGAGGTTCTACAGGAATGGAATATATGATGAAGAAAATAAAAGGGGAGTATGCCCAATTTTTGCCAGATGAATAAGGTGGACATGAGGAGGGCTTCACAAAAGAACTAGTCTCTGAATTGTTCAAAGATTCCTCTGACTACTTCTTCTAGTAGGTTTGGCAATATGCAAGCCTTGTGTGAAATTTACTCTACAAATACAGTTACACAGTGAAATACCAAGAACTACACCGGTTGACTAAGACACTTTAGAGAGGCCTGTTAAATGGGAACTACTGAGAGGGTAAAAGCATCAGGATAGGATGAGAAGATTCTAGTAATTTAACTGTGTAACAACTAAGACAGTAAAAATGATATACAATATTTTTAGTCAATCCATATTGCTCCCCAAAACCCCACAAAGGTGACAACAATAAAATTGACATTGTTTATAACTCATGCACCCTAAGCTGCAGTAGTCCCAGTGATCCTGAGATAATCTCTAACTCACCAACCAAGATAATTTTATCTAACACAGCATATTATTTCCTGAATTTATTTATTCTTTTTTATGATTTTAGCTTACCCTTTACTGAGCACTTCACCTTGTTCCAGATGCTGGGTAGGCACTTTATTTCTCATTTAGTTCTCATATCAGGAATAGAAGCTTCTCTTAAAATATCCTATTTAGTCTAAGTCCCTCAACTCTTAATGAAAACAGCTTTAGGGGAAAAGACAGGATTTGAAACATGGTGGACAATGTAGAAGAGCAACAAACTATTAATACCACAGAGGAGCCCTGGATCACATCAGGCTCAGCCTGGATAAGCAAATCTCTGTGTAGTTGAGAAATAAACAAGAGCTTTGAGGCAAATTGCTGCTTATGATCAGCATTTAAATATAATATTGAGAGATACTGAAGAACTATGCTACTAGAGAAATTGAAGAAGAGATGAAAAGATATATAAATCAACAAAACGGAACATTCCAATGTCCTTTGTCCAGGATGATGATGTTGTACTAGCTTCCCTTCCACTGACAGTTGGGCAAAACAAAGGATTTATTCTGTGTAGAAAACAGGAGACACTACAATTTACTCTTTAAATGTCTAAGACATTCAAAAAAGAAACCTACAGCCATTTTGATATTAAGAAATGACCCAAGGATTCTTCCACTTGTGAAATGAGTTGATTTGCAAATAACCTAAAACTTGTTAGGCTAAGTGCATTTTATTTTTTACCAATCCTTCCAATAAACATGATCATGAAAAAAACATAACAGCTTTTTAAAAATCAGAGAAAATATATAACAGCTCTAAACTTTGCTTTTATGCATTTTTTGAATATTTGATTTTGAACAACCAACTATCACATCTATCCTTTTGATAAATGGGGAGTGCTGTTCAAAAGATATTAGCATCAACAATTCTCACTTACTGGGCTCAAGACATTTTACTATTATTATTTAATTCTCACTAAAATATAATTTAAGGTCTGGAGTTGTGGCTCAGTGGTGGAGCACTTGCCTAGCATGTGTGAGGTATTGGGTTCAATCCTCAGCACCACATAAAAATAAATAAATAAAATAAAGGTATTGTGTCCATCTACAACTAAAACAATTTAAAAATCATAATTCAAATTTTGACATAACACGTATATATCTGGTACAAATAGGTGTTAGAGAGGGTAATCATGTTTCTAAGGTCATACAGGTCTTAATATTCAGCTCTGATTTTGACTATACCTCATGTTTCTAAAATACAACAAATAACACTTAGTGGTAGCCTATCCTATGGCAGGAACACTGCTTATTATATGTTGGGTGCTACACACATTACTGTTTGTGACTCTCTCAGTGACCTATGAGGTGATTACAGGGCTACAATTCTTTACCTGAAACTCCTGGAAGTGGGTGTTCTTGAGCAATTTATAACATTTGGGATTTTTGAAATATATGGTATATATGATATAACACAAACATTTATTGAATTACTTTCAACTAAATAGTATATATAACATTTCATCACATTTAATTGTATGTGTGTGTGGTAGCTCTGTGTAGTTTCCATACAAGTTAACCTCTAATATCGCCTTATTCGACATTGAAATAGGTAAACAGGAAAATATTTGTAGAGTTACATGAACATAAAATATCTGAATATTTTTTATATTCATGTGTTTTATCTCTAGGTAGATAAACCAAAAACAAAGACACACAAACAAAGACAAAAACAAAGACACACAAACATATATGTATACATATAAAAATACATACACACACATAGGATAAATAAAAATACTCATTGCTTTTGTTCAAAGGAAGATAAAACATCAGAGTCTAATGGGCTACCAAAATATTCAGTCTTACCCTGAAGAGCTAAACAGAGTGGCTTAAACCAAGGACTGAGAAGTGGAAGCCCTGGATCAATCAAGGTACTGATTTCCTCCTAAAGTTAAGCACTTCCTTCATACAACAAAACCTCCCTGTTCCCACTCCTGGTTTAGCACTGTCTTGTCTGTCTGTCTGTGTGTCCATCTGTCTCTGTTTTATCAACCTTTGTTTTCTTCTCTTTTTCTTCCACTTCACTGGCTGCTTTTCTTTCTCTCGTTTTCTTTCCCTTGTCTTCTTAGTGGCATTCAAGATAAGGATGTCATCTGAGCTAGTGCCAAAAAGTTAAGTTCCCACAGATCTTCTGGTGCTTCTCTGATGCCCATTTAAGGCTAAGTTTAGCTTAGAGAGTGCAAGGTTATAAAATGTTCTTAATGGCCTCACAAGAGCAGAAATGTGTGCGTGCTTGTGGACACGTGAGCTTAACATTTGTAGCTGGTAATATGTCTCACTATTCCTTGAAACTTTTATTCTACTAAATCTTCAGAGTGCCAAGTAAAGGGAGACATTTTATTTCTATTAAACAAATACTGGCTTAGTAACTACAGTAATTGGTAATTAATTACAGAGTTTAAATAATGTTAGCTTAAGATTCAGTCATAATACATTTTATAGTATCAATACAGGAATTAGTTTGACACTGTTTCTCTACTTTAGTGAGCTATGCCTTTTGTTTCATTCTACATTCATTTAACTGACAAGAAGACTGTTCTACTTCATTCTAAGGAAGCACCTCTAAGCTCTGCTTTTTCCTGTTCCTATTAAGGTATTTACTGTATCGGTTTGCAACTTTGTGTTTAAAGATGATGAATTCTGGTCTTTAAATTCACTTCTTATCAACAGGGAATATATATTATTTTTCTTT
>CM053405.1:95662395-95745113 GCA_028644305.1 Xerus rutilus | reverse complement strand
AATGAAAGACTCTTTGACATATTTATAAAAGGAGGTTTTATACATGCTTCAAGAAAAAATTCAATTATGAAATAAAATTTCAACAATCATTTAAGTCAGATAAGTTGAAAAAGGGATTCTAGGAAGGCCACATCAGTAATCAAATAGTCAATTTATTTTGTCTAGAAATCCCTCAGGTAAACTTACTTATTGCCTGCCTGCCCCTCCAAGTTTTTGTTGATAAAATACTGAGGTACATGTTCAGTATTAGGGGGAAAATTAAATCTTGCTACATAATTATGATTCTATTTCTACTTATTCTCAGGACTATATTAAATGCATTTTTCTCCCCAAACACTGTGTATTTGGAGAAAGAAGTAAGAAGAACTGAATACTTTCATGTGATTTGGATGTAGCCGAGTTGTTTGCATCAGCATGTGGCCACAAGAACTGTATTTTTTTTTTTCTTTTGAGTATAAAAGGTCATTGTGTATATCAGCAAGAGTGAGAAGGGAACTCCAAAGAGTCTCAGCTTACCCAGCTCCAAGTCGTGAGTTAAATACCATAATCATGCCAGTCATTAGTTACCACTCAGTCTCTGTCTCCAGCCCGGAAACCAGTCTGCCAGAACCCAGATAGCCTGAGACGCAGCCATGCTTTATCATACAACTGATCCCAAGAGGCCAGTTTAAGGGAAAATTACATGTACTCTACATTACAGAGGGAAGACAGCTCTAGTTTTATAAAGCTCCTTTTTTTCCCTTAGAAAATAAAGAATATGTATTTTGAAATTCAGTAGTTAAAAAAAAATGAATGCTAAATGCTAACATGGCACATGAGCCTGTTCAGTAACCTCAACATAAATAAGTATTCCTTTTGTATTTATGTAGATACAATGTTGCCTAAGAATAATTATGAACTCTAGTGGAATTAGCTACTATACATTAAAAACATTCAACTGAATTTATCTCTTAAAGATGTTAAGGTTCACTGCTGTGATCTAAGTGTGGAAGTTACTAACTGCTTCTTGGAAGAAATGAAGTTTTAGAACTTTCACCTGAAGGGCAACACTTAAAAAGACTTAAGAAACAAACTCACATTTTAAAAAATATCCTTAAGGTCAATTCATTAACTAATTAGTTTTATAATTTCTTCTGAAAACATGCTACTGTGCATGTAAAATGTATGTAAGCCCTTATTGGATTCCCATAAATTTAGTAAGAACTAACAAATCTAATGAATGAATAACTGTTGAAGAATAATGATGTAATGCCTGGAAGCCTCTGAGTTGAAACTAGCCACTCAATTTTTTCTGCCAATTAGGAATTGACCTTGAAATCTGCTTTGGGATGAAAGCACTGCAAAGTTTACATTGATTTTCAGAAAAATGAACATCATCTCCACCAGTTATGAATATGTTTGAAATTTTAAATGTAACTACTCTCTAGCCTATGGCATTTAAATAAACTTAACATCATCTGAGAAATTTGTGTTATTCCATTCTGGATAATTTATCTTTTTATGCTAACATTTCATAATTAATTTTTCTTCCCCAAGTAAAAACATCTGGTAAAGACTTTAAAATTCATCCTAAGCATTAACTATAAACTCTGTCATATGTGGAATGTACTTCAGTCCCAAGAAATTTCAATTAAGTTAGGAATAACATAAATATCTTGGTGTGTATATATGTGCAAATGTATGTTAAAAGGCTGGACACATTTGACTTTTCAAATTCACCACATAATTCTAATTTCTCAATTTCTTCTTGAGATTTAACCTGGATATCAATATGAAGTTTTGGGCAGAATAATGACTAAAATTTTTAAAAATAAGGTTTCTTTGCATTTCCAAGTCTCTCTGCCTATGTAAACCATCATTTCTATTTACTATCCTATTTCACTGACATAACTCCATATACTGTAGTTTCACAATGAAGTGCTACATAACTTTACATGCTGAGATAAGCCCTGGGAAAACGAATTTGAGGATGTGTGTAATAATGAATGACTATATATCCATTTTAGTTTAAGCTCATTTTAATCTTTGTTCAGTGCTAAGCAGATATTTATTATATTTTATGAAGTTTAACTTCTTTTGTGTGCCATGGCAACACATGCATTAGGACATAATTATTAGGCTACTGAGTGCATTAAAGCTGGAAATTTCCAGCAGCCTATAGGTCATGAGATGGAATTGCTATTCAATCATGGTAAGCTGGTTTTGCACTGGCTTGTCAAACCGTCTTCATGGATAGAGTGGATAGTGCTGGGTGCATATCTAGAGCATCCCCTCCTCCAACCATCCATTCCTTTGCCCAAAGGAAGCTCTATGGTGTTCATACACTCAGCCTTCCCTCCCGGATGGCTTTGGGGAAGCTTTTATCATCTTCTGTTGCAAAGATGGGTCCTGAAAAGTCTATATCAAACATAGTAACACTACTGCTTTCCTTTGACCATTTAAAATTCCCAAGCAAAAGGCTATTAGCATGAAATATCTCTCAAGGCTATTACTGGGCCCATGGTTACCGAAGACTTTTTCTTTGTATAGATGATTCCTGAGCAAACTTGCCTCAGTAACTGCTGAAGGCCATCTTACAAAGACAAAAACTCTGGACTAGGGTACAGCTGAAGCACAAAGGAGAGAAGAGCCAAAAGAACCAGGGTAACATGGTGACACACATTCTACCTGAAACCCAAGAGCTCTGGACTTTAAGTTATGAAATGTAATACATTTCCTTATTGATGAGGGCAATTTGTGTCAGATTTTGTAGGTTTTGTAGCCAAGAACATCCTAGACCTTTTTTTGTTTGTTTGTTTAAACAGAGGCAATATTCTCAATAGTTACTCTAATATGAATTAAAGACATGATTAGAATATGCCGTAAATTACTCACTTGAAAGTATCCTACAGCTACTGCCCCTGAGCTGGCCTCACAAATTGAGGTCACTCTGGTGGAAAAATTGAGCTGTCTCTGCTGTTATTAGTTATGTCCCACAATCATACCATCTGAGTTATGGACACAATCAAAGAAGATTAATCATAGCATTACACTAGAAGAATTTTCATTGAATTACAAAACATATACATTTTACAAAAATAGACTTCTTCAAAGAAAGGTTCTAATTTTTCTTGTCTCCTTACCTCTTTCACACTGTGGACCAGTGAATCCATAAACGCAAGCACAACGATTGGGTCCAATACAACGCCCACCATTCTGGCATCCATTTTCACAGACAGCTGCACATGAAAACACAAAGAAGCAGCTCATTACAGATCAGATTTCCAAGCTCAGTATAATTGTGTGGTGATGGCACTGGTGAAGGGTCACACCTTAAATCATGCCTCTAAAACATAAGTCACAATTGGCACCACACAGTTAAGTAAAGACATCTCACTGTGTATTACAACAAAAGCCTGCCAATTCATGTAAATCTCATTGTTATGCAAGAATTTAGCAAAAGATTTTTGTATTTTTTTAAAATCATAATCACAAGGATGGGCTGGTTTTGATGCTCAGAGTAAGAATATCACTATTTGACCTGATTTTTTTCCCTACTACCCTGTAATCAATCTTGTCAGAGCTAAAGAAGTAAATAAAATATGGGAAAAGTAGGGAGGAAAAGGCAGTCTGCAGGAAGCAAGGAGAGGGGAAAGGAGAGTAAATGTGATGTGGAAAAGTAAAGAGGATGCAACAAGAACGGGAAAAAACGAAGAAATCAGAGACAGGAGCTAGGTAAAAAGCATAAAGGAGAAAAGGCACAACTAACAGGAAAAGTGGGGAAATTACCATCAACTTTAGCTGTAAAATGTCAAGAGAAGTAACCAATCTGTAGAAGCTATGTGCAGGTCATAGAATAAAATAAAGAAAAATCCTGTTAACATGAGAAGGTATTTTATACCAATTAAAACACAGTCCCAATTATATCAGGTACAGTTGTCCCTGGGGGTCTTTGGAGTTTTGGTTCTAGAACCCCTGCTGATACCAAAATTCAAGGATGCTCAAGCCCCTTAGATAAACTGGTGCCATATTTGCACATAACCTACACATGTCCCATACACTTTAAATCATCTCTAGATTATTTATTATACTAATATAATGTACAAGCTATACAAACAGCTTTATTTTGTATTATTTAGGGAATAAGGAAAAAAATAAATCCATGTCCAGTAAAAGCTTAATTAAAAAACCAAATTTAAGCCATGGTTGGCTGAATCCATGGACCTGTAATCCAGGGATAGAGAGGGCCAACTGTATTGATGGCAGATATGCAGCACACACTCTCTTTCACTCCTGGAGAGTCGTGACCTGAGAGAACAGGATTTGGGGTTCAGTGGGCCCAGGAGAAGCCAACCAGCTTCCCTTCTCCTCACAACAGGGCCCTGTGGTATAACTCAGCTCAGCAGCCTGAACCTGGGATAAGACAGTCTCCTCAAGGCCCACAACTTGGCACTGTTGAAAACAAACAGTCTTGCCTCCATACTGAGGAAGGATGACTCAATTCAAGAACGACATTTTCTACTGAGACTGAGAGCTTGTCTGCCAGCTCACCTGCCCTGCTGAACAGACACTCTGTCCTCACGGAAGAAAACAGGAATATATTTTATGACCTGGGCACACAAACGACGGTGCTTAAGAACACTAATAGTTTTAAAGGAAGAGAAGGGCCAGCCATGTGTATCGGACACTTCAAGTGAAGTACACATCAAAAATGGGAAGCCCAGCAAGTACAGTGACACCCAAAGTGCCGTGTAATGCTGCTGCTTGCCCTGCACTGGTGAGCTGAATCCCTTACGCGACGCAGAGTGCACGGAAAGCTTTCTGTTCTGCTGATGGATCAAGACCAAAACTGGGAAACACAAGGTATCGTCATCTGAAGGTGTCTCTGTGCCAGTGGCCTCAAGACTGCTTGTGTGCAGTCTCGCTTTGATCACAGGCAGGAGTCTTGTACGCCTCTGCACACGTTCCTCTCCCTAGGAATACACCTTTTGCTTCCTCTGCCTGTCCCAAGCTGGTGCTAGGTGGCACTTCTGACTCATCATCATTGCTTTGGAATATGGAGCAGGCAGAAAATAGAGGTGTACATGTAAAGGACAGGGAAAAAGAATTAAAGGCCTCAAGGAGCATGAGAAAGATGGAGGTAGATAGGAACGTGAAAGAGAACAAAAACCTACCAGAGAACTCAACATAGTGTGGTTCCACAGAAATGACCGCCAAGATTTGAAGATTCTAATTGTTTAACAGATCCACTGTAAAGTGGTAACTCTAATCTAATGAGATTAATGAAAATGTGAGGAATTTTTTTGAATGTTATCAAGTTGCAAGTCATTTGTCCAGGCATAGTCTCTCATCACTATAGTAACCTTTAAAACAGACACAGGGGAAAAGGCAGGTGTCCAACACTAATGGAGACACTCACTTGGGGAAGTGGAAGAAGGACTGGCTTCCCTCAAGGTTTTCCAAGACAGCTTCCAATCCCCGGGAAGGAGGGCATGGCTGGTAAACCTTGGGCTTCTCCCAGAAAAGTCTCGGCCATTATGGGTTTAACCTGTCTAGCTTAGGCTAACCTTGCCTCTCTTCTCAGTAAATTTGTTTTTTTGGGAGGAGAGGGCAGATTTGGAAAACAAGCTGTTGTTCAAAAAATATTTATGTAACATGGGTTTACTATCACTTTTAAATGAAGTAATACATAACTATTTCTTAAACTTCTTATTTTTAATTTTGAATACTGTCAGTATTAATAGGGGTCCTGTGAACAGAAAGGTTGAGACCCACTAATACAGTCATTTGATTATAATCCCAGCGCTCATGTGAAAGCAGGCTTTCTCAGGACAGGAACCAGAGTTTGCTCTAAATCCCCCATCAGTGTATTCAATATGCTGCAGGAACTCAATGAAATTCTGCACCGTGATAAAATTTCACACTTAGCCCAGTATTTTGCAAGGCAGATCAATGCAGTGGATGGACAAGTTCTGCTCTGCTGTTCCTAGAACTCCCATCACCACATCAATTTTCTGATTCTCAGCTTCCCTGTTGTCAATCACTCCTACCCCATAAATGGTGTGAGAGTTAAATGAAATGGTACAAGACAAACAGCACAGTGGCTACGTATTGTAGGTGTTCTGCATGCTGAATTAATTCTCTTCCTTTTTTTTAAAAACTACAGAACAATTATTTCTATGAAAAGGAGATTTGTTCTCCAGCAGCTACATGAAAGAGCTACAACAAAAGAAGAAAAGCAGGAAGTACAGTTAGAAGTAGAAGAAAAATAAAAAGACATGAATTTTCTGCTTTCAAATGAGTTAGGATGAAAGGTATTTTATAAAACAGTATTTTTTTAACAAAACATAATGGAAATAGTAATTTAAATTTTGATTGGAGTTGGAAAGAAATTGAATGTGCCACAGTTTCCACCAGGAATGGAAACAAGAATGCTGGCCACCCACAAAGGAAGAAAAACGCTTACACCTAGCATGGCGGAGAAGAGAAGGCCAGGGAAAAGACACTGAGATGGAAATGTGAGCGCCGAGTCTGTTCACTGCAGTCTCAGTGAGGGGGAAAGGATGTTGTAGCATTGTCAGACTGTGAAACAGAACACTGCTTAAGTACTATACAAGCCCCGTATTTAAAAAACATTCTATCAACACATGCATACTGAGCACCTAATCCTGTGCAGGATAATGTGACAGGCACACGTATTTATTAGACACACTTCTGTGCTACTCTGCAGAGTACAAACACTTAGGCACAAGTCAAATATCAAATTATGGTTGTGACTTCAACACAAACACAGAAGAAAAGCATTCTCAAACAGGTTCAAATGCTAAAAAAGAAAGAAACAAAAGCCTATTTCTCGGACACAGAACAGTATGACTATTCACTACTAGAGCCGCCTTCTTCCTTTCTTCCCAGAGAGTCACCCTCCCAGCTTTCCTCCTTTCCTGTGGTTCACTTTTTCACTCCTCTTTGCTGGCTTTGCTATCTCTTCCAGGTCTCAAAATGCTGGGCTGATTCAAGGGATCTGGCTTCCACCCTCTCCTCTTCTCTGTCTACAAAAACTTTCTAGTGATCCTCACATAGGCCCAAGATTGAAATATTATCTATATAAATATCAGTCTATTTCCTAAGTTGTGTCTCTATCTCTGACCTCTGTCCTAAGATCTGAGTTCACAGATGTTGCCATTTGCTTGAAAGTCCAACAAACTTCTCCAACCAAAAAATATAAAACCAAACTCTAGTCCTCAGCCCCACCAGCTCTTAACCAACTCACTCTCCATTCACTCATTCCCAAATCAGCAAATGACATGACCACATCAAGTGACTGCTCAAGATGCTCCAGTGGCTTCCCATCATATTTAGAGTATAATCCTAATTGGCCACTGAGGCTCTATACCTCTCTCTCTAAACTTCTCTTGCCATTATCCTTTGTCCCCACTTTATTCCAGCCACAGGGGTTTTCTTATTGCTTCTAAAATGCCTGGAGACTGCTTTCGGTTGAAGGCCCTTTGACTGTGCTTTTCCTTTGCCTTTAACACTTTTCTCACAGAACTAAAAATTACAGACTTGGGTCTGTGGGCAAATGTCATCTCAAAGACTCACAATGTAAAGCAGCAGAGAGCTGCTAATCCTGACTCACACTCTCTGTCTTCTCTACCCTTTTTTCTTCTTATCCTAGACCCTCTCGTTGCGTGAATTTGCATTGGCTGTTCACCTTTTCATTTAGTTGTCAATCATCTCCCCTACGAAGGCATCATTGTGCTTGTTCACTATCGTGTTCAGCACCGTGCATGAGGCAAGGCAAAGAGCAGTTAATCAACATTGTGAAATAAATTGAAAGAATGCTTTCTAAAGAATGCAGTCTACATTTATGGGAAAGCAGCTAAGAAGTTTAAATATTTTTGTAATCCTCATTTTAACAAACATGATATTTCCAGAGCTCTTCTGCATTCACAAGCTGAAAACTGGTGTCTCTTTGTTCACTTTAAATATTTTATCATCTTTTCTATATTTGATGACTTAGAAAGTGTCATCCTTCAGCCATTTCTTGAGCTGCTATCTACTAGTTGTCACACCTTCACCTTATTTTCTGATTAACAAATTTCATTAGGTACATATTTTGCTTGTACCCTAGGTTTTATTGACCTTACATGAAATTAGACTTGGGGAGCTTCATCCCATGAAACATCCAGAGAACACACGTCCCTCTGACTGGAGAAATGTGGAAGCATTGACATGGTTTGACTCAGGGTAGAAGGGCATCAAAGCACTCTTCTGAAGGCAAGGTACTTGCCATCCCCTGGCTTCCTGCTTCTGTGTGACAAGCAGAGAAGGGACACACCTACCAGAGCTTGTTCTGCAAAACCTTCAGGAAATACACTCCATGAATGCCCAGGATCCATGAATTCGGCAGCTGAATTCAGGCTGAAAATGCCCAGCTTCAGGAAAGATCTAAAACTACTCTAAAGTATCAGTTGACACAAAGCTCTCTCCCTTGTGATTTTCAAATAACTATCATTTTCTCCTCAAGAGAGTCAAAGGTTGAATTTTGAGAAGGATAACCATGTCTTTTCTATGGCTACTGAACTCTCTACAAGTTACAACTGGATCTCCTAAGTTTGCAATAGGCATTAAAAAGTTACAAATCTGCAGCCGGGTACGGTGGTGCATGCTTGTAATCCCAGCAGCTCAGGAGGCTGAGGCAGGAGGATCGTGAATTCAAAGCTAGCCTAGGCAAAAGTGAGGTGCTAAGCAACTCAGTGAGACCCAGTCTCTAAAGAAAATACAAAAATATAAGGCTGGGGATGTGGCTCAGTGGTTGAGTGCTCCTGAGTTCAATCCCTGGTAGCCTCCTCAAAAAAATAAAAAGGTTACAAATCTGCTTTCTTCTCAGTATTGTATTCCTAAAACAATTTTGCTTTTCTTCTGGTTATAAACTGGAATTCAGTGTGTAAAATTGAGAAAATATCTTAATTTACAAAGAAAATATAGAAAAAGAATCATATGTTAAAAAAAAAAAGAAATTTTGTTGAAATTTTCTGCCTCACGATTGTCCAAACTTGTCTTGTTCCCCCTGGTCAATACTAGCCTAGAGGAACTATGAGATTGGCCCCTCCTATTCTTCCTAGAAAACTGGCCTTAATGCACTGTATTCTCTTAAGTACTTTAACATTCTGTTTTCCAAACTTCAGTCAATCTCACATTACCCTGACAGCTTTTGAAACACCAGAGACTCACTCTCACAAGGGTCTACAGACTATGACCTAAAGGCCAGACCTAGCCGACTGCCTGCTTTTGTGCTGCCCACGAGCTAAGATGAAGTTTTACATTTTTAAACGGTTGAAAATGAAAAGAAAACCATGCTATGACAAGAGAAAACTGTCTGAATTCAGTGTCTATAAACTGTTTCAGCAATAAAGTTTTGCTGAAATACACCAAGCTCTTTCAATTACTCAATATTGTCTATGGCCACTTGCACTACAATGACAGAGTATAGTATTCTCATGAGAAAAAGCCAAGTCTTAACCATATACTACCTGAATTTTATAGAAGTTGGCCTACTCTTGACTTTAATGGAATATTTTTCTTTAAATTTTATTTTTCCATCTATTTTACTTCAAATTATTTAATTTATTCTTCTTGTGTGGTGGGGTTGGGGATAGAACTCAGGGCTTTGCACATGCAAAGTATGCACTCTTTCACTGAGCTACATCCCCAGCTTAAAATTATTTTGAAAGAAAACTTCATAACACTTATAAATGGAAAGCTGTAATTACCCTAACCAGAAAGCAATCATAAAAATTACTACAATAGTCACAAAGAAATATCACTTCACAGAAAAACAAGCACAAGTATTTATAAGAATACAGATAAATTGATAAACTGAATCCCTTGGGCACTACTGATGAGAATGGAAAATGATACTTCTGATGTAGAAAACAGTATAGCTGTCCCTCAAAAAATTAAAAATTAGAATTACCATACAAGCCAGTGATTCCACTTCTGGGTATACCTACAAAAGTAATGAAAGCAGATATTTTCAAAGCCATGTTTGTTACATCATTATTCACAAGAGCCAAAAGGTGGAAGCAGCTCTCAAATATCCATCAACAGATACATGGATAAACAAAGTGTTGTATATACTGACAGTGGAATATTATTTAACCTTTAAAAGAAAGAAAACTATGGCATTGGGTACAACATGGATGAACTTTGAACACATTGTATTAAGTTAAAAACCCACAAAAGGACAAATACAATAAAATTACACTTCTATGAAGTGCACAGAATAGTCAAATTCATAACACATGGAAAGCAGAATGGTGGTTGCCAGGGGCTAAATGAGAATGAGAAGGAAATGAGGGGTTGTTTAGTGGGTACAGAATTTCAGTTTCACAATATGAAAAAAGGTTCTGGACGTGGTTAATGGGTGTGCTGCACAATACTGTGAATGCACTTAATGCCACTGAACTGTACACTTAAAATGGTAATTATATATTATGCATCTTTTATTACAACTAAGAAAAATTTAAAACTGCAACCAAGATAAAATAATATTAATTAAAAACAAGCTAGATATTCCTGCACACCTAGGACTTCATTTTTCTATGTTGAGAAAGGAGATCAATATTTCTTAGGGAAGCCGTGAAGTTTAGCATCATACATAGATGCTGCATTTGATGAAATACAAATAAAGTTAAAAGAGATCATCATACTATATGTGATTCAACTGTCTTGAATGCCATGAATTTCTTCTAATCCATATTTGAAAATATGTGAATTCTCATAAAGTCTCAATTTGGGAAGCATTAACTAAAAGCATTCCCCAGTGATGTGTCACAATCCAGGAACCACAGTCCTTCCATCCTTGTTACAAAGTTTTCTCATTTACTGTGGGATAGTGTTCCATGAAGATAAGAGCTTTGCTGGATTAACATTCTTTCATAACGGCATCTAATTTTTGAAACCACTGCTGTATTGTGGTATCAAATACATTTAAGCAAAGGAAAATTTACAATATTGAGCTGGGCACGGTGGCGCAAGCCTGTAATCCCAGCACATAGGGAGGCTGAGACAGGAGAATCGCGTGTTCAAAGCCAGCCTCAGCAATGGCGAGGCACTAAGCAACTCAGTGAGACCCTGTCTCTACATAAAACACAAAATAGGGCTGGGGATGTGGCTCAGTGGTTGAGTGCCCCTGAGTTCAATCTCCAGTACCAAAAAAAAAAAAAAATTTACGATATTGGCTCTCCTAGGGCTAATTTTGGAATATCCTAAAAAATCATAGATATGGGAAAGGAAAAGTGGGAGTGTTTTCCAGAAAACCTCACCATTTTGCAGGAAAGTATGTGTTGTATGCAGCTAGTTAAAAGAAAACAGGGAAAAATCTGATAAAGTACTAATGGTATTCAATAACATAAATACTCTAACAAAAAAATTCTAAGAGTTAAAAAATTCTAGCCGGGCGTGGTGGTGCAAGCCTGTAATCCCAGCACTTAGGGAGACTGAGACAGGAGAATCTCGAGTTCAAAACCAGCCTCAGCAATGGCGAGGCACTAAGCAATTCAGTGAGACCCTGTCTCTACATAAAACACAAAATAGGGCTGGGGATGTGGCTCAGTGGTCAAGTGCCCCTGAGTTCAATCTCCAGTACCAAAAAAAAAAAAAAAAAATTCTTACAGACTAAGTATTAGAAATTGTAAAGTATGCATAAAGCTACTTTCTCAAAGGATCATAGGCTTTGTAAGACCTTAAATTATAACTTAATATGAAATACCCACTAAATCAAATTATTTGTAAAAAGTCTATTCCAAGGTTCCTTACGTTGTCCACAGTAAGTTCCAATAAATCCCTTCTGGCACTGGCAATGGTCATCTGCACAGGTCCCACCATTCATGCACCTCACACTGCACTGCTGAACTGCAAATGAGAGCAATAACCAATATGCAAATATTAGTCACCAAAATTGTAGTATTGCAAGCTTATAAAACTATACACGTCCAGTTCAATGACAAATATATTCTACAGAACTAAATGTTACAACTCAATAAATCTTATTTATTATTTGTCATAACTTCCCACATGGGCATATGTGTTATAATGTTATTTGGTATGCACTTAAAATACATTACACTTTCAGCATTAAAGGAATACACTAGAAAGTGAACAATGGCACAGGTGCTAGTATGCAGGAGGCACTCACATCCATTCAGACTATAGGGATTACATGCCTGCTACCATCAAGGTTGGTCCTCACAGTCTTCATTCCAGCAAAGAGACAGATAAGACCCAAGTAAACAATACCACAAAGTCATTATAGACTATAATAAACTGAAAGAAACTAATATGAAGGGAAATAACTTAGAGTTGAGGAGGAACTTAGGTACAGGAACCAGACAAGACCATTCTGATGGGAGACTTATGCTGAGCTTCAAAGGATGAGAATGAGCCAGGCATGAGAAGTACCAAGAAGGAATTTCAGAGGGAGAAGAATCAGCAAACCAACAGATCTTCGGATGATGAAGGGTTTCCTCCGAAGAACTGAAATTTTGTATGGATAAAACAAGGCAAGTGGAGAGAGATCTTGGAGAGCCAGGCAAAGGTCAACCACCCGATGTAGGGCTCCCTCAGCCACCCAGGGTTTTAACTATATCCCAAATGCAAATGGAAGTCATTGAAAAGATTTCAAGAATAGAGGGAAGTAATGTGTTTTATGTTTTTAAAAGATAACTCTAGCGGCTCTGCAAAGAGTGGATTTGAAGAGGGCAGGTTTACGTGAATTCAGGTGAGGAATGAAGATGGTTTGAATTATACGGTAGTAGTGGAAGTGGTAGGAAAAGAATGAGCAGAGATGTATTTTCTAGTAGAACCTTATAGGTCTTACTGAAAAAGTTGAATGGAGAAAGAAACAAAGCAGTTGCTTAAGCACTGGGTGGATGGCAATGTCACTGGCTGAGGCAGGAGGGGCTGTGGAAATAGACTGGAGTCCACAGTGAATGAAGAGCTCCAGTTTAGACTTGCTACTGAGTTTCAGATGCTTTCTACATCAAGACATCAAATAGGAAATGGAACATGAAAGTGAAGCTCAGTGAAAGGATCTACTTGGAGATAATTATTAAGAGTTGAATACTGATAGGAATTGAAGATGCTATGTTAATGAGTTCACCTATGAAGGACATAACTCTTGGGAATACCAAACTTTAAATGGAAGGCTGATGAAGACAGAGAAAAAAAACTAACAAAAATAAAAATAAAGAGGTATTATACAGGTTAGAGGTATTACAGAAATTAGGGACACTACAAAGAAAAAAGTATTTCAAGAAGATGAGTGGTGGTTAGAAGCTTTAGCCAAGTCCAGAAGATTGAGAACTGAAGGTCAGAAAAGCTCTTGGTGGAAAAGAACTGAGTGTTTACCAACGCCAAACGAATGCATGGATTCCCTGCTAAAGCATATAGGATGAACTGAGAGTGGGCCAGAGAGTGCTCAGCTACCCAGGTAGATGAATTAAGAAATTACAACTTTCTCCAAACTTGTGTTTTTTTGCCAAGGGTAGATACAAGAAAACCAAAGGTATAATAATAAAGAAATTTGCAGGGGTATCTTGCAATCAGGCAAGGGTGAAAAGTTTAGATAAGTTGTACAGGAAATGTGCTGATCTAGATGGTCAAGAAAGTCTGGATGCATTTGAGTGACAGGTTTTAAAAAAAAGGGAAACCTACTATTCAAAATTAGAAAATGCAGATTACATTCAAAGAGTGAAACTAGAGTTTTTCATGAATCTTGAATCTTAATTCTTGAGTCAGACAGACTCCAGATTGAGTCTTTAATGAAAATTCTAGAGGAAACTGTTAAAATATAATAACTTCACACTCACTTGAAACAAACTCAAACATTTATTTAATTTCTGAGCAATTAAATAAACAATACCTGTTTCCACATTGTTATAATATTATCTCAAACACTTGCCTAAAAGATTAATCTTGGACCTTAATGTTCTAATGTGGATAACACAATTTTAGTCCACTATTACAGTTATAGAGTTGTTGGAAATTGGTGTTTGTAAGGCAAAATAAAGTAATCTGTATAAACCATAACTCTGTAAGTTATCTGTTGTCTTTCCAATCCTGCTGTTCTTCATTTCTAGCTAACCCACAAAATAGGATATGGCTGCAGCTGCTATGCAAAAGCAATAAATATAGCCTTGGTATTTGAGTCTACAGGGTTAGGCATAGAACACTGATTCAAGTCTGTGTTACCTTGGGTTGGTTAGTTAACTTATGTCCATCTTACTTTCCCATTCTGTAAAATAAGTACATAACAATATCCCATACTGTTGATGTGAAGACTGACTGAAGTTACGTAGGCAAACACCTAAAACTGTAACTTACCCATCATAAAAACCTACTAAGTTATAGCTATTATTCACAAAGAATCACTGAATACTGGCTTTTCTATTGCTGAGACATATAGCTTCTGGGCTAGAATGAAAACATTTTTCTTACTGAAAACCATTACCCATTTGAGGTAATAAGCAAAACTTAATATCAATCTAGCTTGCAAGTGAAATAATCACAGATTTATAACTTCTTGTAAAGGACATTTAGATTTTACTTAAGAACTTAAGGAAAATACAGTATACAAGGTCACATATAAGAAACATACTTGATTTTGCTCCACAAGTTGGTGATATTTGGCCACTGGAACAAGTACACATGTTAGGACGGGAACAAAATCCATCTCCACAACTATTTCTACAAATTGCTATAGAAAACACAGGAGGAAAGTGAATGAACAACTGCATAATAAAAATAAAATAAATATACAAAATAAAAAATAAAATAAGATAAAATAAAAAAGGTATATTTTTATAACATAAAGAAAAAAGTAACATATGAATATATGATATAAAATGTCTAATGTTAGATATGTAATGAAATTACCCACTGTAGACATGGGAGTAAGTTTTACAAGTATCTTATGAAAATGACTAAAGTTATTTCAAATTCCATAATACTTATTACTTAACTTACCTATCAGAACATGTTTTTTTTTTCATTTAAGACTGAGTCTAAACACAGAGGTCAAAAAACAAACAAATAAATAAACAAACAAAAATAAATAAGTACATAAGCAGTCTTGATCCTAGCAGGCTGTATCAAGGAAACCTAGAGATCCTGAACAGCCTTAGAGAACACAGCCCTCTGTCCAGTGAACTTTTGCAAGAGATAGGGAATGTGAAAACGGCTGAGTTGAGACTCCAGGCCCTAATGACTTGCCCAAACCTCAGGGGTTCCATGCGCATTCCTTCCCGGCTGGTATCTGACCTGCCCCATCATCAATCTTTGTTCCCCTTAATAATTCCCTCTCTCCTTCCTCTTGCCTTTCTTCTCCCATATTGTCTCCACAACCCAGCCTATCCCTGCTGCTCAGAAAAGCCACTGAGACATTTAGATGGGTAGAGAATCAAAGCCTCCTGCAGCTGTGACCTCAAAAACACAAAAGTATGAAGGTCATCACAGCTAAGAATGTTAGGCTCACTGACATGGCACATACCACAGACGCTCAAAACTTGTAGTCCAGTGCCTTCAAGTGGGAAGTCTCTCCCAAATTTAGACTCAGTTCATTGAAGAGCTGAAAGATTTATCTCTATGCCCACAATTGAATACTCTCTTTGAGCACAAAGGCTGTGTGCATTCATGCTCTGTGCCTGAATGCATGAAGACAAAAAGAGGAGAGTCTGGGAATGCCCTGAAACTAGCTATAAATATTATAGCAATGTACATATGTACCTTTTGCTAGGGAGGGATCACACAACATTCAAAGAGATCTGAGACTCCTCATAACTTAAGGGACATGTTCTACAGAAGCAAATTAATTCAATAAATATTTTCCTTCTCCAGATTGCCTTTTGACATCCATATAATATTGATCAGCATCTCGATTAGAACTCCTTGTAAGTGAAAATAGTGTCCAATACCATGGTGTGAAGATAAAAAAATATTAGGCAAGAATATGATTCCCACCATAGAGTTAACTGATACTTCTTACAATGTACTAGATTTTCAGATGACCAATAACTTTCCAGTGAAAAATGCTTATTAAAATATTTCTAAGTCTCCCCATTCCCCAGCAGGTAGATAGCCTAGGTTTAGCGGAGATACAATGTGTTCTCATCCAGATCTTAAACCCAGTGAAGGTCTGAAGAGTTGGAGATCTTCAGAAAGTGAGTATAGTGTGCATCTGTGAGCCAGTGACAAATGAGAGTATTCAGGCTCTTTCTCCCTACATCCGCTTTAGACTATGTGGTTTGCCTCACCTAAATATGAGTGCCTCCCACAAACACTAAAACCATGAGATATATAAATACTGGATGCAGAGGAACAGAGGATCTAGGTTACGGGACTTCAATGATGCTAGGAGAAATGGCAGGGCCAGGTTAAAAGTACGTAGTACAGAAGAGGTCAAGTTTTCACTCTACCACTGACCTGCTGTGAGCTCAGGAAAAACCCGCATGTTCTCTGGGTTCAGTTTTCTTGTTAGTAACATAAAATAATGGGATTATAATGGAGTGTGTTGATGTCTCTTCAGATCCCAAATGTTATAAATCTGGACCAATCCCATCTTACTGTTTTTCCTCTGATCAAAATACTATTCACAGCTTAGCTTCACAATTAAAATTCCTGACTTTAAGTTTATAATAGTTTTAATTCTGTTATTTTCCCTACATGTTACCTTTTAAGTGTCAGAATATTTGAATTACTGAATTTAATGAAGTCTACTAAAAGTTAAAAGTTAGATGAAAGCCATGCATTAGGCTATAAAGACATTATATTCTCCCTTTATTTTGTATACTATTTTATACTCTCAGAAAAATAAGTTATGTTTTTAATGTGTTGATAATAACTATTCTCATAGATATTCTCTTGATGCAGATGTAAATATTTCTTGGAGATACTATTTCAAGGTTATGCTTTTGTCTGGATTATTGATACAAGCAAATCCCAGTGTTTCTCACAAGCATCCACTTATTTCAAGTAGTAGAAGCATAGGCTACAATAGTTAATCTCACTCAGATTTTCAAAGCTTCTTCTAAACAAGTAAATGGTACAATGTTACTCAAAGACCAAAAGGATTTAAAGCTGACACGCAAGGGGTCATGCATATATTTCTACTGCAAATATTCTGGAAGGCTCTGCTCTCTGGAATTCCCATTCCACACTGATCCAATAAAACCTGACTTTACAGATTTTCAACACGTACCATAAACCGATCCCTTCTCCTCGGCTGTTCTCCAACTCAATAATGGCATTCACATTCATTACATTTAGTGAGTCAGACTTTCCGCAGTGCCTAAGTCACTCACGACTAGTATGGCAGGTGTGTGGTGAGTGACGTTAGCTGTTTCAGGATTCTAGGAAACCATGTAAGTGTAAAGCAGCCCTGGTAATGCCCTACTGGCCTGAAAGAGTAAATGCACCTTCCCTAAATGCCTCACATATGACTTTCTGTGCTAGAGAGAAAAGAAAGCAATACCCTTTCTCTTTTTAATAAAAGTAAAAGCTTATAAGCAGAGGGTTTATTTAAAATATTTATGAATACTGTTGCTGTTTCCTGTTTTGCATCATTACTAGAGATTGTGGAATTTTAGGGCAGAAAAATAAGAAGAAACTAGTCTTTATGATACTTGAGGTTGTGCTCCTTTAAAAAAACTGAGTTCAATCCCCAGTACCAAAAAAGAAAAAAAAAAAAAACTGCCTAGAAATAGCATTAAGGGTCTATCACAAAACCAATAACTATAGAGTTGGAGATGCCACTGCATCCATATTATCCCCAGTCTAGTGTGGTTTGCCTTTTTTCTTTGTTCAGAGTTGCATAATCATGGAGAACCATTGAGGTCAATTCAAAGTCAAGACTGGCCCTAAATGAATGTGCTGTCTATGCATGATACCTGGCTCTCCTCTGGACTAGACAAATGTGGTTGTGCTACATAAACACGCAGGATAAAGCCTGCCACACTTCAAGTCACAAATTCACAAGCGTGTGAAATAAGAAATTGCAGAGTCCTGAACTGGGAGGCTGGTGACTAATGAGTTCTCCAATTAGAACTTGGAGACCTGCATAAACGCTTTGGAAAGTGAATAAAATAACCAAACTTTTTAGGTCAGAAACACAGAATTTTCAAGTTCTAAGATTCAGATTATGGAAAATTGTACTCTGAGATTTAGGATCTGGAAATGTTAACTTCAAGTGTCTCTCCCACCACATCCCCCCAAAAGGTCAGGTCACTTGAAGAGTTCCCTCTACAAATTTTGCTAACCTGGGTCCATTCAAAATACCATGAGAGTGCTCCTTTCACATCTCTGTTACGAGGCTGTTGAGATGAAACCAGAGATAATAACAATGGTTTTGTATAAAGGCCTAAGAAAACTTGATCTTCATAAAGCCGAAGTCTCAGCAGAGTCTAAAGCCAGATAATTTATATAATTAACACTATGGTCTTATCTGGACTTTTAAAGGAAAAAGTGGTTTTGAGTTATCTAGGGAATTGCTCTAACACAAACCCTCTTCACCTTGTACTGACACAAAACGATAAAACTTCCAAGCACCTTTAAAACCTTTGTCATGAATGCCCTTCAACAGACTCCATAGGTGAAGTCTGATCTGAAAAACTGGCCGCTTCTTTGCCACCATTTACATTGGGCTGTGTCCCCATTATCATTACAATGTTGACCCTGAGATAGGTCTGAGGGTGCTGCCCCAAGCTGTGGGCCCGACCAAACACTCACGGACAATGCATTGGTTTCCTCCAGGGAGCGTCTTCCATCCTGGGCAGCAATAGGAGTGGAACCTGGAGCCGCACACGTTGGGCCTGCAAGGGACAAGCACCTTGTCAGAGACGCAGAGATTGGTGTAGGAACACACAGGCAGTTTTATTAAGCAAACTCCTGAGCGAACAGGTTTCAGGAAAACAAACAAATCAGAGCTATACTTTAAATTCCTGAAATTTAGGGATGGAGAGCGGGCATGGAGATAAATGCGCTAGACATTGCAATGGGGAGGGTCTGAAATATCGAAACCGTCCCTTACATCTGTTCTCTCTTGCTTGCCTTTTTAAAGGGAGAAAGGAGACAGGGAAACATATAATTTGGTATTATTCTAGCCTCCGGATGTAGAGAACAAAGGGGACATTCCATTTCTAAAATCCTTGCCCTCCTTCCCAAATCCATTCTTCCTTGATCTACTGTTACTTTGGCCCGGACGTGTCAAAGAAGGAGCGTCAGAAGGTGGAGCGCTCGGGTTGATGATTAGAGAATGAGTGGTAAACCCCGCACTCGTCCTCAAACAAAAGGTTCAGGAGCGGCGCCCCCGACGGTGGGAGCAGGCAGGCTACACCGGCCCCTGCCCAGGGTGGACCCAAGCCTGCCTCCTGCCAGACATTTGGAACCTGTTCCAGCACCGCGGGCCTGGCACGCTCTGCGATCCTCACCTGGGGGACCCCAACTCACCCCCTGCCCAACCCCCAGAAGGAGGTCTCTCCGCTGGCCGAGCTTTGGGGCTGGGAAGGAAAAGGGGGAGGCGCTCCTGGGGGTCTTCAAGTCTTCTGGCAAAGGGACTGGAGCGCGAGCCGCCAGCACAGATTCATTCAGGGAGTGGGTAGGATGGAAAGCCGCCAAGCTGAGAGTCCCAACAAACCGGCCACCCCAGGCACAAGGCCGCCTGCCCACCTACCCTCGGAGCACGTCCTGCTGTCCTCGCCTGCGGACACGGCTCGCCGCTGAGGTGCTCTCTTCCCGGTATTCGGGCGCCACAAACCCGCCTTCGGAGCCCGCTGTAGCCGGCCGGACCTGTTGCGGCTGCGGCTGGGGCCGGAGCGGCTTAGGCGGTGGAGGCTGGGGCTGGCCGGCTGTGCCCTGCGCCCAGAGCGCCACGCAGCCCAGCCACACCAAATAGGGCTGGAGATACAGCCGCCTCCGTCTCCCCATCGCCGGCGCCGAGAGCGCGCGGACCAAGGCCCGCGAAGAGCGAGCGATCAAAGACAAAATCCGCGAGGGCCGTAAAAAGTTAGGGTCTAACTAAGCCCTTCGTCGGCTGCCGGGACTCCCTTGAGCTCGGGCTCCCTGCTCTTAGAGGGAGCCCGGGACAGAACGCCCGCCCCTTGGCTGCGGGCGGCGCGGGGCACAGGACGCGGGCTCTAGCGCAGTGGGCGGCGAGGCGCGGTGGCAATGCAGCCCGCAGCCCCGCGCGGTCCACGTTGCATCCCCCGAGCCACGGCCCCGAGCGACTCCAGGACCGCCAGCGGGTGGGGGCGGGAAATTACAAAAGTAACCCGAGCAGCCGCGGGGTAAAGTTACAAAGAAAGCGGACCTCACAAGAAAAAAAAAGGGCCTGCACGTAGAGGCTCAGCGGATCCCGTGCGCTCCGGGCACAGATCTTGGAGAGCTGCAGAAGTCACCAGAAAGAAGCAGGCAAGCAAACAAAAGTCGCCCCCAAAGAAGAGGACGGTCTCCTCGGGGATCTCTTGGAGCCCCACGGGGCAGCGACGTGCGGGCGGCGGCTGTGGAGCCCGGCGGAGGTGCACGGGGTCGAAGCCAGCGGCCGGAGAGAGAGAGAGGGCAGGAGGCTGGACGCCGGGGAAGATGCAGCGGAGGAGGGCGCGGCGCGGGGGTTTTAGAGGCCCGGCAGGGCGCGGGGCGGGCCTGCGGGCGGCTGCTGTCAGTGGGGGCCGAGGCGCAGCCATCCACACGTGGAGAGCAGCCCGAACCTAGGGGCCGGCGACGCAGAGTGGGCGGGGACAGAGTAAAGGGGCGATCGGTTGGGGAAGAACGAGGGGAACGACGGGTTGGGGGAGGGGAAAAGGAAGGAGGGGGGCAGGGCGAAGGGAGGGGAAAGGATAGAGATTGGGGAAAAGGAGGGGGCGAGCCTGAGTGGAAAGCCGAGGTTGGAAGAAGGACTTGGAAAGCCGGGTTGGCGAGCCCGGGTGCGAGAGGAAATGAGCGGGGGTTGGGGGAGAGGTTAAGGCGAGAAGAGAAGTGGGAAAGCGGAGGGGGCGGCTAGGAGGAGGGGGCCGGGGGCCGGCTGGAGGGGGCGAGGCTCTAGGCGGCTTTGCTTCCCGTCCCCCTCAATTGGCCGCTAGCTCTGTTTTGACTGCCTGTACAAAGCGACCAGACGGCGGGGGAGGGGGGCGGTTAGGGACCGGATTTGGGAGAAGAGGCAGCAGCCCCTTCCCCTTCTCCGCCTTAGCGGGTCCAGTGGACTAGGGATGAGGTCTCTAAGCGCTCTAGACGCCACTGGACGCATAGCCGAACTTCTCCGCCCGGGCACAGGCCACAAATTTTAAGATGAGATCGAGTCCTCCTGCAAAGACCCCGACACTGACTCAAGGTGGGGGGATTCGCAACCAGCCAGGAAAAGAGACTCGCGCTCAGTGGATTGTAGCTTTAATCTGAGAAGGCCAGGGCCTCTCCATCTCTCCTACCCCCATCACCTCACGGGGAACGGCATCGGTCTGCAGGACTTTCAGAGAGGCTAGGAGTTTCCAGATTGAAATGCATCCTCGGCCGCCAAGAGGGAGCTCACGCGGCCGCGGGGGACCTTGGCTGGGCGCCGGCGCCGGTCGGAAATTTAGTGCCGGGATGTGCTCAGGTGCGACCCCTGGCAGCCAGGGCTCTGACCCGGACTGCATCTAGGGAGAAGTTAGAGACCCTAAAGTTTTGTTTGGGGGGATTGGAGTGCGAGCACAGCAGGTAAATAGGACTTGGGGCCATATCCTTAGTTCCTGGCTTGGACACCTTCTGATTAATGATTAAATCCTGGAAACTGAAGCAACCCCTCTGTACCCTTAGGGTGCCTCTGCACCCGCTTGACTCTAAGGTCATCTTTTGTGGCCTTGCTTTCATCGGGTCTTTATGAAGACCTTGTCATCTCTCAGTCATTGGAATGTCATAACTGGAAAAAGCAAACACCCTTGAAGACTAGGAATGACCATCTGAACGCAGTTTGCGAAATGGTGCAGCACAATGTCTATGTTTTTCTACCCTAGGCAGCCTTACTCTAAAAGAAAAAAAATGTATCTATCTATATGTATAACGTATATGTGCATAATGTATATATGCATATATATTCATTCTGTAGTCTCCCAAATTGCCCAGATGTGCTATTGGACAACCAAAATTCTCTGGGAATTGGCACAACTCATTCCTTTATTATCCCAATGTAGTAAACAAAGACTTAAAGTAGCAGCCTTTTTTTTAAACAATAGTCTCCAAAAGCAAAAAAAAAGTTAAATAATTTCAGGGGGAGCATCTATTTGTTAAAATCAAATAACATTAGAGCAATAGAGGTATTTTTCGTGTACTTTGCTTTAAACATTTTGGCAATAAACTATCTCTCGGGTTAAAGCAGCTAAAATGCTTTAAACAATAATGGTTTAAAACATCCTGTCTTTGATTTTTCATTTAATACTTAAATAACTTCCTGGTTCATTTCTACCTATCACATTGAATACATCCAAATGTTCTAAAATCAAATACACCTTAACCCTTTGACCTAGCAATACCAGTTTTAGGAATCCACATAAAAATGAGTAGGAAAAACATGAAATGATGGAAGCATTAAGGTGATTGTTACAGTATTGTTTACAGTAGAAGACCAGAAACATCTTATCAATAAGGAAACCATTGAATATAGTTTAGTCCATTCTATGGAACACTATGCAACTATTAAAAAATGAATGGGGGGAATTCTATATGCTCTTATGGAGTGATCTTTAGCATAGATGATTCAAAAAATAGGTGCTGAAGTTCATTGAGATTGAGAGTAGAATAAAGGTTAACAGGGACTAGAGGAGAAAAGGGTGAGTTATTTCAGGGACAGTTTCTCTTTAGGATGATGAAAAAGTTCTGGAAATGGATAGTGGTGGTGGTTGCATGACAATGTGAATATATTTAATGCTGCTGAATTAGATACTTAAAATGGTTAAAATGTCAAATTTTCTGTTATGTGTTTTTTTCCAACTTTTAAATGCAAAGATTTTGTATATATTATGTTACCGTGTGTGTGTGTGTGTATTAAGCATTGTTTTTTTGTTTTTTTTTAGAAGAAGTATAAACCAAATCTAGTAACAATGGTTAATCTTCAGAGAAAGAAGAGAATATTGGAAGAGACAATAATGGAAGTTAGAAGCTTTTCTAAACATTTATAGTTTTATAATTCTAACTTTGAAACTATGTGTATATTTTGTATGATTAAAAAGAATATTCAATGTTAAAAGAGCAATGCTAAGCTGAAATCAAAATATAATAAATGAAACTGTCACATTGGTAGCATAGCCATAGAGTAAACAATTACTCAAAATGACATTTAAACATGATATTTGGACTACACATCTTTGGTGAGGTATAACTTAAGAATGAAAGAACACAAAAAAAATCTGAAATTGCTTTCAGTGGTAGTAATGTATGTGGGAAAGAGAGAGAAAGAAAATACAAATATGTATCTGTGTTGATGTCATTATAATGATTTAAGAATAAGAAAGATTAAATATAAAGTAAAAATAAAAACTTTCAAAATTTAAATTGAATTAAAATGCCAACTCTTTATCTCTCTTTTTAAAGTGCATTCTTAACTCTGTCTACTGCAAAGATCCAGAAGTACTATGACCAGATTATGGTCACCAGCTGTGACCAGAAATGGTCCTAAAGACCATTTCCAGGTAAAAGGAATCAGGGTAAGTGACTGATGCCAGATCTGGCACAGGAAAGCTTGAGGTGAGTCTGACCTCTATCTTGTCATGCCTGCAAGCAAGAAAATTATCGGACGGTTAGGGCCATGTTTAAAGGAAACTAAAGCTAACTTGAAAGAGATCGCTTTGTCTAAAGATGAGGAAACTTGGACATTAAAACAGATGACTGCAAAGGATTAAATTTGAAATATATGATTCACGTAAATATTTGAGATTTCCAAGTGGTACTTCAGTTAGTTGATCTCCTATGGAGGTTGTTGGGGTACAGCATATCAAATTAAAACACTGACAAATAAAACAAACAATTATTCTGCCTTTACTAGACAGACTCAGAGAAAGTTTTTTTTTTTTTGAAAAAAATCAGTTTGTAAATTTAGAAAACATAAAATTAGGGGAAAAATTACTTCTTTGCCAACGCACTTGACATAGTGAACCTAGGCAACAGTTACCAATGACTGAAAACCATTAGGTCAGAGATGATTAGTGGTGGTGAGTTTCCCCTCATGGGAATTTGGCACTATTCATTTAGAGGTATATTTTTTTAATTGTGCTAAGACAATTCTGATAGGGTTGTGAGAGTATGAGGTATGCTTATAAACATCCTATAATGCACAGGGCAGTCTCCCATAACAAAGTGCTACCATTATCAGTTCCAAAATTGCAATTTCTTTAAGACCTGAATTATGTGAAAGGTCTTTGGATGTTTTAGTGAATAATTGAAACTGTTATCACCAGAACCTATTGATAATTTAGTAACTTCTGAAAAGGAGCACAATCAAATTCAGCATCCATTCATGCTCAAAACACTAGAAAAACTAAGAAGAGTAGGAACATACCTCAACATCGTAAAAGCTATATATGCTAAACACAAGGCTAGCATTATTCTAAGTGGAGAAAAACACAAAGCATTCCATCTGAGAACTGGAACAAGACAGAGATGCCCTCTTCCACCACTCCTATTCAACATAGTCCTTGGAGCCCTAGCCAGAGCAACCAGTCAGAAGAAAGAAATTAAAGCAATATGAATAGGGGGGAAAAAAAGAGCTCAAACTATCCCTATCTACCAGTGACACGATTCATTATTTAGAAGAACCAAAAACTCTTCTAGAAAGCTCCTAGAACTCATAAATGAATTCAACAAAGTACCAGGATTTAAAATCAATACCAATAAATCAATTGCATGTCTTTATACCAAGGATATATCAGCAGAAAGAGGAATCGGGAAAACTATCCCCTTTACAATAGCCTCAAAACAAGTAAAATATTTGGGAATCAACCTAACCAAAGAGATGAAAAACTTCTATAATGAAAACTACAGAATACTAAGGAAAGGAATTGAAGAAGACCTCAGAAAATGGAAAGATCTCTCATGTTCCTGGATAGGCAGAATCAATATTATAAAAATGACCTTACTACCAAAAGCACTATACAGATTTAATGCAGTTCCTATAAAGATCCCCATGCTATTCTTCACAAAAATAGAAAAAGAAATCATGGAAAACGTTTGAAAAAATAAGAGACTTGGAATAGCCAAAGCAATTCCTAGCATGAAAAGTAATGCAGGAGGCATCACAATACCAGACTTTAAATTATACTACAAAGCTATAATAATAAAAATAGTATGGTGTTGGCACCAAAACAGACATGAAGACCAATGGAATAGAATAGAAGACACAGAGACAAACCCACATAAATACAGTTATCTCATTCTATACAAAAGATGCCATAAAAGTACATTGGAGGAAAGATAGCCTTCAACAAATGGTGCTGGGAAAACTGGAAATCCATATATAATAGAATAAAATTGAACCCCTATATCTCAACCTGCACAAAACTCAACTCTAAGTGGATTGAAGACCTAGGCATTAAATCAGAAACTCTGCACTTACTAGAAGACAAAGTAGGCCCAACTCTCCAGCATGTTGGCTTAGGAACCAAATTCCTCAACAAGACTCCTAAAACACAAGAAATAAAATCAAGAATCATTAAATGGGATGGATTCAAACTGAAAAGCTTCTTCACAGCTATGGAAACAATCAAGAACATGTATAGAGATCCTACAGGTTGGGAGAGAATCTTCACCATCAGTACCTCAGATGAGGCATTAATTTCCAGGATATACAAAGAACATTGAAAACTTAACACCAGAAAAATAAAAAAACCCAATCAGTAAATGGGCAAAGGAACTGAACAAACACTTCACAGAAGAAATACAATTGATCAAAAAATATATGAAAAAATGTTCAACGTCTCTAGCAATTAGAGAAATGCATATTAAAATTACATTGAGATTCCATCTCACTCCAGTCAGAATGGCAGTTATAAAGAATACAAGTAACAATAAATGTTGGTGAGGATGTGGGGAGAAAGGTATTCTTATATTGTTGATGGGACTGCAAATATTGCAACCACTGTGGAAAGCAATATGGAGATTCCTCAGAAAACTTGGAATGGAACCACCATTTGACCCAATTATCCCTCTTCTCAGTTTATACACAAAGGACTTAAAAATAGCATACTACAGTGACACAGCCACATCCGTGTTTATAGCAGTTCAACTCACAATAGCCAAGCTATAGAAACAACCTAGATGTTCTTCACAAATGAATGGATAAAGAAAATGTGGTAGCCAGGCGTAGTGGCTCACACTTGTAATCCCAGCACTTTGGGAGTCTGAGACTGGAGAATTGCGAGTTCAAAGCCAGCCTCAGCAACGGCGAGGCGCTAAGCAACTCAGTGAGACTGTGTCTCTACATAACACACAAAATAGGGCTGGGATGTGGCTCAGTAGTTGAGTATCCCTGAGTTCAATCCCTGTACCAAAAAAAAAAAAGAAAGAAATAAAGAAAAAAGAAAGTGTGGTACATACACACAATGGAATATTACTCAGCCATAAAGAAGAATGTAATTATGGCATTTGCCTGTAAATGGATGGAGCTGAAGAATATAATGCTAAGTGAAATAAGCCAAAAAACCAAAGGCCAAATGTTCTCTCTGATTTGTGCATGCTAACCAAAAACAAATGGGGATTGAGGAGGGGAATAATAGAAATCCATTGGTCAAGACAAAGGGAAATGAAGGGAAGGGAGGTGGGAAGGTAATAGGAAAGACAGTAGAATTTATTGGATATAACTTTCCTAGCCCTGTATTTGTATACATGACCAGGGTAACTCCGCATCATGCATGACCACAAGAGTGGGAACCTAAGTAGCATAAGTTATATTTTAAGTACATAAATTCTGCCAAAATATATTCTACTGTCATGTATAATTAAAAATAAAAAAAATTTAAAAATTTAAAAATAAAATGTCCAGGGCTGGGGTTATGGCGCAGTGGTAGCGCGCTCGCCTAGCATGCGTGAGGCACTGGGTTCGATCCTCAGCACCACATAAAAATAAAATAATAAAGATATTCTGTCCACCTACAACTAAAAAAAAATATTTAAAAAAAATAAATAAATAAAATGTCCAGATTTAACATTTGAAAAAAAAAAGAATACAACCAGACGTTATGTATCTATTTATGTCATGCAATAGGAGGGATATGGAACCATCTCTGAATTATCTCTATCAAAACAGTTGAACCTGAATGTAATAATACCTCTACATTTTACTTCCAGTTTAGGAACTAAGGTGGAGAGGGATCATAAATCTAGTCAACCAGATCTTGAATGTGTGATATATCAGAAGATCAACTTTCTTCAAATAAGTGACAGGAGCAGAGGAAAGGGAGGGAACTGTTTTGGCTGACAATCCCAAAACATTTATGTCTGATCTGGAATTTTGATACAAACATAGTAAGTATAAAGTGGCATTTTAATGTGATTAGGAGGAGAATAAAGGATGATTATTAGGTATTAAAGATTAACTTTTAATTTTTGAGAGGAAAATGATATGGTTTTATTTTTAAATAATATACTTACTAACATTATACCAGCTGAAGTTCTTATGGATATAATATGATGCCTGGGATTTGATTTAAATAGTGAAAGAAAAACAGAGACTGGGATCTGAAAAGATGGATTAGATGGGGCTGGGGTTGTGGCTCAGTGGTAGAGCGCTTGCCTCGCATGCGTGAGGCACTGGGTTCCATACTCAGCACCACATAAAAATAAATAAAGATATTGTGTCCATCTACAACTAAAAAAGTATTTTAAAAAAAAGATGGATTAGATGTACTTTCCTTTATTACTCTTGCTAAATATACTTAGGTAAACACCCTAGAGAAAGAAGACAATTAACATGCATAGGAAGACACTAAATGGTGGCAAGAAGTGGAAAGACTGGCTGGAGATCCTGGCACGAAACAAGTGACAAGGCAGAGAGCGCCTCATGTATCCCTAACTGGATGTGGGCAGAGTTCAAAGAAAGCCCTGAAGAAAAGCCTGCTATCTCTAGCACAAGGACAAGAAAATGCCCTTGCAAGACAGGACATTTTTAGACAGTAAGTGCTGTACAGACAGTTGAACACCACAGAAAAAGCTGGGTCACCCCCACCAGCAAAGGCCAAGTGAGGAGCCTAGACTTTCAAACACACTGGGCTGTAACAAGGTGGCCCTCACCTTCAAATTAATATTAGAAAAGGCCAAGTGGAGAGCTCAGACTTTCATTCCTCTGCACAATAATGAGGCACTCCTTCCCTGTGATGTCAGTGAGGAACATGGACTTCTACTCCATGGTAGACAGGGTTCTCCAGAGAAACAGAAGCAATAAAAATAATCATATATATTTATATCTATATGAGAGGATTTACTGGAGGAGTGGCTCACATGATCACAGAGGCTGAAAAACCCATTCGACTGTCTGCAAGCTGGAGAGCCAGAGAAGTCAGTGGCATAGCTCAGTCCAAGAAGCCGGAAGCCCCAGAACCTCAGAACCTCACGCTGACAGCCTCGATCCTGAGATTGAAGTCCTAAGAGTGTGGAGAAAGAAAGCAGCTCAGAACATGGAATCCAGGAAACAGAGGTCTAGCTTTGCTTACCAGGGACAAAATATAAACCTCAAATGCATGCCCTCAGTGACTTACCTCCTCCAGCCACACCCTGTTGGCCACAGTTACCACCCAGTTAGTCCATTCAAGTGGATTTAATGCACTGACTAGGTTAAGGCTCTCAGAACCCAATCATCTCATCTCTAACCCTTTTTGAATGGTCTCACACATGAGCTTTTGGGGGACAATTCACACCTAAACCATAACAACCATTAAAATTGATAAGCTTCTGGCCACAGTAACCAAGGAAAAAAGAGAGAAGACAAACAATGCTAATATTGTAATAAAAGAACTAACATTACTTTTATCTCATGTACATGAAGAGGATAATTAAGGAATAGTATGAACCACTGTATGAAACAGATTTAGTAACTTAAATGAAACTGTCTAATGCCTTGAAAGACATCAAATCCAGAACTCCCAGTAGGATAAATAGGTAATATGAATAGTCCTATGTCTATTAAAAATGTTGAATCAATAATTAGCAATTTTCTAAAGGGGAAAGTTCTAGGCCTAGATGGTTTCAGTGGTATTATCTACGAATTCACTGGAATTTTACCAAACACTTAAGGAAAAAATCATATTGATACTCTACAATCTTGTCTAGAAAACAGAAACAGAACATTTTTCAACTCATCCTTATGAGGCCAACATTCTTCTAATATCAAAACCAGAAACATAAAAGAAAATTAAAGACCAGTATCTTTCATGAACCTAGATGCCCAAACCCTCAACACAGTGGTAGCAATTCAAATCCAACAATGTATAAAAATAGTTACACATTGCAACCCAGGAGTGTTTATTCTAGGAATGAAAGACTGAGTCAGCCTTTCAAAATTAATTAACATAATCTGTCACATCAAGAAGAAAAATCTTATGATCTTATCAACTTAATACCCATTCATAATAAAAAGCATTTGGCAAAATCCAATATGCATGATTTTTTTAAAAAAAAGCTCTCAACAAACTGGAATAGAGTGAAATGTCCTGAAATTGATAAAGTACATGCACAAAACTCCTCAGCTAACATCATCGCTGATGAGAAACTGAATTCTTTCCAACCTGGAAACATTTGGATTGAGATTATTTCGCAATTGAAAACAAGTAAACATGTCATCTCTCACCACTCCTATTCAATGCTGCACTAAAATAAGACAGGGAAATAAAAATATGTAGATTGAGAAGGGGGAACTGAAACTATGTTTGCAGATGACATGATTGTGTAGAAAATTCTAAAAAAATCAACAAAAACTGGAATGAATAACTGACTAAATTAAGTTTCCAGGATTCAAGATCAGTTTAGAAAGGTCAGTTGACTTTCTGTACCACCAATGAATTAACCAGCAAAAGAAATACCTTGGTATAAATCTAAAAAAAGAGTACAATATCTATTTGAGGAAAACTACAGAGCTCTGAAGAGAGAAAAAAGATTTAACTAAGTGAAGATATATTCTGTCCACCCATAGGAAAACTGAATATTGCCAAGATGTCAGTTCTTCCTGACTTCTTTGTGGATTCTTCCCAATACCAAACTAAAATCCCAGCAAATTATTTTGTGCCTACTGACATACTGATTCTAAAGTTTTTATGGAAGAAAGACACAGATTACCACAACACCGAAAAAGAGCAAAGCCAGGGGACTGACATTATTCAACTTCAAGACTCACTAGAAAAGTAATGGAGACAATGTGGTATTGAGTACATGTGTGTTTATTATATTCTTCTCTCTAATTTTGTGTAATTTGAAGCTTCTCATAATGAAAAGATTTCTTTGGGACTTTCTTCAACCGTGCAGTCCTCCTTATTTTCTCCCTTCCACTAATAACCACATCTTTATTCACAAAATAGGTTTTATTAATTTTACTGATTTTCAGTTTTCCCAAATGAGTTATTTCTGTTTTAGCCATTTATTTCTTCTGTTTTCCTTGGGAACACATGGTTTGATTTCTAACATATTGAGTCAATAGCTTAATTTAATTGTTTAGATTCCTCTTCAATCACTTAACAGTATAAATCTATGCATTGCTTTCTGAGTGTAATTTAGGTACTTCCTAAATTTTTTGGTATGTGATGTGTTTATTATCTTTATTTTATAAACTTTCTTCACTTTCATTTTGAATTTGAACTATTTAAGGAAAATATGTGCAATTTCCTGTGGTTAGGTGTTTTTCTATTTATGATTAATAATTCCTAATTCTCTTGAAGTATATTCAGGGACTATGGTCTGTTCACTTTGTATTTGTGTGTATATTTGGAAGTTGTACGTTTCTTTACATGGATCAATTTTTGTAAATGTTCCAGAGGGGATTGGGGATAAAGGGGATATTTTTTCATGTTACAAAGTTTGAGATGTATCTGCTAAATGAAGTAAAATATATCATTCAAATCCTCTTGTTGTATAGCTAATCTCTTATGAAGTTAATAAGGCAAGTTAGAATCTGCTGTTAATACTGTGTTTCTGTCTATTTCTTTTCTTCTTCTCCTCCTCCTTTTTTTTGCCTGAAGTCTGTTTTATCTTTTACCACAACTGTATACACTTATAGCAACTCTATCCTCATAGTAAATTGTAGTCTTATATTCATAATAAAATGGATCTCTATCTTGTGCAACATTTGCTTCAAATTTAGTGTTTAAATTTATGACTCAGATTTCTTTCTGGTACAAGTGTGTCTTTTATCCCATATTACAAGTCTCAGTACTAGATGCTTTTTGTGCACATGACATATTTCAACCTGCTTTTTATTCAAACTTATAATCTTTGTGTGAATATATTCCACTTACATTAGGTGTCAAATTATGATTGGTTTTAATTTTTATACAATTTTATGTTATATTTTCTGTTTTAAATGCCTTTCCTTCCTGCCTTTCTGTAAATGGATTTTCCTGCTGTTACTTTGGTTTAGCATATGTATTATGTTCTTTTCTTTGTGTAGTTTGAAAGATTTATTTCTTCTTTTTAGATGATGCTATAGAAATATTTATCAGTATGTAGATTTTATCTGTCCACAATCTCTTGTGATAGCAGCTTTAGACAGAATCTGTTGATGTCCCCTGTGAAAGATCAAATAACGACAACACTACACTTTGTATTTCTTTTCTCTTTCTTCCTCTAATATTTTAAAAAATTTATAGTGTAACTTTTAGTTCAGTGATGGTCATTATAATGCAAAATCTACTTTAGATTATCATTTGTCAATTTATTCACCTTTAAATGACTATTGATTTATTAAAGAAACACAAAATGAATTCTCCCAATTTTTGGTTTCTTTCCTTAATATTTTAACAAGTTATAATATACCTATGCAACATTTCTTTCTCTAATTGTACATTCTATAACAATTCATTGTTTATATATGTTTGTGCACCTATGTATATGTGTGTATATATATTTATTTTTAAATGTAGTGACTCAAACCCAAGGCTCCATGCATACTAAGCCATGGGCTTTCTCTACCCCTGAGCTATATCCTTGCCCCTCTTGTTATATATTTAAGTTAATCCCATGTCTCTGTGCTTTCTCCTTTCATTTCTTACTTGGGCAAAATATATTGAAATTATCATTGCTTCCCTTCCTCCTACCTGCAAGAATTATTCATTGTTATATATTCATGATTTCATTCTTACTTAAAGATTATTTAAAATGCCTGTTGTTTGAGAATGTCTCTTGTTTAAAAACGTGTGCCTAATTGACTTTATATTTGAGTAGTTGCTGAGCTGGGTATAAAGCATAACATTACTATGCCTTTCATTGGCTCTCTGGAGAGTATTACTGCGTTTCTAATGGAATTGAGCATGGTGTGGGGCAGTATGTAGCCAACCTGATTTGCTTCTCCCACCACCCTGCCACATTCAACCTGATTTTTCTCCCTGGAAAATGCTTCTGCTGTTTTTGAAAGTTTATGAACGTACCTAAGACATGTGTCAGTATATTGTCATCAGTTATGATTTTATACCTGGAACATAGTATAGTGTTTAATCTACATACAGATTCAGTTCTTACTTTTTGCAAGAAAAAATAATTTTTTGTTCTGCCTTTAAATGTCTTTTTTAATTCTGTATTTTGGGTTCCTTATTTCCATGACACAATTTGTCTTTGGTTTGGATCTGCTATCCACTTTCTTTAGTTTCCCTGTTTTTTCCCTCTGCCTATGTTGTGGTTATCTTATACCTTCTTTGTCAGTAATTTGGTTCTCAACCAGTTCTCTATTTCTTAAATTTAGTCAATGTTTTTGTTTGGTTTGATTTCACTTCTTAATTTATATCTGAAGTTCTTAGGTCTGAAGTTTTCATTTAACTCTGTTGTTTATCATCTCTATTTTTTTTAAAGGTTCTCTGTCTCCATTAGTTTCACACATATTCTCATATATATGTTCTACAAAATAAAAATTTCTTAGGACAATTTCTTCTGTTCAATTTTTCTTTTTCTTAAACTTTGGCATCTGTAGCATATGTCACTATTAGCTTACTCAATATCCATTCTTCCCAATTTATGTTTTTAACATTCATTTTATTAATACAGTAATGTAACCAGCTAAAAGCGAACATTTCCCAGATTCTTATAAGCTTTTTAAAATTAATTAATGTATTTATTCTAATTAGGTCCATATGACAGCAGAATGTCTTTTGATTCATTGGACACAAATGGAGCACAACTTTTCATTTCTCTGGTTGTACACAATGTAGCTTCGCACCATATGTGCAGTCATACATGTACTTAGGACAATGATGGATATCTCATTCCACCATCTTTCCTGTTACCATGCCTCCTCTCCTTGCCTCCTTCTCCTTTGCCCAATCAAAGTTCCTCTATCCCCACCCTCCATTATGAAACAGCACCCACTTATCAGAGGGAACATTTGGCCTTTGGTTTTTTGAGATTGGCTTACTTCACTTAGCATGATATTCTCCAACTCCATCCATTTACCTGCAAATGCCATGATTGTATTCTCTTTTAATGCTGAGTAATATTCCATTGTGTATATATACCACAGTTTTTTATTCATTCATCTATTGAGGAGCATCTAGGTTGTCACCAGAGGTTAGCAATCATGAATTGTGCTGCTATAAACATTGAAGTGGCTGTATTACTATAGTATGCTGTTTTTAAATCTTTAGGGTATAGACTGTGGAGTGGCATAGCTGGATCAAATGATGATTCCATTCCAAGTTTTCTAAGGTATCTCCATACTGCTTTCCAGATTGGTTGCACCAATTTGCAGTCACACCAGCAATGTATGAGTGTGCCTTTTCCCTTACATCCTTGCCAACACTTACTGTTGTTTGTATTCTTAGTAACTACCATTCTGACTGGAGTGAAATGAAATCTTAAAGTAGTTTTGATTGGCATTTATCTAATTACTAGGGATGTTGAAAATTTTTTCGTCTATTTGTTGATCAGTTGTATTTCTTCTTCTGAGAAGTGTCTGTTCAGCTCCTTAGCCCATTTATTGATTGGGTTGTTTGTTTTTTGGTGTTAAGTTTTTTGAGTTCTTTATATATTCTGGAGATCAGTGATCTATCTGATGTGCATGTGACAAAAATTTGCTCCCAAAACATAGGCTCTCTCTTCACCTCATTGATTGTTTCCTTCGCTGAGAAGAAGTTTTTTAGTTTGAATCCATCCCATTTATTGATTTTTTATTTTTTTCTTGTGCTTTAGGAGTCTTGTTAAGGAAATTAGGGCCTAATATGACATGATGAAAATTTGGGCCTACTTTTTTTTCTATTAAATGTAGGGTCTCTGGTCTAATTTCTAGGTCCTTGATCCACTTTGAGTTGGTTTTTGTGCATGGTGAGATACGGGGGTTTAGTTTCATTTTGCTGCATATGGATTTCCAGTTTTCCCAGCACTATTTGTTGAAGAGGTTATCTTTTGTCCAATGTGTTTTTGTGCCTTTGTCTAGTATGAGATAATTGTATTTATGTGGGTTTGTCTCTGTGTCTTCTATTCTATACCATTGGTCTTCATGCCTATTTTGGTGCAAATACCATGCCTTTTTTGTTACTATAGCTTTTTAGCATAGTTTAAGGTCTGGTATTGTGATGCCTCCTGTTGCACTCTTCTTGTTAAAGATTACTGTGGCTATTCTGGGTCTTTTATTTTACTAAATGAATTTCATGATTGCTTTCTCTGTTTCTATAAGGAATGACATTGGGATTTTAATTGGAATCACGTTGAATCTGTATAGCACTTTGGGCAGTATGACCATTTTGACAATATTGATTCTGCCTATCCAAGAGCATGGGAGATCTTTTCATCTTCTAAGGTCTTTTTCAATTTCTTTCATTAGTGTCCTGTAGTTATCATTGTACAGGTATTTCACCTCTATTGTTAGATTGATTCCCAAGTATTTTACTTTTTTTGAGGCTATTATGAATGGGGTAGTTTTCCTAATTTCTCTTTCAGAAGATTCATCACTGATGTATAGAAACACATTTGATTTATGGGTGTTGATTTTATATCCTGCTATTTGCTGAAAGCATTTATTAATTCTAGAAGTTTTCTGGTGTAATTTTTTGGATCCTCAAAGTATAGTATGTCATTGACAAATAATGATAGTTTGAGTTCTTGTTTTCCTATTCGTATCCCTTTAATTTCTTTCATCTGTCTAATTGCTTTGGCTAGAGTTTCAAGGACTATGTTGAATAAGTGGTGAAAGAGAGCATCTCTGTCTTGTTCCCATTTTTAGAGGGAATGCTTCCAATTTTTCTGCATTTAGGATGATATTGGCCTTGGGTTTAGCATAGATTACTTTTACAATATTGAGGTATGCTCCTACTATTCCTAGTTTTTCTAGTGTTTTGAACATGAAAGGGTGCTGTATTTTCTCAAATACTTTCTCTGCATCAATTGATAAAATCTTATGATTCTTATCTTTAAGTTTATTGGTGTGATGGATTATGTTCATTGATTTTCATATGTTGAAGCAACCTTGCATCCCTGGAATGAACTGCACTTGATCATGGTGCACTATTTTTTCAAATATAATTTTGTATGCAATTGGCCAAAATTTTATTGAGAGTTTTTGCATCTATGTTCATCAGGAACATTTGTCTGAAATTTTCTTTCTTTGATGTGTCCCTGGTTTTGGCATCAGGGTGATATAAGCCTTGTAGAATGAATGTGGAAAGGTTCCCTCCATTTCTATTTCATGGAATAAATTGAGGAGTATTGGTGTTAGTATCTTCTTTGTAGGTCTTGGGGAACTCAGCTGACAATCTGTCTGATCCTAGGCTTTTCTTAGTTGGTAGGCTTTTGATGGCATCTTCTATTTCCTTGCTTGAAATTAATCTGTTTCAGTTATGAATGTCCTCCTGGTTCAGTTTGAGTAGGTCATATGCTTCTACAAATTTGTTGGTGTCTTTGGGGTTTTCTATTTTACTGGAATATGCATTTTCATAATAGTTTCTAATCATCCTCTGTATTTCAATAGAGTCTGTTTTGATATTACTTTTTTCATCACAAATTTTTGTAATTTGGTTTCATCTCTCCTTCTTTTCTTTAGGGTGGCTAAGGATTTTTCAATTTTATTTATTTTTTCAAAGAACTAGCTTTTTGTTTTGTCAATTTTTTGAATTGTTTCAATTTCATTGATTTCAGCCCTAATTTTAATTATTTCCTGTCTACTACTTCTTTTGATGTTTGTTCCTCTTTTTCTAGAGCTTGAGATGTAGTGTCAGGTCATTTATTTGTTGACTTTTTTTTTTCTTCTTTGAATAAATGAGCTTAATGCAATAAACTTTCCTCTTAGTATTGCCTTCATAGTGTCCCAGAGATTTTGATATGTTGTATTGGAGTTCTCATTTACCTCTAAGAATTTTTTTTGTCTCCTCCTTGATGTCTTCTGTTATCCATGCATCATTCAATACCTTATTATTTAGTCTCCATGTGTTGGAGTAGCTTCAATTTTTTAATCTGTCATTGATTTCTAATTTCATTGCATTATGATCAGACAGAATGCAGGGTAGTATCTCTATTTTTTTGTATTTGCTAAGACTTGCTTTGTGGCATAATATATGACCTATTTTGGAATAGGAACCATGTGCTGCTAAGCAAAAAGTGTATTTGCTTGTTGATGGATGGTATATCTGTTAAGTCTAAATTATTGATTGTTTCATTGAGTTCTAAAGTTTCTTTTTTAGTTTTGTTTGGAATATCTATCCAGTGGTGAAAGAAATGTGTTAAATTCACCCAGTATTATTGTGTTTTGGTCTACTTGATTCTTGAAGTTGAGAAGGGTTTTTTTTTTTTTTTTACATTCCTAGATGCCCCATTGTTTGGGACATAGATATTTAAGATTGCAATGTTTTGTTGATGTATCATTCCCTTAAGCAGTATGACATGTCTTTCTTTATCCCTTTTCACTAAATTTGGTTTGTATTCCACTTTATCTGATAAAAGGGTGGAAATCCCTGCTTGTTTACACAGTCCATCTGAATAATACATTTTTCTCCATCCTTTCACCTTCAGTTTGTGGATGCCTTTTCCTGTGAGATGAGTTTCTTGAAGGCAGCATATTGCTGGGTTTTTATTTTTAAGTCCAATCTGCCAATCTATATCTTTTAATTGATAGGTTTAGGCCATTGACATTCAGGGTTATTACTGAGACTTGGTTTGTATTCCTTATCATTTTGGTTTATATTTGGTTTTTAACTTGACTTCGTTTCTCCTTTTGTTGGCCTTTCCTTTAGTGTAGTTTCTCTCTTTGCAGATTTTCATTGTTGTTTTTCATTTCCTCCCCATGGAACATTTTGCCAAGAATGTTCTGTAGTGCAGGCTTTTTTTCTGTAAATTCTTTCAACTTTTTTTTTTTATCATGGAAAGTTTTAATTTTGTCATCAAATCTGAAGCTTAACTTTGCTGGATATAAGATTCTTGGTTTCATCCATTTTCTTTCAGAGCATGGTATATGTTGTTCCAGGATCTCCTTGCTTTGAGGGTCTTGGTTGAAAAATCTGCTGAGATCCTAATTGGTCTTCCCCTATATGTAATCTGTAGCCTCTCTCTTGTGGCCTTTAAAATTCTATCCTTATTATGTGTGCTAAGCATTTTCATTATAATATGCTGTGGTATAGCTCTTTTGTAATTTTGTACATTTGATGTCCTGTAAGCCTCCTGTATTTGATTTTCCAATTTATTCTTCATGTTTTGGAAATTTTTTGATACAATTTTATTAAAGAGATTTTACATTCCTTTGGTTTGAATCTCTGTGCCTTCCTCCATCCCAATAAATTTTAGGTTTGTTCTTTTGATGTTATCCCATAATTCTTGGATGTTCTGTTCATGGTTTCTTACTATCTTCACTTTGTGGTCAACTTTATTTTCAAGATTGTATACTTTGTCTTCATTGTTTTAGGTCATCTTTCAAATTATTCAGTCTGTTGTTGATGCTTTTATTGAGTTTTTTGTTTTGTTTATTGTTTCTTTCATTTCAAGGATTTCCATTTTTTTTAAAGTAGTGTTTTGCTACCTGCATTTGTTCTCTTATCTCTTTGTTGTTGTGATCAGTGTTTGCCTGTATTTGCTCACTTAGATCATTCTTTAATTTGCAGAGCATTTTAATTATGTACAAATAATTGTACTCTTTCTATAATATTTCATTTACTGTGCTATCAATGGATTCTATTGTTGTAGTATCTTGGATTGTTTGGGGCACTCTCCTCCTTTGTTTTTTCATGTTGTCTATATGTCTTCATCTTTTGCAGTGCTGATCTGAGGTATTACAGCTTCTACCCTATAATATTGTAGTGACCCTGCAGGTTACCAGTACCTCACCTTTAAGGGGGATATCAATGTTTACAGCACCCAATATATCCAATAAATCAGCCATAAATCAATTAGTTTTTGTTTATACTTTTGTCACTATAAACAGAAATGATGAGTTTAGTTATCTTCTACCATATAGCCAATAGGTTTGCTTAAGTGTTTATCATTTCTAATGTTGAACAGTGGGTAGTGGGTAGGCTGTGATGTATATGAGATAGGATGTGGGAATGTAGAGGTATTAGATTATAGGACTAATGGTAAAAGGGTAAAAGACTAAAGGGTAAAAGAAGTTGACTGTTAGCAGGAGAATAAAGATAGTGAGGCTACCCTATGCAAGGCTGCATGTTGCCTGTGCAATAGGATGTTGTACACCAAATAGAGATACCTTTGGTGCAACTGGGCCCATGAGGATCTTGGTGACATTTTTCCAGGTCCTGGTTGTTGTCCCTACAGGAAAGCAGCCATGCCTGTAGTTGGTGGTGGCAGTAGCATCAAGCCTGTTTATACCTTAATGTTGGCCTTCCAGGCCCCAGTCAGTGTCCCAAGGTACAAGCTACTCCAGCTAAAGATGGCAGAGGTGGCAGCGGTGGTAACCCAAGATGGTGATAGAGGTATCTCAATATGATGGCAACCTCTTTCAGAGATACTCCTGGAAGGATGGGCTGTACGATGGCATTGATGGCCTTTTTAGTGATGCTGCAGTGTGGCATGCAGTGTTGCAATGGGAAGCTGCCTTCTTGCACTGTCCCACGGTGGAGATTATCATGTGAGTAGGACTATGGTGGTGGCTGTAATGTCACAAAATTGAGGCGGTTTGGGTGGAACCACACGTTGGTAAATAGGGAACTGCAGCGTGGGGTCCTCTCCTCCCGCGTGTTGGGAGGTGTGGGTCAGGACACTCTGAGAGGCCTGGCTGTTACCTATGGATGGAAGTGGACAAATCCATGATTGGGGCTGGGTAGCACCAAACCTGTAAGTACCTTGGTGTTGGGATTCCGGTCACCAGGTGGTGTCCCGAGATAGAGGTGTCATAACTAAAGATGGTGGTGGCAGTAGTGAGGGTAACCTGAGTTGATGTTGGAGGTGTCCCAAGATAATGGCAACCACTTTTAGAGATGGGACTAAAAAAGTAAGCCCAAAGATGGCTTTGGGCAGCCTGTTTGGAGATGCAGCACTGTGGTATGAGGATGTAGTGCTCAGCATGGTGGGCAGTCCTGTGTCTGGGCCTGAGTATGGGCTCCTCACAGGTTGGTGGGATAGTCCTGGGCCTGGGCCTGGGCTCAGCATGGGTCAGTGGAGCTGTCCTGGGCCTGCCTGGGCCTCTTATAAGCTAATAGGGGCTAATGTTCTTCTTCTTAGCTTCCCACTGGCATGAGGACATTCAAATTAAACTTCTCCATACTTTTCCTTGTGCTGGTACAAATATCTAGGGTTGACTCACCTTTTGCCACATTTGAAGGTCTTAATAAAAAATTTCAAAAATTTTTTCCTAGGTGCAGTAGCACACATCTGTAATCCCAGTGGCTTGGGAAGCTGAGTCAGGAGGATTGCAAGTTCAAAGCTATCCTCAACAACTTGGCCAGGCCCTAAGTAACTTAGTGAGACCCTGTCTCAAAATAAAATACAAAAAGGGCTGGGTATGTGGCTCAGTGATTTAAATGCCCATGGGTTCAACCCTCAGTACCCAAAAATACATTTTTAAAACATTTTACTCAGATTTCTGCACACTATTTGTGTACATTAGGAGGTTTGAACTAGGAATTATATTTTATGGCAAAGAGTCAAGATGAATGGATTTAAGAAAACCTTTCTCTCTCTCACTTTGAGTTGCACATTTTGATTTGTATGGCATATATTTTTGCCTTTTCCTTTGGTTGAGTCTAAGGTATTTTGATTGGTCTGGTCTTATTTGTTATTCAATCATTAGGGTTTGGGAAAAGGAGAGTTTCAGATGTTTTTGTTCTACCATCTTAACTTGGAAGTCTGTATGAGTACTTTAAATAAATTTTAATCAAAGTAATATAAACAAATGGTCACAAATCAAATCATGAAAAAATATTGTGTTAAGAAACAACTGAGCTCAGCTCCAGGGTGGTTTAACTCAAATGTTACTCCCCAGAGATATTTTTTTTCTTTTTCTTTGTAAATGGAGGAAAAATTTACATACTATAAAATGTGCACAGCTAAAATGTGTAGTTTGATGAGTTGTGACAATTTCACAGATCCCTGTAGCCCCTGTATTTAAATATAGAACATTTTCATCACCAGGGAAAGATCCCTTATGCAATTCTCAGTTAATCCCCATCCCACCCCACTCCCATCCCATAGAAAATCACCACATGATTTTCTTTCACTATAAATTAGTGTGTCTACTGTAGACTTCATATAAATTGAATCATACAGTATGTACTCTTCTAGCTTCTTTCACTTAGCATAAAATTTTTGCCCTTTATTTATGATGTAGCATGTATCAATGGTCTATTACTTTTTATTGCTGTGAAGTATTTCATTATCTGTTTATATTAACACATATTTTAATTGACACATAGTAATTTTACATAATTACTCTTATTTGTTTTTAATAATATCTGTTATTAATATATATTTTAATTGAAACATACTAAGTAATTGTACATAGTTATGGGGTATAGTTGTAGCATTTCAACCATTATCTACTTATAATTTGTTTATCCATTCTTTTGATGATGAACATTTATGTTGCTTCTGGTTTAGAGCTGCTTTGAATAAAACTATGAACACTCTTGTACACATATTTCTATGCACTTATAGTTTCATTTCTCTTAAGTAAATACCTAAAGGTGGAATTTGGGGACATAAAATAGGTGTACTTTTAACTTTAAAACTGGTTGTACCATTTAATACTACCTCCAGCAAAGTGTGAGGGTTTTGATTGTTACATATCCTCCACAGCATTTGGTAGTCTTTGTCATCTTTACTATTTTAATGACTATGTGGGATATACTATTGTGGTTCTAATTTGTATTTCCCTGATAACAAATAATTTATGGTAAACACTTTTTTTACATGATTATTAAATATTTCTGTAACTCCTTTTAGGATATTTTTAAAGTTGATTTATTTTATGTTTTTAATTAATTAATTAATTACTGTTTTTGTTGTGCTGTTGTGCTGAGGATTGAACCCAGAGCTTTGTGCATGCAAGGCAAGAACTCTACCAACTGAGCTATATCCCCAGCTCATGTTTTTAATTTTCAGACAAGGCCCCACTAAGTTTCTAAAACTGGCCTTGAACTCATGATTCTCAGCCTCTCAAGTCACTGGGATTACAGGCGTATGCTATCACACTGGCCAATTAGCTGATTTTAAGTGTGTGTGTATGTGTGTGTGTGTGTGTGTGTGTGTGTCATTTTTATTATTCAATTATAGAAATTGTTTATTTTCTGGCCACAAATCCTTTATTATATATAGGTATTGTAAATATCTTTCCCCAGAATGCAGATGTCGTATGTTTTCTTAATTGTGTATTTGGATGAGTAGAAAACTTAACTTTTGATGAGGTATAAGTTTATCTTTTCTTTGTTATGTTATGGACTGTGAATCCTAGCTAAAATATCATCAGCTAACCCATATTTTCTTCCTGAAGATTTCTGCTTTTGTAATTATGTCTATGAATTAATTTTATGTAGAATGTAAGGAATGAATATGTATGTGTGTGTGTGTGTGTGTGTGTGTGTGTGTGTATACAGACAGCTTCCAGCACTGTTTCTTAATAAGACTTTCCTTTTCCCGTTGAGTGGCTTCAACACCTTTGTCAGAGGTCTGTACAGCATTGTCTTGAGTACTGTAACCTGATACTATGTCTTAAAAAAATTTGTGTTTTCTAACTTTGTTCTTTCAAAACTCTCTTGACTACTCTAGGTCTGTTATATTTTATTTGGAATCAATTTATCAAGTTCTATATGAAGGTATCCTGAGATTTTGACAAATTGCATTGAATTTATAGATCAAGTTTAGAGGAATGGACATTATGTTATGATTGAGTCTTTGAGTCAACAAACCATGGACATGGAATGTCTTTTTATTTAGGTTTTCTTTAATTTTCTTAACAATATAATTTTCATTATAGAGCTCTGGAATATAATTTTGTTAATTTTACTATAAGTATTTTATGATTTTCAATGTTATTGAAGATGCTATTTTAAATTTTATTTTCCAGTATTTGTTGCTAAAGGTAATGATTGGTTTTGTGGGTTAATTTGGCTATTATTTTTATTAAATCAATCACTAATCTAGGTGTTTTTGAGGAGGTATTTTGTAGATTCAACATTTACAATCAGTCAATTTTCAGTAAAGGAGATTATCTTTGCTAATCTGGGTGGGCCTGATCCAACTAGTTGAAAGTAGAACTTAGGAGTAGAACTGAGATTCTCTGGGGAAGAAGAGATTCTATCTGTGGAGTGCAGCTTCAGCTTCTGCCTGAGTTTCCAGCCTGTCTTCCTGACAGCCTACCAAATAGATTTTGGACTTAATACCCAGCCTGAACTATCATGTAAGCCAGTTCCTGCAAAAAATTTATTTACAGGTATCATACTGCTGCTGTTTCTCTGGTGGAACCCTGACTCAGATACTTAAAATAAGGAAATACTGATCATGAAAACTTTCTGTATTAATTTAATAGTTGTAGTAGTTTTTTGTAGATATCCCTATACAACCATATAACCTATACTAAAGTTTTATTTCTTCCTTTCAAGCTGATGGTTTTTCCTTATTTTCTGTTTTTTGTATAATCAAATTAAATATCTTCTTTATGTCTGGTAGTAATTGTCATCTAGGAGTCTACTTTATCTAATATTAATAAAGCCACTATGGCTTTCTTAACAGTAATTTATATGTCATATATCTTTTTCCAATCTTTAACTTTTAAACCATTTGGGTCTTTATATATAATATTCATTTTATATACATAGCATGTAACTAGTTCTTGTTTTTCTTTTTAAACCAGTCACTGTTTTTAATTGAAATGATTAGTACATTTTCATTTTCTGTAAGTATTTACTGTAACTATTGATGTACTGAAGTTTAAGTTTCAAATATAACATGTATTTTATTTTTATTCCATTTATTTATTTTATTATTACTTTTCTGTTTTTTCTCAAATTATTTTAATATTTTTTTTATTATGTTTCATTTATATAGTAGCTTATTAGCCATTGTTGTAACTTTTTATATTTATTTTTGGTCATTACTATAGATTTTATAATACATACCTTTAGCTTATTTTAATCTACCTTTATATAATTTGTTTTACTTTATTTAAAGCATACAACTCTTACGACCATGTCTTTGTCAGTTCAGGCTGCTGTAAAAAAAAAGAGTACAGACTAATGATTTATAAAAAAACAAAACATTACATATCAACCAGGCGCAATGGTGCACACCTGGAATCCCAGAAGCTTGGGAAGCTGAGGCAGGAAGGCTGTAAGTTCAAAGCCAGTCTTAGCAACTTAGCGAGACCCTAAGTAACTTAGCAAGACTCTGTCTCAAAATTTAAAAATATAATAATAATAATTACTGAAAAATAGCTGGGGATGTGGCTCAGTGGATATATATATTTATATCTTAACAGTTGTGCAAACTGGAAAGTCCAAGATGAAGGTGCAGCAGATTTGGTGTCTGCTGAACGCTTGTTCTCTGCTTCATAGATGGTACTTCTTGCCGTGTCCTTTCATGGCAGAAAGAGCAAGGACCATGTGTCATTGCATGGCAGAAGAGCTGGAAGGGTCAGAAAGTTCTCCCGAGCCTCTTTTGTAAGGGTATTATTTCTATACATAAGGGTGGAGCCCTCATGACTTAATCTCTTCCCAAAGGTCCCACCTCTCAATACCACAACGGGGACTAACTTTTGATATGAATTTTGGAAAGGCGCAAACATTCAGACCATAATAGTTTGCCAAATGTGTCCTGAACATTTTTGCGAAGTGTGGCAAGAATGTAAGAATATAAGACCCTGTCTACTCTTCCTGGGCCATTTTTCAGGGTCATATTTGCAGCAAGCAACATTGAGGAATAAGAACATTTTCCCTTCTTCCCAAGAATGAGCAGGCTTGCTTCTGAGTGTTGCAAAACCTCAGATACCCCCAGTTCTATGACACAGCTGTGTCACCAATCAAATCATTGCACAGCATGTTTAAGCTTCTTTATTTTGTTCAATGAAACTTGAGAGGAAAAGAGAACTAATACAAAACAAAATGAAGCTGTTGCTCTTCCCTCTCCTCTGATGAACGAAAACTTATCCAGTTTTGTGCTCTCTACCAACATTCATGTAATATGCTAGTTTATTATCTTGCAATGGGTTAGAAACCCATACCCTTCACAGTTCCTAACTCAGTGTGTGCCTCTATTTATTTCCTACTGTTCTTTGTGCTATTCTTGTTATATATTTGTCTTTTATATGTGTTATAAGGTTCCCAATACATTGTTATTATTTTTATTTAAATAATAAGTTATCATTTGAAAAATAAGATACACAAAAACATTTTATATTTATTCACATGTTTACTGTTTCTTCCTTCTTTTTTTTCCCCTTTCCCCTGTATTGGGGATTGAGCCCAGGGGCACTCTACCACTGAGCCACATCCTCAGCCCTTTTTATTTTTTATTTTGAGACAGGATTCCACTAAATTGCTGAGGCTGGCCTCAAACTTGTGATCCTCCTGCCTCAGCCTTTTAAGTTGCTGGGATTACAGCTGTGCAACACTATGCCTGGCTATTTCTTCATTCTTCACGTTCTTGCTCTTCTCACTTCTGTATGGTTCAAACCTAAAGAAAAACACTCAAAGAGCAGAAAGGAGTGCTTTCTGGGATCTTTTTGGGGACTTGATGTTAGTATGGGGTGGACATGATGCACTTCTCATAAATAGACTGCAGCACTTCTATATCTTAGAGTCTGAATTCTTTCTTCTGTGTTATATCAAGGAATTTCTGGCATCTAAACTTTGTTTAGTGATGACTACCATTGGGAATCTATGATTTTGTTTACCAGTAAAGAAAGCAGCTAGAGCTTCATTTATCCTTTCCAAAGTGAAGACAGAATTCAATTTCTGTGATTCATGTACCTTATTAAAACATGATTAGGTGGCAGATTTAATTGGCTTGAATATCAGAAATCTTCATGGTCAACTCTCAAATTTGATCATGGACTGTGAGAGCTCTGTGACTTTAAGAGATATGGGATGATTTTAGCAAAGTTATGGACATTCCTTAGGTTTTATTTTTGTCTGACTGAGAACTTAGGGATTTCATCAAGATAAGCCTTGCTTTTAACATATGTGAGGCCTTCTGAAGAAACCACACCATTTAGTAGTCTTAGAATTCTTCATGTCCCTCATCATGTTTATGTGCAGAGCCAATGAATTCTACCAAAACTTCCTTCAGAATGTAGTCAGTAGCAAGTAAGCAGTATGGAAATCGGATCTTTGCCTTCAGCCCCACAAAGTCTGATTTCCCTGCAGAAAGTTTGTTTCCCTCCTGAAGTTCTGTTACCAGGAATCCAATTTAGTTATAGAATAAGCTACTGTTCTTGTTTGCAAGCAGAAGAAACTATTTATATGTAGCAGGAAGAGAATCTATTAGAAGGAGTTTGGATAGCTTACAAATTTGGTAAGAATATAGAACAAGGTTTGAGAGGCAAGGCGACTTAAGCAGGAAGAATGGTCACTAGTTTTTAACAGGAGCAAGCTTTTTGTCACTACAAGATTTTATTGCAGCTACCCTTAATGAATTATTTTTGCCTCTTCATCCTTACATCATTGACTTCTGATTCAACTCCCAGATACCAGTGTTCAGTGGCAGAATTCAAAAAAATTCCAGGGAAGCCCGGCGCGGTGGCGCAAGCCTGTAATCCCAGCATTTAGAGAGGCTGAAACAGGAGAATCGCGAGTTCAAAGCCAGCCTCAGCGACGGCGAGGCGCTAAGCAACTCAGTGAGACCTTGTCTCTACATAAAACACAAAATAGGGCTGGGAATGTGGCTCAGTGGTCGAGTGGCCCTGAGTTCAATCTCCAGTATAAAAAAAAAAAATTCCAGGGAAGTTATTTATTCATCTGTCTTCTGTATTTGAAGGTACAAAACTGAGTCTTGGCAATACTGCATAAAATGAGAACTGCCCCCTGCCCTGCACATGTGTTGTATAATAAACAGCCCAAATGAAACAACTGAAACAAATTTAAATAATTCAAAAACTTTATACTGTGACCTGAAATTCTGAAGATGTATTTATTCTGACCTGCAATTCATTTTGTATATTTTCTGGGTAAGACATCTAGTTTGTTCATCACCCTGAGTCTCCACTTCTTAAATTGCCCTTTTGTTTTCTACTAGTCAATGCACTGATGAGGACTAATGCCAGTCTTATTCTCAGGTCTTCTCTAGGAAACTGCCTCTTGCCTTTCTTTCTACAAAATGTGATGATCTTTTGTATTCCTCAAGGTCCTGAAATTTCATAAGGAGAGTTCCTTATCACTCCTCATGGAGCCTACTCTCAAGAATGATGGAGTTCTTCAGCTCTTTGCTTATTCACTTCCATCTTTTCCATTCTGCTTTTCTGAAATGCCTGGTAGTCAAATATTGTGCATTTTGGAAGGTCCTCATTTAAACTGGTCCAATCCACTCTTCAATGCCTCTTACTGTTCTTTTCACTGTTGTGAATTTATTTTTTCAGTCAAACCAAGGAAAGGATGAGTAGCAAATTTTATTCTTGATCTTGGTATATATAATAATGTTAATACTTTTATTTAGTATTTGCTGGAAATATTTTTCCTGTTTGACTCATCTTTTATTTTTAAATTGTGCTATTTTTACTTACAAAAGATTTTTTAATTTGACAATTTGTGGCTATTTTTATGCCACTTTTTTTTAACCTTAGAAAGCAATTTCTTATATAGACATTTTATATTTATTTTCTTCTATTATTTTGCATTCTGTATGTGATAATCATTCTGATAGTTGGTGAGCTGAGTAGCCAGAACTATTAGAAACACAGTCCCTTCTGAACAATTTTTCTAAACCTCATACATACCAAGACACACACAGACACATACACACACGAGGGTATAATTCTTTTCTATCTCTTCTATTTCATTATTCTGTGTATTTTTATCACAACTCTATAATGTTATAATTCCTTTAGGTTTAAAAGGAAACTCAGGAGATGCTCCCGACTCAGTTCCTTTGCACTGCTCTTTAGTGAAGATTAGCTGTTCATTTCTTTCCACATCTCATGACGCTTAGGGGAGGATTTAAATGAATGCCCTCCTGGTGTTTCATTACTGCTCTCAAAACAACTTTTCTTCAGTCTTCAAAGCCCCAGATTCTTTGGACCATACCCTCAAGAGTTCCTCCTCAATATGTTCCAGTTCTCCATTACTCCCTGTCATTTACTTGACTTTTCCTAGATCAATCTCTTCTTCTCCAGTTCCACCGAGGCCATAATTCTAATGGAACAACATTCATGTCAATAACATATTGATTTTGGCCTATTGAGTCCTGAACTTCTGGTTCCTGGACTTCCTCATTTCTCGTTACTTCATACACCCCACCTCAGCTACTCACTCCCATGGTTCTGTGTTGCTCTGGAACAGTGAATTCCTGCAGAACTTTGTGCATGATGAAAACGTTTTATATCTGCATAGTTTCTTTTGCTTTTTTGTCAGCACAAATATTTAATGCTTTCTTTATTTTCTTCATGTTTCTCTATTAGGTGATGATCTAAATTAAACTTCACTGAGATGATAAAATAAGAATATTTGCATTTCTCAAGTACCCAATATAGTATCTGCGTCTGAACTTCTTACCTCATCTCATCTGATACTGAAGAGGACCTGAGGCTAACTCCTCCTTAATACTTTAGACCACATCCTCTAGCTTAATCCAGGACATCACTCTTCCAGCTCTTCCTTCTTTTCTGCATCAGTATATCAACATTCTTCATCTTTTAAAAAATGCAATTCTTCTTTGTCTTCATGCCTCATCCCAGTTACTGTGAGATTTCTTTATGATGCTTTATTGCTGTTTCTACTTCCCTATCCCCCATTTATTTGTTTAACAACTGATAATCGATTTATTAAAATAGTCAACTTAAGTATCTGCAATGATGACCTGAACTTCTATTCCTGGCTCACTCCTGGAATTAGTGGATGAAAGTAATGTGCTTAATCTCCGAAGGACTATTCAAGTCAATGTATCACTTGAAGATTCTCATCTGGGGACCATTCCAATGAACCTTCACCACAATGCATTTTTCTTGCAAGGTGTCTTTGAGTTCTGGTGGGCATGCAAACCTGTCTTCATATTGAGGTTCTTCTCCTTTGCACCACTAATCAAATCACCATGCACCATCTCTGGGAATTTTACATTGCCGCTGGCTAGGGCAATTCTAGCATTTCTGGGCAAATCAGCACTTCTGCTTCCATGGATATCTTTCTTTTTAAACATTTTTTTTAGTTGTAGGTGGAAAGAATATCTTTATTTTATTTTTATGTGGTGCTGAGGATCGAACCCAGTGCCTCACGCGTGCCAGGCGAGCACGTTACCACCGCACCATAACCTCAGCCCCCCATGGATATCTTTCTAGTATCTTTAAAAGTCATAGCTAAGGTGCTGCTTCCTAACCAACCTGTATCTTGGGGAGAGTGAGCAGCTGTGGGGCAGGAAGAGCCAATGTGACCCTAGCTTTACTGAAGCTGCAATCTCCTCAAAGGATTCCTATTATTTTAAAACCATACCAATTAAGGTTTATGCTGACAGATGGAGCACAAACTACTAATTCTCAAGGTCACCAGATGAATGCTAAATTGCCAAATCTAGTTTTTAATTCTGTGTTTATTGAACTCATACTCACTTAATCATTTAATTTCACTGAATCTTTGAAATAATTATCATTCCCTTTTTCTTGAGAAATGCTCTTGATGATTTTACTCCTATAACATGCCATTCTCCCTTTCCTCCAGCCTTATTACATAACAATTTTAGTCTCTTGCTGGCTTTTTTTTTTTCTCCTCTGTTCCAAGCCTCTAAATGGACCTGGCAACTTACTTTCTTTGATTACTCTTACAGTTTGGATATGAGGTATCCCCTGAAAACTCATGTGTGAGATAATGCAGGAATGTTCAGAAATACAATGATTAGATTATAAAAGCTATAACCTAATTAGTAGCTTAATGAATTTGATGGATTAATAATTTGACTTAATCAGTGGTAACTATAGGCAGGTAGGGTGTAACTGGAGGAAGTATGTCACTGGTGTTATGCCCTGGGGATTATATTGCTCTGGTTTCTTGTAGTCAAGCTCTCTCTGCTTCCTAGCTTCCATGTCCTGAGCTTCTTTGTTCTGCCATGCACTTCCACATTGGCAGAATATGCAGAAATTTGATTTAATTTTCTCCAGACCATTAAAATATAATCAGTAATACCCCCCTATTCTCACAAACTCTGTTTGTTCTACTTAAAAACAAACAATTGATATGCAAGTTTTTGTTCTTACCCTAACATCTCACAAAGGCATTGCTCATTATTCAGTAACAAGTATTTCATTTGGAAACCCTAAAATACATACAAGTAATGGGATGTTGCTAACACATTTGTGTCTTTAATCTTTTCCTTAAATTTTAAATTTATTATGGAATTTGTTTGGATTTCTTTTTCACAACTTCCATTTTTTGTTATTTTGGTTCTCCTTTCCCTCATCTCTTTGAAATAGTGAAAGTTTCTTGTGAAAATAAAGTCCTGCAGTTTCAAGTTTCCCATCTTTAAACTATATTAGGCAATTTATGGGGTCGATTTTTGAAGCCAATTGCAATAGTACATTAAGATTCTTGGATGAGGCAACCCTTTGTAAATAAGATTTTCCTGCTCAAATGTAGAATGGGTCCCTGCTTATTATGAAGAGAAGTTTAAGCTACTCTTTTAAAACATGTTCATTCTAAAGGGGATTATTTCTTGGAAGTCCGCCTTTTCTGAATACATAAAAGCAGGCAAACCTGGCACCACAGCACATGCCTGTAATCTCAGAGACTCAGAAGGCTGAGGCAGGAGGATCGCAAGTTCAAGGCTAGCCTGTGTAACTTAGCGAGACACTCAGCAACTTAGTGAGAGTCTGTCTCAAAATAAAAACTAAAAAAGGGGCTGAGGATGTAGCTCAGTGGTAAAGCCTCTGGGTTCAATGCCCCAATATATAAAAAAAGGGGGAGGTAAAATCCTGTTTTCTTTAAATTTTCTTTCTATTTATATGAACATCTTTTTATATGCAGACTTAATAATTAAAATGATATTTTAATGACAATAACTAAATTGATATTTTAAAAAATTTTATTGAAGAACTCTTAAAATTCAATTCTCTTATTAGTATGTGAAAAGAACAACATAGACTTGGTGCATTCACTGGATTTGTTTATTTTTCTTTGAAAAAATGGTCCTGGAACATTTTGACTTCTTTCATGTACTGACTTTTCACAATGGCCTTGAAATTGATGTGAAAACAGGCCAACATCGATTTCCCTAGAGTCACAATCTTAGTTCTTTTCTACCTTTTCTCTCTCCAGCCTGAATATTGCTTTGCAGAGTCTCAGGTTTCTTACTTCTCTATGGTTTTGGCCTTGTTTCAAATTCGCTTTCCCCCAAAACTAAATATTCTACGTAGCCTCCCTGGTAACCGTCATGCCATGGTAAATACCACCTTATATGGATGCATTTTATATAGAACAAGATTAAACAAGTCACCTTACTTACTTCCAGCTCAGAAACAATATGCCCCCTTTGACGGCTTCTAAAACAAAATTTAACTTCTCAGAGTGTAATCTAGGATGATAACAATTCCATCTTATGTTTGATATTTCCCTACATTTGTCAAACAAATGAAATTTTTCTCATCTTGTTCACTGTTGTTCAATCATAGTCATCATCATTAATCACTAACATGGAATTTTATAGTCACAGTATTATCTGCCTCAAAACTTCTACATGTGTCACCTTATCTAGAATGTAATTTTTCTTTTTTTCTCTAGAAAAATGGATCTTAAAATACACAAGATCTATACTGCTTTTTTGGGCTAATTCCTCTACCACATATTTTCTAACTATCCTAAATGCTTATACATAAAATTCTTCTATAGAATCAAAGTTAGTTTGTACTTGCTTATTTGCTTCTTAAATGATATTTCTGTGATAATATATATTTTTAATTGATAGAAGAGAGCTCATTTGGCATTTTGGACCAATAATATGAAAAATAAAAAAGCAATCCAATATTCTTTTTCTCCTGGCTTCTAATATCATGCACTGTATGCTGTGTCTCTTCCCTTAATTATATTAGTCTTTTCAGTGGCTTGCTGGTGCGATAGATGCAAACTTTAATGTTTTTGAAAAAATGAAGTAAATAAGCCCTTGAGAGTCAAAAATATTAACACCAAGAGGGATTTCTCAATGGAGCCACATAAGAAAGACCTACAGTTAAGAGTTCAAAGTCTAATGGCATGAGTAATGAAGCAAGTGTGATTTGTCTTAAATACATTTACACATTTAAGAAATGTAAGCTTGGATCATGTAGAGTCTATAAATTAAATAGCCAAAGAGGATTCCAAGATGAAATCATTTTATTACATAGGAAAGTTTAATTTATCAACTTCAAAATCCCAGAATACTGTCTTTTTATTTTTCGGAATCCATGTGCTTGTTTTGGTGCTTGGCCCAATGAAAGATATCTCAGGAGATCATATTTTACAAGTGAATGCAAACATATGAAGCAACTTGATGTTCTGGAGTTTATATTTAAACAAGTTTGTATTATCCTGGTCTAATTATGTTACTCATAATGTACACAAGTCATATTTTTATTAAAGAAAAAAGCTTGTCTCGGAAGCACAGAAACTAGAACTGGGGCGTCACATGAATCTATAGAATCAGCTCTGTTAATTCCATACAGATGTCTTAGTGCATTCCTGTAAATGTTCAGCCTGAAAAGGAAATGTTAGTTACACCCTTCCCTTCCACAGCCCAGGGTAAAATACTTCACATATTGTACATATGTTTTACTAAAAGAAGAAAAAAAGACAAAAATTAAGTAATGGTCATTTTGGGCTTAATATTTTACTATTAATATAAAAGAGCAAGTATATTTAAAGCTCATCACATGGCTCCTTTGCAGACATCAATCCCCATATTTCAAAGTATAAAAAATGTGATCTATATTTTTAAACAGTGATTGAGGGAAATAAAGTATTGAAGAAAATTTATATTCATTTCTAACATTCCAAATAATACAATTGTCATGTGGTTATGTTTCCAGTAACCACAGAAAGATGGATGGGATTGTTTTCATAGATATTGACAAGGTAAAGACACCATCAGAAGGTATTACATAGTGACTATGACAGTACCTACTGTAATACGTGGATTGTTGGCTGGTGTCTCTGTTTTCCAGACCAGTACATTCAAACTGCTTTGTTAGCTAGTAGGCCCATCTGCAGGTGGACCAGTAGACCAGTTGCTCTTGATCAGGTAATGAAGAAATCTTTAACACCATCCAGGAGAGGTAAACACATAACTGGCTGCTGACGCTTCCAAAACCTCTAACAGTCTTCTTCCCTGTGTGCCTGAACTGGACTCTCAGATCTTTCTCTGTGGGTGACTATTATTATTCCAACAGAAATGGCACATGATGTGAAGAATGTTTGTCTTCCCTGATTCACTTCAGCCCTCCTGTCTTCTGATAAGTAAACTGAGGCCTAGAAAAACTAAGAAATGGGTCAGAAATCACTTGGCTTACATGCTAATAATGCTGCAGTGGGTAAGATAATGAGATTTCTCTAATAATAACTTATTAGTCAACTAATATCTGAAGGCCATTGAAAGCTGGCACTTCCTGCTGTGGAGAAAACCATCAAGCTAGATTTGCAACCTTGAAGAGAACCATGAAATCAGTACCTGCTATCAGAAACTAAAGCAGTTTTCAAGAAGTATAATTCTTGCAAAGGCAGATGGCTCCCAGTCATGGTCTAACATTTCAGGGACATAGATGGCAAGTCTTGGAAGAGGACAAATGAAGGGGAGTGGTCGTTTTAGAACTTGTGTTAAGGGCCTCCATGGTTGTGCCATGGAGCAGGGAGAATTTTGTTTCCATTGGCTGATTTGTTTGAGAGTTGTCAACAGGAAGCAGAGATCTGTTGTGCACCTAGGTTTAGACTGGAAAGATGCTGGCAGCAAGCCTGGTATCAAGGTGTTAGGAACATGGCTTTAGAAGCTGAATTCACTTAGAGTATTTTAGTATGAGGATGACTTGTGCCTAAATATTATTTGTAAACTCCTGTAGAAGAAGCAGTGTGGAGAGGACATACACATAATCAAACTGAAGTGTGCTTTGAAATGGACTTTGAAATGTTCTATCATGTGTCTTGGTCTTAGTAAGAAGTTAGGGTGGAGGTATGAAGCATTTTATGACAAGGTGCTCGGACGGTGCACTGTTTTTGTTTTGTTTGTTTTGTTTCTTACATTTTTCCATTTTTCTGCATTCATAGGAGTCATTAGTCTGGAGCAAAGGTACTCCTCCGATATTGTGTGTGTGTGGGGGGGGGGGCTTAGATGGAAGCATTGAGAAGGCACTCAAGTATCAAAAAGAAGAAATGAGACAGGGAACTTGATTCCAGACCCTGCTCTTCTCCTCCCCCTTAAATCCACATGCTGTCAACTGTACCTGCATGGCAAATGTACTTACCTTCCTCAGTGCTACATTTCTAAAGCTAGTGAACCCATCCAGGCTGAGTTGGCAAGTAGAAGAAGCAGACTTAGAATAGTGGTATACTTCACTATATAAAGGACCAGGAATACCATCGGTGGGGAGGACCCTAATTGTCACAAGAAAATACTGCAAGAAACTGACCTGAAATATATCAAGTCTTTCCAGAATAGGATTGGAGAAAAAGAGAATGGTTGTTTCTTGAGATAATAACCAGATTTTATTTTGCAGAACCTTCTAGATGAGCAGGTTGTGCAAATTGGTGTCAGAATTTAGAGTGCTTCTGAGAAAAGGCCTGTGGGGAAGGAATGGAAGAGGCTAGGAGATCACAGGTGTCATGAGTACCTTGCTTCTAGCAAGAAACAGATGGCATATCTTATTGGAGTATTTGAAGAGATTAGTAAAAGGACTTTTAATGAAGCTGTAGGGAAGTCATACAAGATTTCATCTCTGAATTGGTAAGAAAAAAAGCATCATTAGCTTTTCTAGATCTGAAGGGAAGAATTGGTTATCAAAACTGGAAGGCGGGCTGGGGTTGCAGCTCAGTGGTAGAGCGCTTGCCTAGCATGTGTGAGGCACTGGGTTCGATTCTCAGCACCACATACAAACAAATAAAATAAAGGTCTATCAACAACTAAAAAATATATATATAAAAAAAAAACTGGAAGGCTAGTTAGGACGTGGTGTACACCTGTATTCCCAGTGGCTCAGGAAGCTGAGGCAGGAGGATGATAAGTTCAAAGCCAGCCTCAGCAACTTAGCAAGGACCTGAGCAACTCATCGAGACCCTGTCGTAAAATAAAAAATGGAAAGGTCTGGGGATATTACTCAGGGGTTAAGTGCCCCTGGGTTCAATCCCTGGTACCAGTAAACAAACAAACAAAATTAAAAAAAAACAAAAACAAAAACAAAGAACACCAAACTGTGAGGCTGTGAAGCCTGTGATGACAGGACTGCCTTTCAAATTTTTTCTGGGGGGAGAAGTAGGTAGTAGGGATTGTACAGAGATGCTTAACCACTGAACTACATCCCCAGCCCTTTTTCTTTTTTATTTTGAGACAAGATCTCACTAAGTCTTGTAGGGCCTCACTCAGTTGCCGAGGCTGGTCTTGAACTTGCAATCCTCCTGCCTTACTCTCCTAAGTCACTGGAATTACATGTGCATGCATGGCACCTGACTTGAAAGGACTGCCTTTTAAAGGAGTGAAACCTCCATTGTAAGGTAAAAGACAACAAAGAACAACCAGCAGAACAGGAGAGCAGGAGCTGGAGGAATTCAATCTCTGACCTGCTCTTACCTTCTTTAGGAACTTAACCATTGACCACGGGACAAAAAGATCCAATAAGGTAGTCAGTACAGGTCAATCCGCTGAGGTACAGACATGGTGGAGAGGGTGGAGACAGGATCTGAGGGGAAACGGAAGACATTTAGCACGGATCTTTGAAGATGTTTACAATGTTTTGCTGTACGGTGTGGAATATATGCCACTGTTCCATCTTTCCATGAAAATGTCAATAAAGACCAACCTTACTCATCAGTGTTTCTTGCAGTTGAGTGTGTGTGTGTGTGTGTGTGTGTGTGTGTGTGTATGTGTGCGCACACACACACACATGCTTGATGAAGTGTTTTATGACCTAACTTTAAGGCAGGTGCCCATGAGGTTTAATTAACAAAACTTATTTGAATTAAGTTACATTGAGAGATATTTAGATAATAGTATTTCTTTTCAGGAATTAACAGGAAGTTATTTTTCTTTTCAACTTATTCTTAAAGAACTCAGTATAATAAAAATCCTAGAACTTTCTTCCTATCAGGTAAAATTAAGACCTAGCATTAACTTTGGGGCTCAAGGGCTGGGAGGGTCCTTGGGTTCATGATTAGTGTGCTTTACAGCTAGGTCCCAGCACCTAAGATAGTTCATTGCAATTAATAAGTACTTGATTTGTTGAACTTAACCAAATATGTGACTGAAGGAATGCATTAAAAGGTCCTTGACTCAAGCCAGTCAAGACTACTTCTTACATGATAAGCCAGAGAGAGTAAAACACCCTATCCAGAAGCAGAGGGCTTTCTTCCTTTTGCTGTCTCCTTCTTGCATTTCCTGTTCCACTCCGTGGAGAAAAGGAAGGTCTATGGTACTTAGCTACCATGAGTCCAGCCAGAAGTAGGCAGGAGAGGGTCACCCTTCTTGATATACAAAGTCCAAGGAGATGTGTTTGCTAGGAAGGCTCTCTGTTTCTCCTTTGAGAAACCCACAAAGAACTCAACCACTTACAATCCATTCTTCTACCACCCCAAAAAAATAAAAACAAAAAAAGCAAAACAAAAATCACACCCTTGCAAACTCAGTAACTGTGCCTTTAGGAAGGAGATCCTTCATTCTTCCAAGGGTGGAGAGAAAAGGAGGCTTCCTGAAGACCTTGTTTTCAATTCTAATTTTACTACTATATCATTGTACTTCAATCTGATAATTCTGTTCAGACTTTCTGAACATAGTGAGTTTCTTACTTATTGCTATTTCCAATTATGTTACATTTTTTTTAACAGTCAATGCTTGTCTATTAAACATGGGGAGTCTTTGGATGTACTTTGGCAACAGTTTTTCCACTATTTGTGTTTTTCTGCCATTGCTTTTTCATCATAAATATAGATGTTGCCACATTCTTGCCAATTATTTGTTTAAAACTTAAAAATGCCTTCTCCTTTTATCTTTTTGTCAAATGCTTTATGAAGCAATAAATCAACCTAAGTGAACATGTTATATAATCTACAAATACCCTATTCCTTTTCCCCCATGAATCATAAATATTTCATGAATCTTTGTTTAAAGACTAATTTTTCAAGTATGCTTGTCCCTTGGACCAACTTACTAGATAATGTTACTAATTCTATTTCTGTGATCCTATCCATCCCTTATATTTACTGTCATATTAACTGTTAGTATTCAATAAGCTCATCTCTAGAAGCATGCCATTCTCTTGCAATTCTTTAAACATACAATTAATATTAGAGCAAATGATAAGTCAAAATTTTGCTTACATAAATATTTTTAAATTTCATTCATCTGTACCCCTTAAATCCACTTTCTGTCATATACCTGCTTTAACACACCTGCAGGGGCTCTTATCCTCCCAAAATGATGCCATATTTTTATCTCCAACCATTTTTCCTACTCACCCATCCTAGAAAAGCAATAAGTTCACCAGCTTTACCAGACTTAGAGACTCAGATTTCCCCATCATTTGTATAGCTCCACTTGGTCCAAAGAAAATATAAAATTGTCCTCTTGATCTGACTGAATTAATAGTGATTATACCTCAGAACACCCAACTTGGCTTCCCAAAGTATGTAGAGATAGGACATTTCAGTTATAATCCATGAAAACCTTCTCACAAAAAGAAATATGCTCAATAATCTGAATAACAGACTTTCCTTAGGCTCATCAGAGAATCAAGGTCACAGGGAAAACTGTCATGGAGAAATCTAAAGAGACAATATGAATACAGAAAATTGTGATCAAGATAAGTTTAGTTGGAGCAGAAGCTACTGGAGCCCAGACTGAAAGCAACACACAAATGATAATTTTGATGGATTGATGGAGGCTAAGTGGTGGACTAGTTTCAGAACAAATAACTTATAGGACTTTATTCTTAAGGGATCTTCATACATTTCTGGTTTTTTACCTTCAGAAACCTCACTAGGTTCTCACGGGGAAGATTTAAGAAAAATCCTTTCACATTTGTGACAGAAGAAGGAGTACAGTAACCACTTTGAAGTATGATTAGTGTTCTGCATAGCAAAGATCTGTTTTGTATTGGACTTACCTACAACCTTATCTGACCTGGGAAGGGAAGGATAATTAGTTAATACCAGCTCCCTCTGGGTTGCTTTTGTTACCTCAGGGGAGGAAGAAAAAGGCTAAGAAGCACTCTGGAAGATCACAGCCCAGGGACTTAGGCCAACTCAAGGAATGAAAGGCAATCATAAGATCATAGAACACTTCCCCTCCCAAGCCTCTATCACATTAACAGGACTCCAGGGCGTCAAAACATATGACATAAAAACTGATAAAGCTGCAAAGAAAATAGACAGATTCATTACTATACTTGGATATTTCAACACTTCTTTTCAGCAACCAGAAAATCAGTAAGGATTTAATTCATTTGAATGGCACCATTAATCAACTGTATCTAATTGCCATTTGTAGAATAAGTCACTTAATAACAGAACAGTGCTTTTTTTCCAAACTTGGAACATTCAGCAAAATAGACAAAATTCTAGACCATATACTATACCTTAAAAAATATAAAACAATTGAGATCATACAGAGTTGGTTAAAAGACACAAAGGAATTAAAAAATGTAAAACAATTGGAATCATACAAAGTTGATTCAAAGATCACAAAGGAATTAAAAAATGTAAAACAACTGGAATCACAAAAGTTGGTTCAAAGATCACAAAGGAATTAACTTAGAAATCCATAACAAAAAGATCACTGGAAAATCTTAGAATGTTTGGAGAATAGGCAATACAATTTTAAATAGCACATGAGTTGAAGAAGAGGTCTCAAGAGATAGAAAAACTATTCAGAACTAAATCTAAAAAGAAAAAATAAAATAGAATTTATCAAAATTTAAAGGATAGAGTGATTGCAGCTTATTGAGGAATGTACAGAATTGAATGTATATATTAGAAAAAAAGAAGTATAAAATCAATAGTTAATACTTCCATATTAGGAAATACAGAAAAATACTTCAAGAATAAAAGATAATAAAAATAAGAGCTAAAATCAATACAACTGTGGGCCACAGTGGTGTATACCTGCAATCCCAGTGGCTTGGAAGGCTGAGACAGGATAATTATGAGTTCAAAGTCAGCCTCAGCAACTTAGGACCCTAAGCAACTTAACAAGAGCCTGTCTGTAAATAATACACACACACACACACACACACACAGACACACACACATATTTATATATATACAACTTATGTATATATATAAAGAAAGAATTGGGATGTGGCTCAGTGGTTGAGCACCCCTGTGTTCAAACCCCAGTACCACCCCCAAAAATAAATAAAATTGAAAATAGGAAATGAATAGAGAAAAATTGATGAAGCCCAAAGCTGATTCTTTGAAAAGATCAATATAATTGATAACTTTTGACCCAGTCTGACAAAAAAAAAAAAAAAGAGAAAACACACATTACAAATGCAGAAATGAAATTAAGGTGATCTTTTCTTATTCTGTGTACATAAGATGGCACACTTACTAGTTGGCTAAAATTCCCAAAACTGGACAATACTAAATGTTAGTGAATATGTAGAGCAGCAGGAATTCTCATTCATTATGGTAGGAATGCAAAATGGCAAGTCACTCTATTAGTCAGCTTGGTGTCACTGTGACCAATATACCTGTCAAGAACAACTTAGATGAAGGAAAGTTTATTCTGGCTACAATTTCAGAGGTTCAGTCCATGGTAAGCTAACTACATTGCTTTTGGCCCAAGATAAGGCAGAACATCATTGCAGAAGGGCATGGCAGAGGAGAGCAGCTCAGGACATGGCAGCCAGGAAGCAGAGCAAGTTTGAGTGCAAGGAGCCAGGGATAAGATAATCCCCAAAGCCATACTCCAGTGACTTGCTTTCTCCAACCACACCTTACCTGCCTACAGTTACCACACAGTATACCATTCAAATTATGAACCATTAAATTGATTAGGTTATATACATATAATCCATTAAGTAGATGGTCATCCACTGATGAGATTATAGCTCTCGCCTCTGAACATTCTGAACATTCCTGCATTGTCTAACACATAAACTTTAACAAATTGTAACAGACCCTTTGGAAGACATTTTGGCAACTTCTTATAAAACCAAGCATAGTTTTAATGTATGACCCAACAATCATGTTCCTAGGTATTAATCCAATTGGTTGAAGACTTATATCTATGCAAAAACCCACACATGTATATTTATAGAGGGTTTTTAATAACTATCCCCAAACCGGAAGCACCCAAATTGTCTTTCAGTAGATGAAAATATAAATAAATGGTAATACATCATGCAAAGGGATGTTGTCAGCATGTAAAGAAAGGAGCCATTAAGTCACAAAACATATGGTGGAAACAAAATATTATGAAGTGAAAGAAGATAATCATAAAGATTGAATACTATATCGTATCAATCTCATGACATTTTCGAAAAGGCAAACTGTAAAAGCATTAGAAATATAAGTGGTTGCCAGGCTCTACAGTAAGATGGTGGGGGTTGGGGATGAATAGGTGAAGAACAGGGGATTGGTGAAACTATTTTGTATTATATTGTTATGGAAGATGCATGACATTATACATTCATTGAAGCCCTTAGAAATTTGCAGCACAAAGAAGGAACCTTAATGTGTGCAAATATTAAAAAATCTTTTGAGGGTTCAGAGATCCCAATATTAAATGCAAATGATGACAAAGTAATCCAATTGTATCACAAATGCATGAAACAATCTCACTGTAATGTGTGTGGAAGAGGTGCTGACCTAAGTAACTTTGAAATAGAGTTTGTTAGACTAAAGACAAAAGAACTAGCCAAAAGCACTGTATTCCAGCTGATAAAATGTATTCTACATTATCAGGGATATAGGTTGAAAATTCTAGTACTGCTGTCAGTATATTAGAATTGAACAAATCATAAATGGATGGTAGATGATGGTAGTCAGTTCACTTTTTTACTGTTGGAATAGAAATTTACAAGAAAGCAAAGGGAGATATGATTCTTATGTTAGTAATTGATCAATGGAAACATCAGGAAGAATTTGTTAAATATAATATAGATTATAATAAGATGATTATATACAGAAACACTTATAGTTATGTGCATATACATGAGTTAGTACACATATATATGTTTCTTTGCTCGGTTACCTGAAAGAGCCTAAAGGAGACACCATGTTGTTACCATAGTAACAACAAGCACACCTAGAACCCAGAGCTTGTTTTCTAGTACCAGTGTTTATTAAAAGGAACTAATGCTCCTTGGAGAAATGGCTGTTTCTAGAACTAGGGCAGGAACTATATAAGATGAGCCTGAAGCATCTTGAAGTGCTCAAAACAAACAAATAGCCTCAAATCCCTTCACATCATTGGAGTGTTCCAAAGGGCATAGGAGCCAACTGAAAGGACTTCTAATAGTCAAGCCTGGGAAATTTGAGTAACAAAATAAATAGAATTGAAATGTAACCCAAAGTACAAAATAAATATGCATCCATACTTAAATATTGAATAAAGCAATAAAGGAGGGAGAGGTCATAATTCTTCTCAGTAGCAGAATGTCAATGAATAATGTAGTTCATCCCACTTAAAGGAAGGGGAGACTAAATTCCTGCTTCTTAAGTGCTCCTTTAGCTTAAGCACATGTTTCAGTGCCCATTGATAAGTTTTCATGTCCCAATGCCTCTCCCTTCCTATAACATCTTCCCGAGGGCTAGAGTCCTGCCTTTTGTAAGGATTCTCTTTGTTGTAAGAGATGGATAGGCACTTATTCTGGCTAAGACAAAACTAGTCAATTCCTGGAATGTTGAAGCTAAGTGACTTCAACCATGACTGAACCTAAGAACTTTTCACCATTAGCATCAGGAATTAGATTCTCTTTTGCTGCCCCCATATCTCTGTCTTCTTAGTTGGTCTCATTCTCAGGCAGGGCATCATTATGTGATGGTAAAGATGACGGTGCCAGGCCAAGGTTGGCATGGTCTCTAGACCCTATCAACCTAGAATGAAAGGATTCTTCTTTCCTAATCATTCCCAAGGGGAGATTGTGTTTGCTTAGCCTGGATTCCTTGTTTTCTATAAGATAAGCCCTGAGTTTGCTCCAGTGCTCCCTTGACCAGGCACAGGCCATGTGGCCCAACTTGGGACAATTCCCCCTGAACCACTAGACCAAGAGAAAAAAGAAAGATTATCCAAAGGAAAAACAGGATTCTATTACTAAAAGAAGGAGAAGGGAGGCAATAGGATTTATGGTGGACGCTTCTTTTAGTACACTTGAGGCATGAGTCAGATTGTACCCATTTGGCTTCTGAGAAGCTGGAGACTGAGTGGCTCAAGTCAATCATGTGCTGTATGCTTACACGACTGACTCCCACTAAAACCCTGAGGACTAACACTCAAATGAACCTCTCAGATTGGCAGTACCTCACACATGTTGTCACAGATTGTTGCTGGAAGCATTAAGTCCTCTCCATGTGACTCCACAGGGACAAGACAGCTAGGAACCTGCACCTGGCTTCTTCTGGACTCTGTCTTGTGTGCCTTCTCCCCACAACAGATTCTGAACTGTTTCCTTCCACTGTAATAAATCCTAACCTTGAGTCTAACAGCTTTCTTCAGTCCTGTAAATCTACCTAAGAATCACTGAGCTTGAGGGTGGTCTTGGTCTCAGAAACATTAAAACATTACAGTATTTTTCTTGAGATATCAGAAGATCTAATAACCACTTCAGGTCCTTCTGGTAACAGCAATAGCCTGATATTCTTTGGAGAAATTTCCTTTCCCCCGTTGAATATGAGCTTTGGGGGTTCTTCATCAATGTGGTTCACCTTTGAAATACCTATGTCAAGTAATGCTAGCATTACATCATTTGGGGCCATATTTGGTTTTCTTCACTTTTGTTATTTTTGGCTTTTGAAGAAATAACATACTTCTAAGTTATTAAAGGAAAATTTAACATTTAGAAATTCTAAAAAATAAGCTTAATATGGAGGATAAGCTCTGTTAAAACAATGTTTCATTTTATTAGAATATAGAAGTCAGATTTTTAGAGAACGTCACTTTAACATAGATACACTTTCCCCAGATACAAGGGAAGAATGAAGTGATTGACCCTAAGCATAATTATTTCCTTCCTTTATTTTTGGTTTTGTTGAATATTCTTTTAGAGAAGTGAAAAATAATGAAACACTGAAACTCCTTTGTTCCACCTTATCATCTTACTATTTTAATCATTTCTTCAGAGGCAATTTTTAATATAAGTTGTTCTGTGACTTTCCTATTCATTTTTTAACACTTACCATATGCATGCATATGTGATGATACTGCTATTTTGTATTTTTGAATCATGCTATATATATTCAGGTATTTTATCTATTTTTAAACACTATGTTCTTAAGATTTATCCATATGAACACAGGCAAATCTAGTATGTACACGTTAAATATGGTGGTTAACTTTAGTGCATAAATACATTATATTTTATTTAACTATTCAATTGGTGATGGAATTTTCCATTGGTTGGAATTTTTTCTTGTTAAAACCAATGCTGTCATAATAATGATTATGGCTGAAATTTGAGTGCTTGAGTGCTTAGTATATGCCACACGTTATTCTAAGATTTATACAAATGCTTAACACAATTTTATCCTCACACTAACTGAGAGGAAGCTATTATTACTTACATTTTTAAGACATGGAAATCAAGGAATAGAGTGTTTAAATAATTGTATAAGGTCATGTAGCTCAAAGCAGCAGAGTTAGGATTTGCACTTCACTGCCTTGGGATAATCTCTGTGCACATGTACAAGGTTTTCTTGTTGGATTATAAGGTTTAAGAATTTTACCATGTTCAAGTGCTTCTCTATATTCTCACTGACACTGAGTGTGTTCAGCTCTTGTACACAAGAGCTTATTTCCTTGTACACAGAGTTTAAAATCATCAATATTATGCATGATATAAACTGGCCATCTGTGCTTGCCAACAACCTAAAGCCCAGGAGGCATGTGCCCTCAGCTATACTTACCACATCAGGTTTCACTTTGTTTTATTTTGGTTTTATTATCTTTCTTTGAACATTGTTATCTTAAAATTGCTTCTTTTGTGGGCTGGGATTGTAGCTCAGTGATAGAGTGCTTGCCTCGCATGCGTGAGGCCCTGGGTTCGATCCTCAGCACCACATACAAAGCAATAAAAATAAAGACATTATGTCCATCTACAGCTAAAAAAATATTTTTAAAAAAATTGCTTCTTTCGTATATAATCTTAATTGTTTTATGATCAAGTAAAGAACATTTGCAAAACATGAACTTCAACACCCCCAGACTTCTCATTCTATTCTCTCTCTTTTTGACCTCCAAACTCTTTTCTCTTGTTCTATTTACCCAGAATCCACCATGTATTTATTGATTGTCTTTTTTTTTTAATCTTTATTTATTTTTATGTGGTGCTGAGGATCGAACCCAGGGTCTCACACATGCGAGGCAAGCGCTCTACCACTGAGCCACAATCCCAGCCCTTATTGATTGTCTTTTTGCTGAGCAAGACACTGTGCTAGATACAGGGCGTATAAAAACAAATAAGGCAGAATTCCTCTGTCTGAGGAACTTACAAGAGAATTAGCCACATAAACAGCTAATTATAATGAAATGCAATAAGTACTGACTTGAAAGTACAATCATTTGCTACAAGAATATAGATGGCAAAGTATTTATTTTTGCTTTAGGTGGGGCTCATGAAGGGTGACATATGCTGGGAACTGAAAAATGAGTAGGCTTTTCTTGAAGTTTAAGAAGAAAGTGAAGGTATTTTGTGAAAAGGGAACATGAACAATTCCTTGAAGGCTTGGAAGTTCATAGCAGATTGAAGATTAACAAGAAGGGCAGTTTGAATGTGGGCTATGGATAACAAGAATCAAGAAAAGAAAAAACAGTGTACAGACCTCGGATAACCTGGCCAAAATTTTGGAAGTGGTTGCCATGGGTGGTAACTGACAGGAGAGGAAAGGAGGTGTAGCCCACTCCCCCCAGGTTGTTTTTATTGGTCTTGTATGGCATACAACCTTACATATAGTTTTTCCTTTAAAGACTTCTTACCATAATAGCTCTTGAAAATTTATACCACTTTTTAGACAATGATTTTTTTTCCAGTATAATGATTTTTTTTGCCTTCAAATCCATTAAATCAACATGTTGTGCAAAGTCATGTTTCAATATTAGTGTTTCAAGCAAAAAGCACATTGACTATTATATTTCATGCAATCGTTTCTAGTCAAAGGATATTACATGGGACAGATTTGAAATGCATGCTATATTTGGATGGGCCCAGATGTTTTGCTTTGACTATGCATGGCAAGCAAGAGGGATGAAAGGGAATTTTCTTCTACTACTTTTCATTCTTATACCTGTATGTTCATGTTTTGAAGTACATAGTTTTGGACCTCATTCTTTCTTCTCTATGTCAAAGCTTTCCATATCAGGCAATTATTTTAGGGTTAAAGTCTCAAGGTGAAGGGAATTGCTAACTCTACATGTTTCTAATATTTCATATCTGTCAAATATTCAAACAACTAACTTCCCACCACCTTTCAAAGAGTGATCTCTCACCGGCCTCCTCAAGCCCCATCCACTATCAAGCTTTCTCTTCTGTCTTTGGAAATATAATGAAACATCATGACATTGCTTTATATATACAAACTGTATCTGTTCACTTTCAAATTTACTTTCTTTTATAAATGTTTGATTATTCTATTGATATATTACATGTGTGAGAAAACTATTGCACATCTTAGATTGACATAGACACATAGACATATTTTTTTATTTCCTGATTTTTCATTTAGTAACCTGATTTCTAGAATTGTTATGATCATTACAGAAGGAACAGATGCATTTAGATTCTCTATTTGTAAGAGCATCATTAATTTTAAAAACTAAATTAATGCCTGTTGGTTTCTGATTCCCATAAAGGGATTCAACTTCAAACAGAAACAGATAAAGCCACTTTTCAGTACCCATGGGGATTGGTTCCAGGACTCACTGCAGATACCAAATCACAATATTCGAGTCCCTTGTATAAAATGGTGTAGTGTTTGTATATTACCCTCATACACCCTCTTATATCTTTTAAATCATCTCTGGATTACTCATAATACCTAACACAATGTGAAAGGAATGTAATTGCTGTTATACTGTATTGTTTAGGGAACAATGACAAGAAAAACGTCTATACATGTTTAAATATTTTTTCAAATATTTTTGATCTGTGGTTGAATCTATGGACACACAAATGACAGAGAGGAACAATATTTTATTTTGAAAAAATTATTGGTTATTTCATCAAATAAAGTGCCAAATAATCAGTCTGTAAGCAAAAGAGGAGGGCTATTGTTGATCTCAGTGACCAGATATTCAGGGCCATTTTAAAAACATGTGTTGACATTCTGGTCCATTTCTGCATTAAATTCAAATTCCAAGAAGAGATATTTATTAGGCCTGTACTGGGTTATTCCTACGCTTTAGTGACTACTTTGAGTGGGAGATAGTTTCCCCAAAGAAAAGTAGGGCTTTTATTAACCATAAAAATGAGGAGGGTGCTTTCTACAGAAAAACAACATATGCCCACCAGATTCTATCAATAGTCTACGGACATATGTACACACACACACACATACACACACACAAAAACACAATTTTCCTCCATGTGTAAAAATGTAAAACTATCCTCAGTTGACATAATGACTCTATCACATACAGAAAAATTATCTCATCACTGTAAAGTCTGCTAACTTCATGATGCCTATTTAACATATTCTGGAATCTTTAGATAGTATATTGCCTTCATTTCTATAGCTGGTCATAAAGGCTTACCAACAATTTATGTCTTCCCTCACAACTTTTTTTGTTTAAATTTTTTTTCCTAGTTGTGTATGGACACAATGTCTTTATTTTATTGCTTTGTATGTGGTGCTGAGGATCGAACCCAGGGCCTCACGCATGCGAGGCAAGCGCTCTACTGCTGAGCTACAATCCCAGCCCTTCCCTCACAACTTTTTATATGTGTTTCTATTGTTACTGTCATTGTTGTTTTTTAAACATCTCTTAGGCAAGGGTGACCTTCTGGTGAACATTTACATGTGATATAAATATTACTAGCTTTGGTCTATTCTGAGAGTTCCATTCGGGCAAACCATTATCCAGTGCCTATGCATCAGTATAGAAATTCTTCTCAGGTTATTTTTCTTTAAAGAATTGGCAGATAGGGGAAGATACAACTTGAAAGTCTGTCCACTGGAAATACTGTCATTTTTCACCATTTTTCAGGACCATACCTGAGTAGGAGTGTAATTAAATAGCAGTCTACTCGCTCCTGGAGATATTTATCTGAAAACCAAACCAGTTTTTCATCCTCAGCCATCTAGTGAAAAGAAATGTAGCCATTGGCATGAGTTTAGGAAGTACATCTTTTAAGTGTTAGTCATTAGATAAAGCTCTCAAGTTCTTCTGTTTGGCAGACTAATATCTATTTATCAAAATCATTATTCTTCCTGAAATCACTTCTAGGCTCTATCGACCAGCTTCTCTTGGAGTTAGATGTGATCATATGATGGTATAGTAGTAAATATTACTTAAGTAGAGCTGATGGCTGCCAGCTTCTTTTGCAATCTCTTCCTCACTTTCCCCCTCCCCCCTCAGCCATGTGAATGTAGAAAGCGAGAATGCCTAAGGAGTTACAGAGATTAAAGAAGGAAAGTTCACAGATCTCTGAACCACTGTGTGAATGAAAGTCGTCTTCTAGGGACACCCATACTGAACTGTTACATAAGATAGACATCTACTTCTGTTTGCTTTAATGCATGAAACCTTGGGGTGTATTAGGCTTTAGATAGAAGAACATTGATGTCTTTCATTGGGCCTTTCTTCCTATAATAGCTTTTACATCGTGGGTCAGTGAGTCAGTGTGAGGATTCTTCCAGTGGCCAAAAATGTCCATTGGAGAATATAGGGATAAGTTGTAAAAGTAAAATTGGATGGGTTTGTTGTTCCATTGACCTTGGACAAGTTCTTCACAGTGCTACATGATTCTATAAGCCTCACTCTATCAGACTTCTGATTTTGTGTGTTGCTGGAATTAAGGTTAATTAGGATTCAGTATCCAATCCTGCCTAAAAGATTTTGGTATTCTTTTCCTTGTTTTTCAGTGTAAAACTGGTCCTTTGGGGAAGACTGGGAAGAAGGAGTAGAGAATCTATGTGAAGTGTTACAATATATCCTTTCTCAAGATATATGGCTTTGTCTCCATCCAAGGGCTCCCAAGTATGGGGAATGGCATAGAAGCACCATTCTGTAGTGTGGATGTCTTAGGTTAGGTGTCTAGAGTACCATTGGCTATACATAGCTAGTAAATCCTCATCACCTATTAATGACATTTTTGTGGATCCATGATTAATAAGTTTCAGGTAGAGGTTGCTATTCCTGGAATTTGAATGACCTTGCCGATTCTATTGCTTAATATGGAAACCAAGCATGATATTCAGCAAGTGCACACTGGTTATTTTGTAACAGCAAGTATCCTTTTTTTTTTTTGTACTGGAGATTGAACTCAGGGGCACTCGACCACTGAGTCACATCCTCGGCCCTATTTTCTGTTTTATGTAGAGACAGGGTCTCACTGAGTTGCTTAGTGCCTTGCCCTTGCTGATGCTGGCTTTGAACTTGCGATTCTCCTGTCTCAGCCTCTCCTAAGTGCTGGGATTACAGGCTTGCACCACCGCCCCCGGCTACTAGTATCCTTTTTGATTCATTGGTGTCTATGTTCTACTGGTCATTCATTTCTTAGAATTTATTCCCTGGTAATAAAAATGGATGTTGCACCTTTGCCATCATCTGGATCTGGCAAGTCCAGAGTTCCTTTCATGTCTACTGATATTAGAAAATCCAATTATGAAAATCCAATTATGAAGATTGTGAACCTGATGGGAATATTTGTCAAATTATTTGACAAATATATAGAGAAATATTTATCTATAGAATGAAATAAAATTACATTTCTAATATTTTTAATAGAACCAATTTATATCTACTATAATAATTTAAAGTTTATTAAATAGTTTTAAACCAGGATATTCAATTAAATGCTACTAATGAAATCTTCCTACACTTCATTCTTCAAAAAAAAATGTAAAATTAGCTGACAGGGATAAGATTAATTTAACTTATGTTAGTTACATAGTAAGTAACTTTTAGAAGTTAAAGAATTCAAATTCTATATCTTTAAGTAAAACCTAATATTCCAAGAGGCAGTGAACCAAAAACTCTATTACATACCTCCATGCACACAGATACCTTACTATGAGATGCACAGGAAAGAGTTATAGACACAATTGGAGGTTCAGTAAAAAGGAGGTTCAGTAAAAAGTAAGTCATTCTTACTGCATCTAATTTTTTTCTGTTGTATACAAACAAGAACATTTTCCTATGTTGAAAGCCAAATGGTGAGGAAAGAATGATGAGCCTGAAGAGCATGGTAAATGATCACAATAGTAAATCAGGGGAATTGAAAATCAACAATGACTACAAATTTACCATAACTTTTCCTTCCCACACACTAAGAGATGGTGACCTTGACTACAGTTGAAGTGAAACCTCCACGAAATGTATGCTCCTTCTTCTATGCACACTACTTTCCATGGGCGTTTTTTGCAGCTCTTTATACCATTCAAGAGCCATTTAGTAAATACAATGATGTGTGTGTAGAAGGATCTGTGAGGTAGAATTTGAATGAACACTCTTTTTCACTGAGTAATTAAAGGAAACGGTGAGGTGGAGGCAGGAGGTGGCAGCTAGTGCTCACTGGATGCAGTATTGAAAGTAAAACGTGACAGAGGCCTTGCACAGAACTTGAAGTGCACAGCACACACCAGTGCAATATGCAAAATCACAGATCCTGTTCACTTTTCTCTAGTGCTATGCTAGAGTGAAAGAAATACCATAATTTCATCTGATACTCCAAGGAAAAGCAAAAGGGTGAGTTTCCTGGTACTAAGATTATTTTTTCTATGGCTAAAGTACCAGTTTTTCAATGTTGTAAAACAAGCACTATGAAGACTTGCTATCATATCTTTGGTAGGATAATCTTACTACCCTAGGTAGGAAATGAAAGCTGTCATACAATACTAATTCACACAAGATTAACAACTCTCATTGCTTTGTTGACATAATACCTGAATTAGAGGATCCACCACACTGTATTATTTTTTTCCCAGTGAACCTGGCCAGAACAATGAAATCTGAATGATTATCATTGTATTATCTTATAGAAAAGGTTTATTCAATGGTGCAAATATGGAAGTAGTCTTTGAATCATTTTTTTACACTAAGCTCAAGGCAGCTCAGATTTTTTTTTTTTTTTTTTGGTACTGGAGATTGAACTCAGGGCCACTCGACCACTGAGCCACATCCCCAGCCCTATTTTGTGTTTTATGTAGAGACAGAGTCTCACTGAGTTGCTTAGCGCCTCACCCTTGCTGAGGCTGGCTTTGAACTCGCGATTCTCCTGTCTCAGCCTCCCTAAGTGCTGGGATTACAGGCTTGCACCACCGTGCCTGGCTAAATAATTTATGTGGTGCTGAGGATCGAACCCAGTGGCTCATGCATGCGAGGCACGTGCTCTACCACTGAGCCACAATCCTAGCCCCAACAGCTCAGATTTTTCATAAAAACTCCAGCTCTTCTCTGAGTCCCCTAAGAGTGATCAACTCCTAAGATATGTAATATGAAACTTCTGTGTGAACTGTTAACTTCCCCCAGATGGGGCAAACCACAGTGTCTTTTAGCGCTCTAATGGTATCAAAATGCATAAACATCAGATGCAACTGCACTCTCATGTTCAATACCAATCTGGTATTATAATAAAAGAATAATGTAGGCACTAGGGAAATCACAGTACATCCTCACATCCTGCTTACTACTACACAATGATTTCATAGAGGCTCTTTTAAATCCAAATCCCCTTCCCAGGTTTGAAAATAAGTGAGAGATAAGGGCAAAATTAGAATTTAGGACACCACAATATTAATAACTAATGGATTTCCCATTTCCCATTAAACACTTTAACCATTGCTCAGCGGCTCACAGGGAATATTACTTTCCTTCTAGTCTCAAATGAAATATAAATAATAAAACAATTTAGGAAACTTATTTGCAAAATCTGCTCTTAACTCATATTAACACTCATGGAAAGTTTGCAACTACTGGACTTTGAAAGACAAATGGAGCTTTTAAACCTTTCTTGGAAATGAATTTCCAACTAAGATTAGATCATAAAAAGATTTTCATAATATTGTGATTCAAATGTTTTCATTCAGAATTTCTAAGTTTCATTAATATTTCATTAAGTTGGAAAAATATTTTCCTAAGAACACATCTTTCTTAATTGTTAAAAACTTTAAAAAATTAAAATGTAAGACATCCTTGAGGCAGATGAATATACAACCTTTCTGGATCCTCAGAGTTTCCACTCACTTCCTCATAGTTCATAAAATATGGAAGAGAAAAAAATATGCTGTTAAAAAATCTAATTATTAGTAGAATTTCTGTTGCTATAAAGCTATGACAATTTTGAGAGGGAACTCCAATACTTCTTATCTCATCTCCTTAATAAAAAGAAATGAATCAAGAATTCCAACAGTCTTACTGCATCTTATGACTTCTAACACATCTATTTTAGTATGATTTTATTTAGCACAATTAATATTCTTTCCCTTCCATTTCTTTTATGCATACTGAAGACTTAATAATTTCAAAACATATTTTCCCAAATTAGATATATGAATGAATTTACTTGATTTAAAGACAGGTTATCAGGGTTGTGAGTGAAAAATATCCATTTTTTAAAATGGAATCTGGTGTTGCATTCGCATATTCTTCAGTAGCATAATAATTTTCTCTCCCAGACCTCAGGAAAAAACTGAGAACAGTCACTGTACCTTTTCATTTCTACTTGTGCTGCAGAAGAATGGTCAGAGAAGTTAGGCTTGGAGGACTTCATTTTTAATTCAAATGTACATTTCACTGTAAGATAGTGTACAATGGCAAGCTTCTATTTTAAGCAGAAATTTTTAGGGTTGTAATGCAAATTTGAAGTGTCTGACCATCTATGGGCTGAAAATGTGAATTTTCAGGTAGAGAGAGAGAGAAAGAAGGGGGAAGAGAGAGAGAGAGAGTGCACAAACAAGGAATTTTCCTACAAAAATTAGACTAAATGTGTATAAATTCTGCTACAGAATGTGGAGCAACTGTACTACAGATAGTGGTTAAGATCTGGTGATTGTCTCCCTATAGACATACCGACTTGAACAGCTATCCACACACCAAACTGCAGTCAAGAGAGCTATGGATATCAGGTGAGAGACCATCATGACTGCCTTCAGCATAACAAAATGAAATTGAAAAACTCAGGAAAGTCATCCCTGTTACACCTTCCTAAACTCTAAGCAGCCCAGTGTGTAGTGAGATGCTTTCCACTTGAGTGAGGAAGAGAGAATTTAGGCTATGCCTTAGACTTGAAACCCAGTATCAGGCCCATCACAGTGAAACCCAGTACTGAGCAAAGCACCACAACCCTTACTGCCAGGCCAAAGCCCAAGGACTATGTCACTGGAACTGTTGTAGGCCAGTCAGATGATTGCAGTCACCTAACCTCCTCTAACCTTTTACAGCAGAGCTAGGAACAAGACCCCACTTGCTGGGGAGTAGGTCATGAAAGCCAGCACAAGGGGTTGTCTTGCAGTGCCAGGTCCACCACAGTGAAACCCAGCACTGTAGAAACTGGGGGCCCTAAAAACAGGCCAGAGAACAGAGCTTCTACATTGACCCCAGCATCAAGCAGAGACCTCACCAGTGGAACAGACTTGAATTTCTGCTTCAGGACTTCCAACCTTGGGATAGACCTAAGTCTTAACAGTCCTGTTTCTGAGACTATACAGATCTCTGTAGCTATGAAACTCAGGCACCATTCAGCTTAGCATCTGTCTTGGTGGCCAAGGGATTATCTCCTCTACCTGTTCCCTAATCTCTCAAACAGCACAGATATCACCAGGCAAGTTTTTGCAGATGAGATTCTGGAACTACCTAGGTACCAGACAGAGACCTGTGCCCTAGTGGGACAGTGTGTTTTAGCCTGCATCACTGTCAGCAGCAGCACGGGCCTTGGTGCACCCCTGAGGCTGTGCAGTTTCTTAAAGCTGTGAGACTCCGATATGATCTAGCTTAGTGTCAGCCTATGCAGCTAAGTGGTTTCTTTCATTAATATTACATCAACCTCAGGTAGCACACTGTGGTATGAGACTCCGTTCACTGGTGTAGGATACATTAGTAAGCGCAAGCCTCTTTATACTAGAACTAAGTACTAGGCTGGTAAAATCTAATACTGGGCAGATCCTCAAGTCTCCTAATCAAAATAATGCCTACAATGGAGACTTTGGAACACCTCTTGTGCTAGGAGAAGACATGTGGCCCTATTTTGTTGGATTTCTATTTCAGCTAGAATTACCTATGCTTGGTTACAGTAATCTTGGGCCACAAGACAACCTCAGCAATAGGCAGCCTATTGCAGAATGGGTCTTGGTTCCACATCAGTGTTTTGCTGGTTTTTTCAAAACTGTTCCATTAATAGTGACTGTCCAATCTGGACAAAATCCTGCCATGTCTGGCTACAGGTTGGTAACTGTGAATAAGGCATTTGGGCCTAACCTAAGTAGAATATTCTTTCTTGGAACTCTCCTGTTTTTTTAGAATAACATACCAATGGTGTATTTGAGGCACATCTGGGCTTGGATTGCCCTTTAGTACAGAAATAGTGACAACACACCAACTGCAGACTTCTGGCAAAATGAACCTGGGCAGTGTTCCATGCTAAAATTGTGGAAGTGACAATGGGTCAGAAAATAACCAGCATGTTTAGAATTTCTGGGAAGATAGGTACAGACAAAGCCAGATTAGGAAGAGTAGACCAAATACCTAATTCTTCAATACGCAAATGACATCACATGTCAACAAGTACCAAGAGCTTCTGGTAACCATGATTTAACCTAATAATTTGCCAGAAACTGACAGTAATCAATATAGGAACATTCAGAAAACTTAAATTGGCTACTTTAAGGAAACATACAGAAATGTTTCAATTCTATAGGAGAGAAATTTAACAAAGTGATGAAAATAATTTTAAAAACCCAACAGAAATTGTTGAGCTGAAAAGTACAATTAGTGAAATAAAAAATGCAATACAAGGCATCAATAGCAAGATAGATCAAAGAATATAAGTTATTCAAAAACACACAGTTGAAGGAAAAAATAAGAAGAATGAAGAGCAATGAAGAAGGCTTATGGGAGCATTGGGACAGTATTAAAAAAAACAAATATTCAGGATTTGGGGTATCATTAAGAACTTGATAATGCCAAAGAGATAGAAAATTTAACAACCAAAAACTTCCCAAATCTAGATAAGGATACAAGTACCAAAGTACAGGAAGGTCAAAGATCAACAATCAAAGTTAACTCACTCATCCAATCTATCAAGACAATTTATAATCAAGCACTCAAAGGTTGAAAGAAAAAGAAAATATTGCCAAGAATGCAAAAAAAAAAAAAAACCACAAAAACCCAAACACATAAGAGTGTACCAATTAGCCTGATAGTAGATGTCTTAGTAAAAACCTATAGATGAAGAGAGAGTGGCCTGAGATTTTCACATTACTGAAGGGAAAACAACCAAACCAAACCAAAACAAAACAAAACAAAAAATAACAACAATTGTCAGCTGGGTGCGGTGGCTCAAGCCTGTAATCCCAGCATTTAGGGAGGCTGAGACAGGAGAATCGCGAGTTCAAAGCCAGCCTCAGCAATGGCGAGGTGCTAAGCAACTCAGTGAGACCCTGTCTCTACATAAAGCACAAAATAGGGCTGGGGATGTGGCTCAGTGGTCGAGTACCCCTGAATTCAATCCCCAGTACCCCCCCCCCCAAAAAAAACCCCAACAACAATTGTCAACTGAGAATACTGTAACTAGCAAAACTGTTCTTTAGGAGTGTTGGAATGGAAAGATCCCAGATTAGTTTTGGTTTGGAACTGGAATGTCTCCCAAAGGCTAATGAACTGAAGACTTAGCCTCCTATTCAGCAATGTTTAGAGATGGGGGATTTTGGGAAGTGACTACATGATGAGGACTCTTACCTCATCAGTGTATTAATCCACTGAGAGCTGAATGAACAACTGGAAGGTGGTGGAAACTATAGGTGGTGTGGCAGGGTTAGAGGAAGTAGGTAGTGACCTGGACGGTGTGCCCTGGAAGAGTATGTCTTATCCCTGGCCTCTCCCTCTCTTTTTGTTTACTTTCTGGTTGCCATCAGCTGAGCAGTTCTCCTCCACCATGCCTATACACCGTGATGTTTATGCCTTGGAGTCATCCGACCACAAGTCTGATCATGAGTCTCTGAAACCATAAGCCAATTACATCTCTTCCTCTGAGTTATTATTGTTAGGTGTTTTGGTCACAGTGATATAAATCTAGCACACCAGAAAAGGGCTGAGAATGTAGCTTAAAGGTTGAACACTTACTTAGGATGTATGAGACCTTGGGTTCAATCCCAGCAACACATGCACATACACACACACACACAAATTCCCAAAAGACTACATCTCCCCCAGACCTATTCTATAAGATACACTGAAGAAAGTCTTCACACTGAAATGAAGATACATTAATGAGAAGAAAATACAAAAACATACAAAACTCTTTGGCAAGAGTAATTATACAAATTCAGAATGTTGTAATATTGTAATCATGGTGTATAAATCATTCATATCCTTAGTATGATGCCTCAAAAACTATATAATTAAAAATAACACAAACATTCATATGTTAAGAGAGAAAAAATAGAAAGATGTAAAATAGCATGTCAAAAATTTTAAATGTGGGGAGGATTGGAATGCATGTAGAGAGTTTTCTTAGTGTATTTTATTTGTGCTTTTGCCATCTCTGTTCTTATCTTTATAATCATGTTAAATTGTTACCATTTCAGAATAACTTCCTATAATCAAAAGACTTGTAAGCCTTCATGATAACCACAAAGCAAGTATATAATTGAAAAAACAAAAAATAATAAACAAGGAATCAAAATATACCAGTAGGGTAAATCCATTAATCACAAAGTAATACTTTAAGAGACAGAGAAATAAAGAGAAGGAACTATAATAAAAAATAGAAGGTAAGCTACATCATGGATACAGTAAGACCTTACCTATTGACAATTACTGTGAATGTAAATGAATTAAATTTTCCAATTAAAAGACATGGAGTGACTGAATGGATAAAAATAAATAAGTAAAAATTAAAAAAACACAAGACCTACCTCTATGTTGCTCACAAAAATCATTTCAACTTCAAGACACACAAATATTAAGAGATAGAATAAGACATTACTTGCTAGTAGAATCCAAAAGAAAGCAGAAGTAGCTACACTTACATCAAATAAAATAGGCTGACACTCCCAGGAGTCCAAGCCCAGGTCAGGCCCAGATCATCCCCACCAACCTGTGTGAGAGCCCAGGACCAGGACCAGCCCTGCATAGAGTGGAGGTCCATGCTGTGGCTCCCTGTTTACCAACACATTGTTCCTTGCCCCACATCCATCTTGAGACACCTCAGCCATCGCCATAGCCCTCCCCATGTAGTAGCCTCCACCTTGAGACTCAATTTAACAAAAGAGGTGAAAGATCTCTACAAAGAAAACTACAGAAGACTAAAGAAAGAAATTGAAGAAGACCTTAGAAGATGGAAAGTTCTCTTATGCTCTTGGAGAGGCAGAATTAATATTGTCAAAATGGCCATACTACTCAAAGTGCTAAACTGATTCAATGTGATTCCAATTAAAATCTCAATGTAATTTTTATAGAAATAGAAAAAGCAATCATAAAATTCAGTTGGAAAAATGAAAGAATCAAAATAGACAAAGTAATCCTTAACAAGAAGAATGAAGCAGGAGGCATCATAACACCAGACCTTGAACTACAAAGCTATAGTAACAAAAAAAGGCATGGTATTGGCACCAAAATAGACATGTAGACCAATGGTACAGAATAGAAGACACAGAGACAAATCCACATAAATATAGTTATCTCATACTAGACAAAGTTGCCAAAAACATACATTGGAGAAAAGATAGCCTCTTCAACATAAGGTGCTGGGAAAACTGGAAATCCATATGCAGCAAAATGAAATGAAACCTCCATATCTCACCATGCACAAAAACCAACTCAAAGTGGAACAAGGACCTAGGAATTAGACCAGAGATGTTGTGCCTAATGGAGGAAAAAGTAACTCCAAACCTTCATCACATCATATTACGCGCCGACTTCCTTAACAAGACTCCTAAAGTACAAGAAATAAAATCAAGAATCAATAAATGAGATGGATTCAAACTAAAAAGCTTCTTCTCAGTAAAAGAAACAATCAATGAGGTGAACAGAGAGCCTACATTCTGGGATCAATTTTTGCCACATGCACATCAGATGGAGCACTAATCTCCAGGATATATAAAGAACTCAAAAAACTTAACACCAAAAAACAAACAACCCAATCAATAAATGGGCTAAGGAGCTGAACAGACACTTCTCAGAAGAAGATATATAAATATATTGATCAATAAATATATGAAAAAATGTTCAACATCTCTAGTAATTAGAGAAATGTCAATCAAAACTACTCTAAGGGCTGGGATTGTGGCTCAGTGGTAGAGCACCTGCCTCACATGCGTGAGGCACTGGGTTCGATCCTCAGCACCACATAAAAATAAATAAAATAAAGATAATGTGTCCATCTACAACTAAAAAAATATTTTAAAAAAAAAACTACTCTAAGATTTCATCTCATGCCAGTCAGAATGGCAGTTATCAAGAATACAAATAACAATAAGTGTTGGCAAGGGTGTGGGGAAAAAGGCACACTCATACATTGCTGATGGCACTGCAAATTGATGCAACCAATCTGGAAAGCAGTATGGAGATTGCTCAGAAAACTTGGAGTGGAACCACCATTTAACGCAGCTATCCCACTCCTCATCCTATACTCAAATGACTTAAAAACAGCATACTACAGTGATGTAGCCACTGGAATATTTATAGCTACACAATTCACAATAGCTAAACTGTGGAACCAACCAGCCTATAGCTTCCACTCACTACAGTAATCCATCAAGGGGATCAATATGCTGATTATGTTATAGTTCTCATATTCTAGCAACTTTACTTACTCCATTAACACAGGATCTTTTGGGAGACACTTCATATAGAAAACATAACATCACAAAGAAACATCAGAATTAAATTTTACTCTAGGCTAAATGAACCTAGTAGACATCTAAGAAAATTCCATACAGTTGCTGAATGCACAATATTTCTTATCAGCATATGGAACATTCTCCAGGATAAATCATATGGTAGTCCATAAAACATGTTTCAACAAATTGAAAAGATTGAAATTGCATCAAGTATCTTTTTTGACCACAATGTAATGCAACTAGAAATCAATAATAAGAAAAACTTTAGAAATTATACAAATGCATGGAAATTAAGTAACCTCTTTTTGAACAACGCATAGACCAAAATAAATAAATAAATAAACAATTAATTAATTAATTAATTAATTAAAAGGAAATTGAAAAAGTATGGAAGCAAATGAAAATGGACATATGACATACCAAAACATATGGCACATGGCAGAAGCAGTGAAAACAGAGAAGCTTATAGCCATCAATGTCTACCTCAGAAAAGTATATCTCAAATAAACAATTGCTGCTATTGCTGCATTTCATGGAACCAGAAAAACAATAACAAACTAAACAAAAAATTAGTAGCTGGAAAAATAATAAAGATCAGTGCATGAATAAGTGAAGTAAAGGCTGAAAAAAATACAAAAGATCAACCAAAAAAAAAGTGGGGCTAGCTCTTTGTAAATACAAACAAAATAGACAAATCTTTACCTAGGGACTACCTACAGAATTGGAGAAAATATTTACAAATAATACATGTGACAAGGGATTGATATCCAGAAGAAATAACTCCAAAAACTCAAAAACCCCAATAACCCAATTAAAAATGGGCAGTAGAATATCTATTTAGATATTTAGAAATAGATATTTCTTAAAAGAAAACAAAAAATGGCCATCAGGCACATAAAATATACTCAGCATTACTAATTATCAGGTAAATGCAAATAAAAACCATCAGCTATCACTTCACTCCAGTAAGAATGGCTATTATCAAAAAAACTAAAAGATCACATGTGCTGGTGAGGATGTGGAGAGCAGAGGACCCTTGCAATCTGTTGGCAGGAAATACCAACTATTCAAGGAAATAGTGTGGCATTTCCTCAGAAAATTAAAAATTAAATTATGGTCCAGCAATTCCACTACTGGATATATATTCAAGGGAGATAAAGTCATTGTGTCAAACTGACACTTGAACTCCTGTGTTCACTGAAGCACTATTCACAAGAGCCAAGGAGTAGAAGGAGCCTAAGCTTCCACCAACTGATGAGCAGGGAAAGAAAAGTGGTACATGTAACAATGGAATGCTATTCAGCCGTAAAAAGAATGACATATTGTCATTTGCAGCAACATGGATGAAACTGGAGATCATTACATGAAATGAATAAACTAGGCACAAGAGCCATGTGATCTTTGAAGAATCTTAAAAAGTTGACCTCAGAAATCAAGAGCGGAGTAGTGGTTAACATGACATCAGGAATGAGACTCTGAAAAACAAAACCCAAGATTTTGTCTTATCATCTACAAATGTGCACTTATGGAGGAAAAACAATGAGTAGAAAAGCACAGAAGTTTGTAAATCACTTATTCAGTGTCTATTGCTTGCTGAGTACTAGGCCTGACTGCACAGTTGTTGGGAATACTGGCATAAAGGAAAATAGGACATGGTGATAGCCTTTAAGGAGCAACATTGCAGTGTTAAGGTTTGGGCAATCTGAGAGACTTATAGAGGCAAGCCTCAGGCACAAGAGAAAAATAATGCGTTTGGGGAAATACAAATGGAAGTGAAGGACAAGAAGGGCCAAAGAGACTCTATGGTCAGGAGACAAAGTCTGAATGGTTTTGCAGGTATGCTACTGTGTGTAGACTTCTCTGTAAGGAAGTGGATATCCCCTGAATAAAATTAAGAAAAATGATTGGTTTTAGAAAACTCATTTTGATGTACTTTGCAGAATCTGTTGGGGGTGGGAAAAGAAAGGGTCAAGCTTCAGGAGGGTCTAAGAGGCTATTGTAATCCCTGTGTGATGTGATACGGGCATTCTCAAAGGAATGGAATGGGCAGCTCTGACAAGGAATTCAATTCAATTCATATATTTCATTTGGGGAGGCTGGCTGATTGTACTGGTTCTTACTGAAAGTATGGTAGAAGGCTGAGGCTCAGAAGGGATAACTAAGTTAGAGATTACTTCTAGGTACCATGCTGTCTTACTTTAGCAGTGCAACTTCAAATGAATTCAGTGGAATCTGCTCTGGAGAAGATTGCTGGCCAGGAACAAAGCTTTATTTCTTGGTGCTAGATTTAGATTAACAAGGAAAACTTGAATTATCATTCTCCATGGAAGTCACTGAGCCTGGAGGAAAAACTCTTCCTTTAGTAATACTGGGCTCTAGTCCATTTGGAAAAACAAAAGTTGGAAGAGGAAAAGACAAAAATTTCATTTGGATATTGTGGTAGGAAAAGGAGTATTTTAAAATTGACCAAATAAAGAGGAGTTAATACACTGTATAGCAAAATTGCCTTTTATGTGTAGTTATTGAATACCAAAGAAAAGATAGTTATGTGAAAAGTTTGTACTGTGCTTCAGTTTGAAAAGTGCACTCTGCAGATTTGTTTTCCATTTTCTTGCTAAGTGTAAGGCTCAATTCTGTGTTCTTTTAGTAACCAATTTGGCAAACTCATTAGTGGCTACGTTTCTGTGCTTGATTATTATTTTTTGAATGACATTCATTTTCAAGTATCTAAGGCAGGAATGTTCTTTGGGGATCCATGAACCCCCTGACATTACATACAAAGCTTGTGCATAGGTGGTTAATACCTTTGTCAAAGAAAGAGTCCCCTCAAGTTAGGGCTTGGTGGGGTTGGGTCCAGGCTTTTCCAGATCTCTGTTGTAAACACTGTGATGTTTACCTCTTTTTCCTGTACTTTCACTTAAGGCAACTTGGGGCAGTGTTATGGTTTAGATAAAAGGTATCCCTCAAAACCTCATGTGTGAGAAAATGCAAGAAAGTTTAGAATGATTGGGTTATGAGACTCTTAATCCACTAAAATGAGCTAACTGGGTGGTAACTGTAGGCAGGTAGGGTATGGCTGGAGGAACTAGGTCACTGGCATGTGCCTTTGGGTATTTATTTTGTCCCTGGTCTTCAGAGTCTCTTTCTCTACTTCCTGGTGGCCAGATCCTGAGCTGCTTTTCTCTACCACACTCTCTGCCATGATGTTCTGCCATATCTTGGGTCCAGAGCAGTGGAGCCAGTCAAGATTGAGAACTCTGAAACCATGAGCCCCAAAATAAATCTCTCCTGCTCTAAATTGTCCTGGTCAGGTCTTTTGGCCTCAGTAGCACAAAAGCTGATTAAAATAGGGAGAGACTTTGACTTAGTATTATCTGAATTTCTGACATACTTGGTTCATGGCTGTAGGCAGAAAGAGCTTCTTTTACCAAGGCCATGTATTCTTCCCTTTGTGCTTTCAGGTAGTCTTGTCTCAACAAAGTGGCAGTCTTTCTTCTAAAGTACTAAAAATAGTTTGGCCTTACTTGGCTCTGTTTTAAAAACAATGAAAAACAACTCTAATTTAAGAAGAAATTGGAACAATATAAGGCAGGAAAGAGGAAGAGACTAGGTAGAGGGAATATAGGGTAAGTCCTGCTTTAAAAATGGTCTGGTTTGGACACTGCCATTGGGCCTACCTCTATTGATGGCAGCCAGACAGTAACTATTGCTCACTATTTTAGTCAGCTTTTTCACTGCTGTGACAAAAAGATCCAGCCAGAAAACTGGCTGGATAAAAACTGGTAAAGGAGGAAACGTTTATTTGATGACTCACAGTTTCAGAGGTCTTAGTCCATAGGGGGCTGGCTCCATTCCGAGGTGAGGCAGAACATCGTGGTGGAAGAGAGCGGCAGAGGGAAACAGCTTACATGGCGATCAGGAGAGTCCATTCACCAGATACAAATACATATCCAAAGCCACACCCCAGTTCCCACTTCCTCCAACCACACTGTCCTACTTTAATTACCATTCAGTTAATTCCTATCAGGAGATTAACTGATTGAATTAAGGCTCTCACAACCCAATCATTTCTCCTCTGAACCTTCTTGCATTGTCTCACACATGAGCTTTTGGGGACACCACATCTAAACCATAACATTCCGACCCTGGTCCTTAGAAGCTCACAACCATCTCATAATGCAAAATATATTTAGTCCATTCCCAAGAGTCCCCATAGCCTCAACAGTTCTGTGATTACTCAAAGTACAAGTCCAGTGTTTCTCTGGAGCTCAGGGCAATCTCTCATTGTGAGCTTCTAAAAAATTAATAGCAATTAACAAATATCCAATATATAAAGGTACAGAGTGAACATTTCCATTCACAAAATTGGAAATAGAAATAAGGGAT
>CM053405.1:95603104-95661895 GCA_028644305.1 Xerus rutilus | reverse complement strand
ATTTAGTCCATTCCCAAGAGTCCCCATAGCCTCAACAGTTCTGTGATTACTCAAAGTACAAGTCCAGTGTTTCTCTGGAGCTCAGGGCAATCTCTCATTGTGAGCTTCTAAAAAATTAATAGCAATTAACAAATATCCAATATATAAAGGTACAGAGTGAACATTTCCATTCACAAAATTGGAAATAGAAATAAGGGATAGGACCAAAGCAAAGACCCTGGGCATATCTTTCTCATAGTGATGTTAGAAACATAAGAAGCCAAAGGGGTTGGGGGGATGAGGGGAATAAGGGAAGGGAAGCCATACAATGCCTCTGGAGGCCTACACATAGAACTGGCCCCTTCTCATTTCCATCTCATTCTACTGGCCAAAGAAAGTCATAAGGCCAAGCACAGATTCAAGAGGCAGAGAGATTCATTCCACCTTTTGTTCTAAAGGGAACTGTCAGGTCATATGGCCAAGAGCTTGAGTGCTGGAAAGAGTGAAAAAATGGGGCCATTAATGCAATTTTCTTCAGACACCATAAAAAACAACCCAGAGAAAGGGACAGGTTTCCCACCATATAATCAAAGCATCCATTTTATATTTCACTCCTTCCCTTGTTTTATACTACACTATTGTAGAAAACACTACTTTTTACCTACTTATTCCAATATTAGTGAATATTTAGGATGTTTCTAGTTTGGGGTTACAATGATAAATGCTGCCAGGTGTCTTGGTGCATGTGGACACACATTTCTGTTGCATGTGTGCCTGGCAGGGAGTGGAATTGGTTGGATCATGGGATATGCACATTTTTACTTTAGGTAAATAATGCTGAACTGTTTTCCTAAATGCTTGGATCACTTTATACCGTCATCAGCAGTGTATGAGATTTCCTGTTGTTCCACATTGTAGACAATGTTTGGTGAGGGAGTTGATTTCTGTATATTTTAGGCAGAAATAAATTGTACTTTAAAAAATAATATGGTAGGGGCTGAGGCTATGGCTCAGCGGTTGAGCGCTTGCCTCGCATATGTGAGGCCCTGGGTTCGATCCTCAGCACCACATACAAAGCAATAAAATAAAGACATTGTGTCCATCTACAACTAAAAAAATATTAAAAAAAAAAATAATATGGTAAACCAATGATCTCATGTCCTCTTATTGCAAAGACAGACCTGCCCCACCCTCTTCTATCATTTATTAAGATCCTATATAAATAGATCTGTTTCTAAGTTCTTTATTTTGTATGAAGTCTATTTTTCTGTGAGCCAATATACATTATTTTAATCATATCATTTTTATAATATTTCTTGATATCTAGTAGAGAAATACTTCCCATGTTTTCATTTTCTTCAAAATTGTCTTGGTTGTTCTTGGCTCTTTACATTTTCCCTTTTTTATTAAAGTTTAATTACATACTACAGAATTCACCCTTTTTTCAAAAATATTTTTTAGTTATACACGGATACAGTGTCTTTATTTTGTTTATTTTTATGTGGTGCTGAGGATCGAACCTAGTGCCTCACACGTGCAAGGCAAGTGCTCTGCCACTGAGTCACAACCTCAGTCCCAGAATTCACCCTTTTTATCTGTAGTTCTTTTTACTTTTTTTTTCTTTTAACTGGGAAATGAACCAAGGGTAGCTTTACCATGGACCTATATCCCAGGTCTTTTTAAAATTTTGAGACAAGGTCTCACTAAGTTGCTTAAAGGCCTCACTAATTTGTCGAGAATAGCCTTGAATTAGTGATCCTCCTGCCTCAATTTCCTAAGTTTCTGGGATTATAGGTGTGCACCTCTGAACCTGGCTATCAGTTCTGCTACTTTTGACAAAAACATATAGTCATCTTATCACTATCCAGATACAGTTCCCCGACACAGTTCCCCGGTGGGGCTGGGGCTGTAGCTTAGTGGTAGAGAGCTTGCCTAGCATGTACAAGGTCCTGAGTTCAATGTGCCAGCACTGCAAAGAATTCCCCTGTGATTCTCTGTAGTCTACACTGCTTTTCTGCCTCCAGCCCCTGGCATCCAATGGTCTGTTTCTTTCTCTTTTCCAGAATGCCATACCAATGGAATCATGCACTATGAAGTCTTTTGAATCTGTTTTCTTTCCTTTAGCATAAAGTATTTGATTTTCATCCATGTTTTGTTTTATATCAGAAGTTGGTTCATTTTATTGCTTAGAAGCATTTTACAGTAAGGACATACCATGGTTTGCCTATCCATTTCACAGCTAAGGGACAACTGAATTGTTTTCAAATTGAGGTGAGTACAAATAAAGTGACTATAAACATTTATTTTGAACAATAATTTTATTATAAAATTTGTCTGAAACAAATTTATTAAGAGACATCTCAGAAGAATGGGAGAAAGGACAGAGGAGCAGGGCAGGGGAAGTGTCCCAGGGGAGCAGTCTCAGATGTCTTCTGCAGGTGGGGGCAGAGGAGACTCCTGATTCCTGGTGGATGCTGAAGTGGTCTGGGCTGGAACCTGAGCAGAGAAACCTGAGGTAGTTGGCACATCTTCTCCTGCAGCTGCTCAGAGTCCACAAGACTGATACTCAGGCAAGGTGTCAGGATCCACAGAGCACAGGGTCCTCTGGCTGTCTCCTGGTTTTGTCTGGTCAGCTGTCCCCTTTGTTGGAGTGTACTTTAGGAATCTGGCAGCTTTCTGTCCTCTTACATTGGAGCCACCTTATTGCTGGCACGTGGTAAGCAGCAGCACAGTTGTCGCACACAGGTAGCAACCCCCTCGCCCCCAGTTACCAGCTTCTAGAGCTTGCTGTTGGCATGGGGTTGCCCAGAGCCAGGCTGGGAGGCTAAACCAGGTGTGGTGGTCCTTGCAGGTGGGAAGTGAAAATGAATGGGGGGCTGGCTGGCCCTTCTGATGTGCTTCTGCCCTGACTGTTTGGCTCCCTCAGGCAGCAGAGGCTCACAGGGCAAGGAGAAGGCATGGAGGGTAGGCTCACTGGGGCTGCTCTTTGGGAGGACAGGGGAATGGGAAAGATCCTGGGGACATGGGTGAGGCTTAACCCTCAGAGGCACAGGATTCCCCTGGATCATGCATCTAGCTGCCTGGCTTTTCTGGTGCTAGAGTAAGAGATAGGTAGCCATGGCCACATTGAACTTTCTGTTGGCGAGGGACATGCAAGTCTTGTGTAGATCATAACCCATATCAAACATTATGGTCAGTATTTCAGGGTCTGGGTGTTTGAGGAGTGCCTCCTGATAATCATGGTGTAAATACTGCTCACCCTGCATCAGCCATGGGTGCTGAAGGATCTGCTTGGCTGTGGGCCACTTCCTGGGCTCCAAGGTCAGCATTTGGTTGATGAGCATTCGTGCTGCCAGAGAAACATGGGGAGGGTCATGGTACATTCTGAGCACGATCTGCCTCAGCATCTCCTTAGCTGTGGGTCCCATAAATGGGAACCTTCCTGTCAACATAAAATATAGAATGACACCCAGGCTCCAGATGTCCACTTGGGGGCCCTAAGAAGCTTGTCTCAGTATAATTTCAAGGGCAAAGTATGAGAGAGTACCCTAGAACTCGTTCAGTTTCTGCCCAGAAGTGACCCAGTGCTGAAGCCAAAGTTGATAAGTTTAATGTAGCCTCTGGCATCTACGATCATGATGCTCTCTGGCTTCAGGTCTTGTGCACAATGCCCTTGTCATGGCAGTAATCCATGGCACACACTACCTGCCAGGAAAGTCTGCAGGCCTCTTCCTCCTGCATGCCACCCTGAGGGATGTGGTCCAATAGCTGGCCCCCACCTGCGTGCTCCATCACCATGTAGATGTTTCTGTGGGTCTCAATGACCTGAAATAACTGAATCACATTCGGATGCTCCAGGATCCTCATTATATCTAGTTGGGAGAGGACCTGGAGGTTCTGCCCTCTTTTCCACAGGACTTTCACTGCCACCTCTGCCCCAGTGAGGCAATGGCAGGCTAGTTTGATTTGGCCAAAACCGCCATGCACAGTGTCCCTCAAGACCTCATACTGGTCCCTCAGGACTGCCTTCTTGCAGGAGCTGGGTCCCCGCAACACTACACTACTCTCACTACTCTGGCTATACATCCTAAGCCGGAACACCAACTAATAATGCTAGCTAAAAAAAACAAACAAACAAACCAAACCAAAACAATAAATCAAAATCAAAAACAATAAACCCAAATCAAAGAACCAATATCCAAAGACCGCCACCAACAACCACCAACCACCAACCACCAAACATGCTAACTATCTGGGACTCCAACAGGTCACCACCAAGAGCTTCCTGTACTTATGGACAAAAACCCCACTGCAGCCACTCTCTTATATACCTGCACTTTGAAACTTGACTCCTTGTGACATTAGAGCAAGCAATCGCCTAATCATGCCTGGCCATAACTCCCAGTGGTCATCTCCTTTTGGGGCATCCAGAACGTCTTCAATTTTCATAATAGGAATAAGGAAGAACTCCAGACATATTTTTTCTTTTGCTTTAGTAGGTTTTGGAGAGTGATATTTACTTGTTTAGGAATTAATATTTGTATGGAACTTCAATATACTTTTCATTTTCATCTGAAAATCTGTAATAACTTTTGGCTTTGTAAGACTACAACTTATCTACATTCAAGATATTCAATTCCTTTTTTCTTCCAACTTCTAATAATTGGTGTTTAAAAGATGGTAGTACCTCACTCACATGTGATACTAGAACAAAACGCTCTGTTCCCGGGGCTGGGATTGTGGTGCAGTGGTAGTGTGCTCGCCTAGCACGCGTGAAGCACTGGGTTCGATCCTCAGCACCACATAAAAATAAAATAAAGATATTCTGTCCACCTACAACTAAAAATAATAAATAAATTAAAAAAATGCTCTGTTCCCTAAGACACAGGAGAGCACAGTATTAACAATTACAGGCGGTGGTGGTGAGATAGAGGAAAGATTCCTCATAATTTCTCCATACAGTCCTATACAAAATGCATAGACGTTACAAGGTGATATCAGTAATTGAGGGGGTTGGGTAGAGATGTACAAGAACAGCATTTTGTGGTAATGATGCTGTGGGGAACAGACTGGTCCAGAAGCAACAGGAAGCACTCCAGAGGAGAACTCCATACTTTATTTTATGCCAGCGGGCTCAGAGGAAAACCAAACTCCAAATTCTCAGCCCCTATGTACAGTTTTTCACAATATTTATAGGTCTCTAGTGTCATAAATTTTCTAGTCTACCGGATACATATGTGCAAGTGGTTTCTAGAAGAAGCATGTTTACAGAAGCAGAGTGTGATAAGAGGAAGAACTGGCTCCTCTTACAGCACCTTTGATAAATATCTAGCCTTGGGCCCAGAGCCTGCACAGGTGCATTTACACTTCAAAGAGGAGTAGTCAGACTCCTAGTGGAAGTTATCTACAATCCAGAAGGTAGGGACCCATGGTGTATCAGGCTTCCTGGAGAAAGGCTGAGAGAATGGAAGGGAACTAATCCCTTCCCCAGGCATTGGTTTCTTACCATAACATTTTCAAAATTTCATTTCACAAATAGGTCTGATTTTGCCATCACACTGAAGCTATACTGCTGTAGGTTTACACCAGAGTTGCTTCTCCATCTCATGTTAAATGGAATGCCCAGGGAAACAGCACAGGCATACCCCTAGGACGTCCCTAAAATCAAAGGGATGGAAATTTAAATATTTTTACACGAAAAATCAATTAGATAGGAGAGAAGATCATCATTAATAGATACAAGGGACAATGAATCCGGAGCTGACCCTCCTCTCCTTATAAGTCACATGTTCCACTAAAACAACAACTTGCTCTACTCCCTTATGACCCCATCTTAGGTAATTATATTATAATATTGCCATTTCTGAAGAAAGGCCTTATTCCTAGATGTGGGATTAGAACCTATGCATATGCTCTGAGAGATATAATTTAAACTATAACTTGCTTCATTCCTATTTTCCTAACAGCTTTTATCCTTAGGTGTGGAATTTTGTCATATGACGTTTCTGTGTCAATCCATATAACCATAGGTCTTCCTGGGCTTATCAATGAAGTGCATATTTTTAGTGGGTATGGTCTTACAAATTCCTGATGCCCAATGAACCAATAACCTTTCACTTGGTCCACCTTTTAACAATTCTACTGGCAAAAACACCACACTGATGACCATGATGCCAATACATAAACTTTTGTGGGGCGTGCAGGGGGACACTATTTCCTTATTAAGCTGTTGATGTCTTTAGGGTCTGTCATAATTAATATTCCATTTAAAACTTGATGTTGAAAATTTGTCTCTTCTTTCATCAATGCTATTAAAAATTTGTGAATTTTCTTAATCATTTTAGACAAGCAGCTCTTTGTCTCACTGATTTCTTCCATTTTCTCTATTTTCAAAATAATGAATCTCTGCTCTGATCTCTATTAATTCTTTCTTCTGCTTGATTTTGGTCCATTTTATCCTCAACGTCCCCCACCCCCAATATCCAAGATTTTCCAAGTGGTAAAAATGATTAATTTGTGCCTATTCCTCATTTCTAATGTGTTTTTAATGCTATCAGTTTCCAGATACTGCTTTAGATGTGTTCTACAAATTTTTAAATGTCATTTTTCACTAGATTTAGTGTATATTTTATTTCCATGGGAACTTTCTTGACCCATAGATTAATTAGAATTGTACTTATTTTCCAAGGTTTTGGAAATTTTTTTTTTAATCTTACTCTTTTCTAGTTTGAGTTCTTTATGGCAAAAGAACACACTGAGTATAATTTCAATTCTTTTCAATTTGGTAACTTTGCTTCAAGGCATGGGATATGGTTTATATTGACTTTTTTTTTTTTTTTTTTGCTTCAATGGGTTACGGAGACTGATATTTACTTGTTTAAAAATTAAAATTTGTAGAGTAATTCAATGGACTTGTCATAGAAAGTCCAAAAATTTTTTAAGAACTTTGAGCTTTGGAAGACCTCATCATATCTACACTTAGGGATTCAATTCTTTTTTCTTCGAAATAATTGGTGTTAAAAGGATGGGAGCACCTCACTCACATAGTGATATTATACAAAAATGTTCTGTTCCCTAAGACATTGCCGAGCACATTCTTACCACCCATGGTGTTGAGAGGGAAGAACGGTCTATCATAATTTCCCCATAGGGTCTTCATCTGATTTCTCATTAGAAGCCGGTTTCAGAGGTCTCAGTTCATGGTCAGCTGGCTCCATTGCTTGGGGCTCGAGGTGAAACAGGACATCATAGTGGAAGAGTGTGGCAGAGGGAATCAGCTCACATGATGATCAGAAAGCAGAGCCATAGGATCTTTTTTAGTGTGTGTTTAAGACCTCTTAACTAACCCTCGAGGTCACAAGATTACAAAGATTTTCTCTATTTCTCGTAATAGCTGTATAATTTTACATTTTAGGTCATGAACCCACTTAGAGATAATTCTTGAATAGGATTTAGTATACAGATCATGGATTTTCATGTTTGATGGATTTTTTCTATGTGTATAGATATTTAATCATTCCCATGCTCTTTTATAGTCTAAAAGATACATGGTTTTGCACAGGGTATCTAGCAGGAATCATGTCTACAGAAGCAGAGTGTCATAAGGTGAAGGACTGGCTCCTCTTAGGAGGCCTTGGATAAATCTCTAGCCTTGGGCCTGGCTCTTCCACAGGGGAATTTACACTTCAAAGGAGTAGTAAGATAATTCCTATTATATTTTCTTCATTGGATTATCTTTACACCTCTAGCAAGAACCAATGGACCACACGCACGTGGGTCTATTCCTGGGCTTTATTCTGCTCCATTGCTGTACATGTGTGTCCTTTCTCCAGTACCATGCAGCAGTTTTCTAGGATTCTGTAACCCATTAATATCAGTCTTTCAATTTTTTTCTCCCCTTCCAAAATTGTTTTGGCAATTCTTGTTCTCACATTTCTAAAAGGAAAAAAAAAAAAACAACTTGATAATTGCTGCTACACAAATTTTTATTTCCTGCAGGAATTTTGATTGGAATTTTGTTGAATTCATAGACCAATGTGCAAAAAACTAACATACTTAATGATATCAATCAAGCCTTCCAATCCATAAACCTCATAATATATCATATTATTATTTTATTTAGTTCTTCAATTTGTTTCCTCAATGTTTTGTACAATATATGCAGGTCTTGCACATATTTATTCAAGATTTATGTCTAAGTATTTCATGGATTTTTAAAATACTATTGTAAACAATACTTTTTTTTGGGTGGGGACATGGGGAATTGAACACAATAGTGTTCTAACACTGAGCTACATCCCATCCCTTTTTATTTTTTATTTTGAGACAAGATGCTGCTAAACTGTGATGTCAAGTTGTAATGCTTTCCTGAGTTGCTAGGATTACAGGCATGTGCCACTATGCCTTTATCTAAAATAATACTTTACAAAGATAAATTTCAGCTTTAACTTTTTTATATATTGATCTTGTAGCCAATGATCTTGCAGAGCTTATTTTTTAGTTCAAGTAATTTTGTGTAGGTTTTTCTTTTTTTGGCATTTCTTATAAAGACAACCATTTCGTTTCCAAATATGGACAGTTTTCCCCCTTCTTTTAAAATTTTTATGTATTTTATTTTATTTTTCTTGCCTTACTGTGGTATCTAGGGTCCCCAGTAGAATGTTGAAGAGGACAACAGACATTCTTGCCATGCTTTTTATCTTAGGGGAAAAGCATGCAATCTTTTGCTAGCTGTAGTCTTTTTGCAGATGCCCTTTATCTCATTGAGCTTATTTCCTACAACTTCTAGTTTGCTGCAAGTTTTTATCGGAAATGGATATTGCATTAGTCATATTTTCATCACTGTGACAAAAATACCTGACATGTTAAGAAGAGGAAAGATTTTGGCTCATCGTTTCAGAGTTCTCAGTCTATGGTCTGCCGGCTCCATTGCTGTGGGTCTGTGATGAGGCAGAGCATCATGGCAGGGAGGACATGGTGGGGCAGAATTGCTCATCTCATTGAGGACAGGAAGCAAAGTGTGGGGGTGGCTAGGGACAAGGTATAGACCCCAAGGGCATGCCTCCAAGGACCTACTCCCTTCACTCAGGGCCTACCTCACATAGCCTGCACCTCTGAACATTGCTACACCAGGAACCAAGCCTTCACCACATGAGACTTTGGGGCACAGTCCAGACACAAACCGCAACAGACATTGAATGTTGTCAAAACATTTTTCTGCATCTGTTGTGATGTTCATGTTTTTTTCTTTAACCTGCTAATATGGTAAATTACATTGCTTGATTTTCACATGTTGAAACAAACTTTTGTTCCTGTAATAAATACCACGTGGACTTGATGTATTTACCTTTTCATATATTCTTGGATTGGTTTTGTTAACATTTTGTTCAGAATATTTAAAACTATGTTTATGAAGGATATTAGCCTAAAGCTTTATTTTCTTGTAATGTCCTTGTGTGGTTATATCTGGACAGTTTCTGTAACATACAATGAGTTGGAAAGTATTCTCTCCTATTCTTTGTTCTGAAAGAATTTGTGTGGAATTCATATTATCTGATTCTTGCTTTTTGGTATTATTTGCCAGCAAAGCCATCTGGTTCTGGAAGTTTCTTTTTGTCTGTTTGTTTGTTGTGGTACTGAGGACTGAACCTGGGGTGCTCTACCACTGAGCTGTACCACCAGTATGTTTTAATTTGTATTTTGAGACAGGGTCTTGCTAGATTGCTGAGGCTGGTCTCAAATTTGGCCTCAGCTTCCCCAGTCACTGGGATTACAGAAATGCACCACCATGCCTGGCTTGTGTGTTTATTAGGAGAGTTTTAAATATAAGTTGAACTGTTTGAAGAAAAGGTACAGAACAGTTCTTGTATTTTTTTTCTTTCTTTTTTTATTATTTTTTATTTTTAAAATTTATTTATTCTACTTAGGTATATGTGATAGCAGAAGGCAGAACAGTTCTTGTTATCTAATTCTTCTTGAATATATTTTGGCAGTTTGTGTCTTTCAGGTGATTTGTTCATTTGTCTAACTTGCTGAATTTATGGTCATAGACTAGTTTCCAAATGTCCCTTTTTATCTTTCAATGGTCACTCTCTTACTGATATTTATTTTTTGCAGTACTGGAGACTGAATTCAGGGCCTTGAGCTTGGTGGCTACATCTAGAGCTCAGTCCTGATATTTGTAATTTATTCTTTCCTGTTTCATTTTCTTAGTCAATTATTGAATTTTTTTCAAATAATAGCTTTTGGTTTTGATGATTTTTTCTCTTTTTCAGTCTGGCTTTCATTGATTTCTGCCTTTATCTTTTTTTCCCTTCCTTATGATACTTTGGAGTTAATTTTTTTTTTTAGTGTTGGTCTACTGGCACTGGATTATTTCTTTTTATTTTTTAATGCCTTTATTCATTCTCTTTTGTTCATTTTTTAAATAAAATTCACACAATAAAACGTAATGGCATTTAGTACATTTGCAATGTTGTGGGATTGTTACCTCTATCTAGTTCTAATATATTTTCATCACCCCTATAGAAAACCTTATACCAATTAAGAAGTCTCCTTCCATTTCTTCTCCTTGTAACCCCTGGAAATTTCTAGTGAACCATCTGTCTCTGTGGATTTATATATTCACAATGTTCCATATAAATGAGATCATAGATATCTAATACTTTGTGTCTAGCTACTTTTACAAAGTACAAAGTTTCCAAAGTTTATTTATATTGCAGCAGGTGTCAGTACTTTAATCTTTTTTATGCTTAAATAACATTCCATTGTACAGATATGCCGCATTTTGCTTATCCATTTGTCAATTCTTTTCACATCTTTCCTACCGTGTATAGTGCTTGTTATTGTTTAGATATGAGGTGTTCCCCAAGAAGCTCATGTGTTAAACAATGAAGGGAGGTTCAGAGGTGCAATGCTTAGATTATGAGAGCTATATCTTAATCAATAGACTAATCCATTTGATGGATTAATAATTAAATGGATAACTGGGTGGTAACTGTAGGCAATTTGGGCATGGCTGGAACATGTCACCTGGGGCATGCCCTTACGAAATGTATTTGTCCCTGACTTTTTGCTTTCTCTTTCTCTGCTCCCTCACTCCCATGAGTTGAGAAGTTTCCTTCCACCACACCATTCTGCCATCATGTTCTGACTCATCCTGGGCCCAAAGCAATGGAATTGGCCAACTATGGATTGAGACCTCTGAAACTATGAGCCCCAAATAAGTATTTTCTCCTTTAAGTTGTTCTTGTTAGGTACTCTGGTTATAGCCAAGAAAAACTGACTAACACAATGCTGCGTTGAACATTCATCTGCAAACATTTGTTTGAGTCCCTTTTGGTTATACCTAAGAGCAGAACTGCTGGGTCATATGGCAAATCTATGTTTAACATTTTGAGAAACTATCCAACCTATTTCCATAGCAGCTGCACCATTTATATTTCTATCAGCAAAGAATAAACGGTCTACCTTTTTTCATATCTTCACCAATCCTTGTTATTTTCTGATTTTTAAAAATTACAGCCAACCTAGTAAATGTTATATCTCACTGTGGTTTTGATTTGCAATTCCCTAATTACTAATTATGTTTAGTATCTTTCCATGTAATGTTGATCCTTTCTATATCTTCCTGGGAGAAGTGTCTATTCAAATTTTTTTCCATTTTTAAATTAAATTGTCTTTTTGTTATTGAGTTGTACAGATGTTATCAGTTTAATTCCACTCAACATGCATATAGAGAGATATATAGTATGGATATATGTAGAGATATAGATAGATGTAAATATAGATACACATATTCTGGATACTTATCCTTTATTAGATATATGATTTCCAAATAATTTCTTCCAACCTATGTTGCCTTTTCATTCTCTCAATGGTGTCCTTGGATGTATAAAAATATTCAATTTTGATAAAGTCTAATTTATCTATTTTTTCATTTCTTACCTGTACTTTTGGTGATACACCTAAGAAATCATCTACTAGTTTAAGGTCTTAAATATTATCTATATTTTATTCTAAGATTTTTATAGTTTTATATTTTATATTCATTACTTTGGTTCATTTTGAGTGAATTTTTGTATATGATGCAAAGTAAGGGTCCAGCTTCATTATTTTGCATGTAGATACTCAGTGTACTTAGTACCATTTATTGAAAGAAACATTCTTTTATCATTAAATGATCTTGCCACCTTTGTAGAGAATCAAATGACCATAGTTGTAAGGGTTTATTTTTTGACTCAATTTTATTCCATTGATCTATGTATTTATTTTTATTTCAGTACTGCACAGTTTTGATTTCTGTGTTTTGTGGCAACATTTGAAATTGGGAAGTGTGACTCTTCCAATTTTTTTCTTCTTTTTCAAGATGGTTTTGATTATTCAGCATCCTTGAAATTCCATGTGAATTTGAAAATCAGCTTTTCCATTCCAGAAAAAAATGACTGGTGGGATTTTGATAGGGATTGCCTTGAATCTGTAGATCACTTTGGGAGTATTGCCATCTTAATAATATTAAATCTTCTAATCCATGAAAACAAAATATCTTCAGGAAGTAAGGTCTTAATTTCTTTCAGTCATGTTTTGTGCTTTTTCAGTGTATAAATCTTGCACCCCCTCGATTAAATTTATCCCAAGTATTTTATTCTTATTGATATTATTACCAATGAAAATTATTTTCTTAATTTCCTCTTGGAGGAGGATGCAAGATGGTGGATTAGAGGAAGGCTGCATTCCTAGTCACTCCAAGGCTCAGGATTCAAGCAGCAGGATTACTGTTTCTCAGCGGAGTGAGTGGAAAAGGGATTTCACTAAACTTCAATATTTGATAGAGTGTCTTAGAGACTCAGAAATGTGGTCCATTAAACAAAGAAGAAAGACTACATCAGAGCCAAGGCATTATCACAGCAACAGGAATGGTGGGGCCAGTTCACCACAGAGGAAGAGAGAACACAGAGAAAAATGCAACAGACAGATTCAGTACGGAAAAAATGAGACCAGAAAAGCAGCTTGATCTTAGCTGATCCAGAGGCTGCAAAGTGCACTGGTGCTTAAAAAGTGCTCTCTGTCTCTCAAGTGCTGGTGAAAATCTGAGGCAGGAGACCTCTTAGAGGAGCTACAGCTTCAGTTGCTGTTGGAGCCTGGAGATCAAAGCAAACACTGCCACACTGTCCAGGAAGCCTCTAACATGTGGCCTAGGGTGTACCTAGCAGAAGGTGAATGACATAGGCATAGAGAAGATTGCACCCAGGGGACTCAAGTTGGAAAAGTGAAGGGGAGCCCAAGTTTCTTCTCCTTTGAGTCAGCTGAATCATATGACCAAGTAACGTTGGTAGGGAATAGTTTTAGCTTTTTCATTGCTGTGACTAAATGACTGACCAGCACAACTCTAGAGGAGGAAACGTTTATTTGATTTCACGGTTTCAGAGATCTTCATCCATGGGAGGCTGGCTCTATTCCTTGGGGCTCAATGTGAGGCAGAATATCATGGCAGAAAAGTGTGGCAGAGGGAAGCAGCTCACATGGTGATCAGAAAGCAGAGAGAGAGAACTCCACTCACCAGATACAAAATATATACCCCAAAGCCATGCCCCCAATGTCCCACCTACTCCAGCCACACCCTACCTGCCTTAAGTTACCATTCAGTTAATTCCTATCAAGGGATTAAATCACTGGTGAAGGCTCTCACCCCTCAATTATTTCCTCTCTAAACCTTGCATTGTCTTAAATGTGAGCTTTTGGGGGACATCACATCTAAACAACAACATTATGTCCTGGCCCCCAAAAGCTCACAACCATCTCACAGTGCAAAGTAGTCCATTCCTAGAAGTCCTCAGAATCTCAACAGTTCTGAGATTGCTCAAATTTCAAGTCAAATGTTTTCTCTGAAGCTCAAGGCAATCTTGCATTGTGAGCTTCTATAAAATTAAAAGTAATTTACATATATACAATATATAAAAGTATAGAGTAAACATTTCCATTCATAAAATTAGGGGCATAGAAAGAAGGGATAGGACCAAAGTAAGACCATAATCCCACTATGCAAACAAGTCTTGTAGCTTTACGTCCTGCATCTGGGACACATGGTATTGAGAAGTTCCTCTAAATGGTCTGTGTAGCTCTGCCCCTTGACCTTATTGGTTGCAGCCCAAGTGGCCTTTCTGTTGGCTTGTCTTTGCTCAATTCTTGCAGCTTTCCTAGGATAATGTCCCACATTACTGGCATTTCTTAATCCTGGGGGTCTCCACTGCAGCTTTAGGTTCTTCCTCAAATCTCCATACCTTTCCTTCTCAGAGGGTGCCTGCAGGAATTCCCATACTGCTGCACTTTGCCTGGCTTCCAAGGCCTTCTTTTGTATTCTTGTTGAAAGCCTCCATGACCCACTAACTCCAGCATCCTGCATTCCTGCAGAACCAGCATCATGTGGTTGATGCCAAGGTCTACCACCATCTTGAGCAGTTTCCAAGCCTTCACAGACATTGGCTGCGGTGGCTTCTGAGTGCCTGCATAGCTGAGCATGTTGAAAAACTTCCTAGACCCCGAGGTGCAAGAAGGGTGCTTCACTGGTCTCTTCTTAAGAGAATTTTTACTTTTACCCCCTGGAGCTTGAGATGGGTGTGGTCTTGCCAGCTCCTGAGATGCCCTCAAGCCATTTTTCTTATTGTCTCTGAGCAAAGTCTGTAGCATTTCTTTAGTGGCAGTAATGTCTTTAACAACTTCAAATTCCTTAGCCCCAGTTTTACTCCTAACTTTCAACTTCACTTTTTCCAAATCTTTCTGCTCCTGATTATCACAATGAATTTGGCTAAAAGCACCCAGCAATACCCATGCAATTACCTGAATGCTATGCTGCCTAGAAATTTCTTCCATCAGATTAAGATGTCCATCACTTTTAAAATCAGCCTCACCGAAAGTTTCAGGACATGGGCAAAATGCAGGCAACTTCTTAGCCAGAACATAACACGGATAGCTTCTACTCCAAATTCCACTAGAGTCCTTCTTATTTGAACTCTCTTGAGCCCTATCTTCACTGACCATGGTTCTTTTGCCATTCTGGTCTTCTGGGCTCCCACCAGCATTGGCCATTAATCTCCATGTACCACAGTCTAAAGCATTTCCAGCTTGCACTGCTATACATTTCAAAATTCCTCCCATCAATTCCAAAATCCTCAAAAAGCTTTTCAATCACATGGTCAGGTCAGTCACCGCAATGACCCAACTCCTAGGTACCAATTTTTGTTTTAGTCAGCTTTTTTGTGTTGTGACTAAATGACCTGACCAGCACAAGTGTAGAGGAGGAAGAGTTTATTTGAAGGTTTAGGGTGTCAAAGGTCTCAATCCATAGAAGGACGGTCCATTCCTTGGGGCTTGAGGTGAGGCGGGACATCATGGCGGAAGAGTGTGGCGAAGGGAAGCAGCTCACATGTTTATCAGAAAGTAGAGAGAGAGACTTCACTGGCCAGGTACAAATATATACTCAAAGCCACACTCCAATTACCCCCTCCTCCAACCATACCCTATCACTTCAGTTAACACTGTTAATCCCTATCAGGGGATTAAATCACTGATTGGGTTAAGACTCTTACAACCCAATCATTTCTCCTCTGAACTTTTTTGCATTGTCTCACATGCGAGCTTTTGAGGAACACCTCACATCTGGACCACAACATTCTCACTACATATTCTTGCTGCTGAACATTGCACCACAAACTGTCCCTTTATCACTGCATTACTCACTGAAGGCACAAAAGCTGGGGAAAAGACCCTGTGTCTGAGCTGAAGTACTGTGCTTGTGGTATGAGAGGGGCTTAGCCTTCTTTGACCTTTGTACACAAAAAGGGGCAGTTCCTCTAGGACTCACAAAAAGGGCGATTGTTCCCCAACAGGAGGGGGTTGTGCAGCCAGCAAATGACAAGCATTCACTTCAGTTTACCCTTTTGGCTACCTGTATGTGTCCTTTTATACCTGTTTACAAAATGCCTTCACCTAGCATAATATAATAATAATCTCTCACACAACCTCAATGTTCCCCTTCTCTTCCTATAGAGAGAAAATTCCAAGTGAGTCAGGCTCCATGTACAGAATCTCTGAGGATGTTCCTTTACTTTAGTTCTACACAATTCCATTTCAGATTTGGCTACTGATGGCATACATTGTACCCTTAGTTACTACTAACTACCTCCCCAAGTAAAGGGAATTTAATTAACATGGGTAAATACAGCTAGGACTCAACAAGGAAAAAAAAAACTGTTAGAATATTTAGTCTTTATTTCTACAACTGACCATGAGGCTGTCACTGGTATTTATAACTTTCTTCTTCCATCAAGTGTCTCTGTTTGCTTTGCCCTCTGAGAGCACTTCAGCTGGCTGGGATTCTTTATCCAGTGGAGTTACTCAAATCTTCATTCTAGTGAGACCTGAGCTTTTGGTGGTTCTGCCTGAATTGGTTGCCAGAGTCTTTGATTAACTTTCAGTACTGGACATGGAAATGTGAGAAGGTACTCTACTTATTCTCCTTCCTACTCCTTTGTGTAGCAAAAATCCTGTCTTGAGAATTAGAATCAATCAAGTCAAACTAAAACACTCTCCTTGCCTCCCCCTATCCTGCCTGTCTTCATAGTGGCATAAAGACTTTGAAGTAGCCCAGTTGAGGCACTAGTAGTTCCACCAACTGCTGAAAGCATTCCTATTTTCTCTGTAATTGCCACAAAGCCTGAAGACAATGGAATGGAAAACAGCATCTATAACCAGGTGGGTAGTACCATCTTTCTAGCCCTTGGTTCCTCAGTTGATACAATTGAGTCTTGGGAAAAGCAGAATCACTACTTCTGGCTAGTTTAGCACAGTTAATTGCATTATTGAGCTGTACCCTCACTTTTCCAGGTATTTGTTCCACATGATAATTTCAGTCTATTTTTACTACTTTCTACCTCTTTGTAAAACCTGATAAAACCATGATGGTACATGATAAAACCATTACATCCACTGGTCATGTCCAGTGTACAGTAAATGCCTTGGTCAGGAGTAATGGTGTATAAGATTGTATGACCAGCTTAATGTAAGGTAGACAAAATTCCAGTCGAATATCATTTCACATATAGTACTGGTATCTTATATTCTTAGGAATTAGTGTTGGCTCTTGGGCACTGTTCTATATTTCTCTAAATATTTGGGTGTTTGTTACCTTGGTAAATGCCAAAAGTCACACTGCTAGCAAGTGTTGGAGCCCAGTTTGAATTTCAGAACATAAACTCTTATCCCTATGCAATTCATCTTTTCTCTACATTTGTCACTTCTGATTTTATTGTTCTTCCTGGTCATTAGATTCTTCTTTATTAAAGGCATTTCTTGGATCTTTCAAAATGACTTTATTCTAGGAGTTGAGTGAGAGATCAAGAATTTAATTTGTATTTTGGTGGCATTGATTGATTGATTGATTGATGATTGTACTGGAGATTGAACCCAGGGGTACTTTATCACTGAGCCACATCCTAGACCTTTTTATTTTATCTTTTTTTAAAAAATTTTTGAGACAGGGTCTCACTAAGTTGCTTCACTGAATTGCTGAGGCAGGCCTAGAACTTGCCAGCCTATTCATGCACACACTTTTATTAGCCGTGTGAGACAACATGCCTATGACAAGAAACAGCAGTCCCCTGTACATACCTCTACCCTCAATTTCTTCTCAGGGATGATGACTATGAATTTGTAACTCCTTATTATGCTACATTTCTAGATAATCTTCTTTTACCCCTTTCTTGATTTTTCAGTTTTAGATATTATCTGTTGATTTCCAACTATGAATGATAATTACTTTTCTTTTTACTACCACTCCCCATCAGTACCCATAATTTCTCTCTCTCATCACTCTCAATATAATTAAAGAATACTTTTAGGTTTGATCAATATTGACTGTCTATATTCCTTTGAGTATATTAATATTGTCAATGGTTGAGCTTGTATTATGGTGATAATCTACTTCTTATAAAGCCTTTGGTTTTTCTTAAGTTTGATAATAATTTTTTTATGTTTGTTTATTTTATATACTTATTACTAACAATTGACAAATTCTTCTGATATGAGAAACTTCTTACAATAAAGACATAAATTAATTGCAAAAGAAAATCACATCTCATTTTTTCCCCTGAGGGATGTCCCTCTTTGAGCTCTCTGTCTTGCAACATGGCTGTCTACACCAACTGCATGGCTGTCATCCTGTAGCTACTTGTTGCATGAAAGTTGGGATTATCCCTTTTTATTGAATTTCTTTCTGCTGGATGTCATATCCTCCTGTTATAACTTTATACCTTTCCTTTTATGAAGCACATCCTACTAAGAAATAACTACTTATAAGCAAATTTCCTGAGATCCTTCATGTTTTACTCTCATATTATTGCCATGGTATAGATCTTGTGTGTTCCCTAAAGGCCCATGTATTAAAGGCTTGCTATTGGTGGTGTGATTGGGAGGACAGAGACCAGAGTCTTAAGGTCACTGATGTGTGGCCTTGAAGGAGATCATGGAGCACTGGCCTCATTTCCTTTTTCTTTTGGTACATAAGGTAACCAATTTTGCTTCACCATACACTCTTGTCATGATGTGCACCTCACTGCAGCCCCAAAATAATAGAATTAATTGATTATGTATGAAACCTCCCAAATTATGTGAAAAAATAACCTTCTTTCCCTTTATGGATTTATCATCTCAGGCATTTCATTATAGTAACTGAAAGTTAACTAACAAAATTGTATTCTAGCTTTTAGTCTAAAGTCATTTTTTTTCATCTTTTTTGTTTTGACTTCTTGAAGTCCATGGGATTTTCCCTTTTTAATCCACATTGTTTTGGAATTTTTTATGAAAAATTTTAATCATATAGAAAAGTTCATAGAATTTTGGAGTAAACGCCCTTATTTTTCTTCCATAGATTCTAATTTAATGCTTTACTTCATTTTTACTAGCACATATCTATTCACTTATTATCTTTCTTTACATTTATCAAAAAATTTTGCTTTTTCAGTGAATCTCAAGGAAAGCTGCAGGAATCAGTGTACGTTGCTCTAGATATTTTAGCATGTATATAACCAAGAGTTCAATATTTACAGTCCTTGTTTTATAGTAAAATTTTAATGTCATGAAATGCACAAATCTTAAGTCTACCATGGACTTTTTTTCAATAAAATTATCATTATTATAGATAGGTCTGTCATCTCTCTTCCCAATCATGCCTATCCTTAAACTTCAGCAGGCAACCATGGTTCTAACTTTTTTAAAAAATCCCAGACTAGTTTTACATGCCTAAGAAATTCATGTAAATGAAATTGTATAGTATTTATTCTTTTGCGACTGAAGTTTTTCAATCTACATTTTTATTTTTTGGGATTCATCCATGATATTCCTCATTTTATTTTATCACTGAGTCTGGTTTCTCTGAAAAGTAGATAAGATAGGGCTAAATATGTAAAAGATTTGTTGAGAGAAATACTCATGAAGGAAAAGGGAAGAAAGTCAAAGTAGGTAGGGAGAAACTTCAGATTGCCCTATGGGACTGAATCCTATGAAGAAGAGGGAGACAAAAGGAGGACTGGGTAAGAAGATTCTAGCACTCCAGAGAAGCTCTAAGTCCTACGCAAGCCAGTGGGGTATCCTTAAGCGAGTGTTGCTTGTTGAGTTCATCCCCAAGTCTCCATTATTGTAGTACAGCCATGTTTAGCCATCCATGAGGAGCCAAACACAAAGGTGGTTCCAGAAGGATAGCAGGTAAGGCAATCTGTGCTAGTATCTCCTCAGCAGGAACTTGGAAGATGTCCATTCATGGCCATCACAGGAGTATTTCATTTCACATATATCATGCCATTTGTTCATATATGCTCCTTGTGATAGAAACCAAGGCTATCCTCAGTTTTGAGTTATTATGAATATAATTTCTATCAAAACATTTTGGTATGCTTAATTTTGTAGACAAAAATAAAAAAAATTATTTCTCATGTATAAACACCAAAAGATGGAATTTTTGGATCATAATTAAGTATATGTTTGTTTTTATAAGAAGTTTTCATATCTTCTACCACAGTGGTTATATGATTTTTCACTCCTACCAATAATGTATGAGAATTCCAGTTGATCCATCAATAGTGTTTTTTAACTTTAACCATTCTGGAGTATGTGTAGTTATATCTCATTGTTCTTTTACTTTGCATTCCCCAGATGTCTAAAGAACTTTTTTCAGGTGCATCTTGATCATTCATTCATGCATTTTCCTGTCTGAGGACCATTCATTTTTTTGTTCTACTGAATAGACCTTTCCATGGACCAATCTCAATACGTATACTCCACCCCTCACACCCCAATTCTCCTTCAAAACTGCATCAGTGTGAGGAAACAAGTTTTGGCTCATTAAATTCATATGTTAATAATGTGAGCAATGTTATAACTTGGATTAGAGGTATCCCTCAAAAGATCCTGTGTTAATGCAGAAATGTTCAGAGATGAAATAATTAGATTATGAGAACTGCAACTTTATCAGGTCTTTGAGGGTTCTTGGGGATTGGATCTTGTTTTCCTGGATCTCCTCTCTCTCTCTCTCTTTCTCTGTCTGCTCCTGGACTCCATAAACTGAGTAAATTTCTTTTGCCATGACCTTTTGCCACGATATTCTGCGTCACTTTGAGCCAGAGCAATGAAGTCAGCCAACAATAGACTGAACCTCTGAAACCATGAGCTCAAAATAAACTTTTCCTCCTCTAACTCCTCTAAGTTGTTCTGGTTGGGTATTTTGGTCACAGCAACAAAACCCTAAAACACATGCACTCTACATCTTTCTCTAAAAATCACTCAATTTTAATTTAGCTGACTAAATTAAATGTAACTAAAAATAGCTAGATTTTTTTTTTTAATTGAGAAATGTGTCAGAAACCTATATGGGTCTCAGTTTAATATAGATGTATGAATTAGATGTCTGCCACTCCCAAAATACTGTTTATTTTGGGGATGTACATTTAATTTACCAGTAGGGTATAGATGACTCATATTTAAAATGCATAGCATATAGTATATACATATATATACTATATGCTGTGCATTATATATTTTGTAAATTAATTAAATTATTATTATTTTTATTATTTGGTACATGAAATTGAACCCAGGGGCTCTTTACCACTGAGATTCATCCCTAGACCCTTTAAAAATTTTTTATTTTGAGACAAGGTCTTGCTAAGTTGCTTAGAGCCTCATTAAATTGCTGAGGTTGGCCTTGAACTTGTGATTCTCCCTCCTCAGCCTCTTGAGCTGCTGGGAGTATAGGCTTACACCACAATGCCTGGCTACAGCATATATATTTTTGAGTATAACATATTGGATAGTCCTACTTTCCCACTCCTAAAATAAAATACTTAAACATGAATCACTATAGTTTGTAATAAACTAGATAGTATTGAAGTTAGATTAACAATAAATTATAATTAAAAATCAAGGGTGAACTTAATTGGTTCCTTTAACTCAAGTCTATATGAAGGATGAACTGCTGGCAAGCCATCCTTCTAAAAAATGTGTAAGAATTTTAATTTATTGAATTGATGCTTCATTGCTAGGCTCTGTATGAAAGCCAGATGATTAAAAACTTTCTTAGGAATGCAATGTAATTCTTAAGATCCTTGCCTTTTTAGTCCTTTTAGGAAAAGTATCAGAATATGAAAAATTCTAGCACTTATAATTCTTATTCTCCAACCTCTGGAAAAACTATTCATGCCCACAAAATATATTAGCAATGATCTTGACTTCTGGGGTGGTCTATTTTCCCTTTCTGCAAAAATACACGCATGTACACATACACTCAAAACTGTCTAACCTTCAGTGTCAGTAAGGATAAATGACTTTGGGAAACTGGTTATAAAACTCCAAATGTGCTGGCATTGAATAGCTGTGAGATACATTTTAATCTTACCAGTCAAACTGTGGCTTGCCATTGATATCATTGGAAGTGATATAAAGTGTACTAGGTCCACCACAATACAATGTTCATTGTTTCTGAATTCCACTAATTTTTTGAATTCTAAAAGAAAATGCTTTTCTCTAAAACAGTGATTAAAGCAAGACAGGACAAACTCTAGTGGTTTTGATTGCATTTGAATGAAGACTTGATGGATGTGACTTTCATTTTACCTTTTCTCAGTGAGTGGGTGGTCATTTCATACTCTTTTCCTAGGAACCAAACAGTATTTTTAGCATTTTTTCCTAATTTTTTAAGTTAAAAAAGAGTCTGATGCATGTAATTACCCATTGAAATCACATACCATATACACTATAGGGACATACTTGACTGATTTCAAACTGCAAAATTTTCTTGGCATTCTTAAGTGAAGGCAAAAAATTATTTTGAGAACAGTTTTTTAAAAACCCACAAAGTAAACAAAACCCACAAAGAAACTTTTTAAAAAGTTCACAAATCTACGTTCATTATAGAAAACTCAAAAATATGATAAAAGAAAGAAAAAGACAAAATCTCATGAGTTCTTGATACACATGATTAATTTGGGGATATATCCATCAGGACTATTTAAGAATAAATATATGTATATAGGGGTAGGATAATTTATTGAGATACTAATTTGCCTTTTATTCTCTTGTTGGGAGGTGATTTTCCCTTCGACATTCCAAGAGAGTGGCCAAGTCATTTATTTTCCTTACTAAAGGAAATTAATAATGAATTTTGTGTGGCAGAGCCAGGGGTAAAAGTTTCCAAGCAAAGAAATGATAATATGCACTGAGAGGGTTTTTTTTTTTTTTTTTTTTTACTAAAAGTAGATTTGTGGAGCTATAGAATCAGATTGTTTAAGGAGAGAAAGTAGTCCAGGAACTGGGTAAAGCTCAGAAGGACAAAGTTTTGGGGAGCTTCTCCCAGGACTGGATATGTAGGAGATGTCTGAGAACATCTACCCTAGGACTCCAAGGATTGTCAAGACTTCCATAGTTCTGGTCGAGTAATGATCTTCTGAGACAGCACCAGTCACTATGATGCTCCATGCTGGAACTAACCCTGGGACTCAAGTTTGGAATCAACACAGCAGAGCCTCTGACCTTCAGGGACCATGCAGGACTGACAACATTTTCAATGTGAAGAGTTTGAATTAGAGACCAAAGGGACTTAGAGCCCAGGGGGGCACTTCTCAAATGTCCTGGCCTATCTAGTATCTCTGTGATTCTTCCATAGTGAAGAAAAAGGTCCTACAAACTTGAATAATAAACTTTCTGTGCTAGTAGATGGGCCTTTGGAAATTTTGCAATAGATAGGGCTTTGGAAAAAATACTGTTTTAGAGACACATACTAATATGATATTTTTTAGTAAAATTCAGAGCCCTGCACATAAGCACTCACCTAGGATTGTATCTGGGTTGGTTCACAACCTGTGGAATTGGAAATATTTGATTTGGTGCCCCAATATTGTCTGAGATAGAATTCCCTTTCATGTGGGGACTCAAGGAGTAATTTGAATTTATTTAAAGAAAATATAGAAACTGCGATACTTCTGGAGGCTTAGCACAGTGGTGCTGAGAATAAACTAAATTTTTGCCAATTACTATCTACATTACCTTAGACCAGTGACTTAGCCCTTGGAGTTTTATCTGTAAGATAAGAACAATAGTACTCATGCCATAGGGTTGTTGTCATAAAGAAATGGGATAGAACAGTTCAATTACTGTTTGGTACTATAGTTTTTGGTATATAAGCACTAACAGGTTAAGGAATTTCTCCATTATTTGTAGCTGGTCTAGTTGAATAGGGGTTGTGTTTTATCAAATGCTATTTTACCAGGATCCTGCTATAGTTACCAGGATGACCTTATGACCTATCTCTTTTATCTATTTGTAGTGGTAACCTATAATGATAGATTTTACAGTACTATATCAAGCTTGCATTACAGTACTGAGTCTTACTTGGTCATGGTGTATTACAAGGTGTACTCACTGGATACAATATGCTAATATATTGTTGGAACTTTTTATGTCTATGTTCCTAATTAAGCTTTGAGTTTTTCTGTTCTTGTACTGTCTGTGACAGGTTCAATGTGTGAGATTATAGTCATTGCATATAATAATTTGGGGAACTTTCCCCATGTCTTAATTCTCTAAAGGAGTATAAGAATGATCACCTTTTTCCTGAAAATAAGTTAGAATATGCCTGCGCATATGGTCCTAGTAGAGATTCTTTTCAGCATTTGAAAGATTTTATACCTCTAGTACCATTGCTTTAATGGTTAAGGCTAATTTAAGTAATCCAGGTTTTGAGCCAATTTCCTTACGTAAATATTTTTGGGAAAAGTGATTATTTTATTCAAACTTTAAAATTTATTAGCCTAAAGCAATTTATGGTCTGTTCTTTTTTTTAAAATATTTTTTGTTGTCAATGGACATTTATTTATTTATTTATATGTGGTGCTGAGAATCGAACCCAGTGCCTCACGCATGCTAGGCAGGCGCTCTACCACTGAGCCATACCCCAGCCCCTTATGGTCTGTTCTTTTGGTTTATTTTTTAATGTCTCTTTTTTCTGCATTTATCCTTTCCAATGCATTGTTTTAGAGCTTTCTGTTTTATCTCATCAGTGATGTCAAAGGTTTATTTGCTATATGAATTATTATAATTGAACTGCTTTTAGATTTATTTATTTTTCTACCTGATAAATATACTTCAGAACTTTCTTTTAATAAGGATCTTTAGGTGACAAACTCACTCAATATTCATTTATCTGAAAATATCTTTAGTTCATTTTCATTCTTAAAAGATAATTGGCTGGATTTTTGATCCCAGGTACTTGTTTTCTCTCTGCTCATCAGTTATGAATATAACATTTGTTTGCTTGGAAATAATTTTTTAAAAAGAATTCTGGTTGTTATTAAGATTTTCTCTTTTTATTTAGTGTTTGAAGTTTCATAAATGAAAAGTCTAGAAAGGCATTTCTTTTTATTTATCCTGCTTGACATTTGTTGTAATAAAGTTTATGTTGTTGAAAAAAGTTTGTTTTTCATCAGTTCTGGAATATTGTCCAATATTATTGTAGTCAAATAATTATTTCTGTCTTATTTGTTCTTTCACAAGGAGCTGTGTCTCAGTATGTTAGGCTTACTCTGTTCATGTCTCTTATTTTCTCTTTGCCTTTTTGTGATGCATTTTGGGAAATTCATATTTATCTTCCAATTAGCTAATTATCTTTTCAGATAGGACCAAGCTTCTATTAAAATTGTACATTGATAGTATCTGGGATTGAATTTAGGAGTACTTAACAACTGAGCCACCTTCCTAGCCCTTTTTATTTTTTCTTTTTTTGACGCAGAGTCTTGTTAAGTTCTTAGGGCCTTGCCAAGTTGCTGAGGCTGGCTCTGAACTTGTGATCCTTCTGCCTCAGCCTCCCAAGCCACTGGGATTACAGGCATGCACCATCCCACCCTGTTGAAAGTTTATTTAATTCTTAAAAATGTTTGGCCTTTCCTTTAACTTCTTGCTACCTACATATATTTTGATTTATGTTTTCTATTTCTTGAACCATGATAAGTATTTTGTTTTCTGAATCTTTGTCATAATATTTTCAGTGACTGAAATTCCTGTCTTTCTGTATCTGCCATCTATTGTTTGCTTATTTTTTTGCGGGGATCTTTAATTCTTTGTATATCTTTAGGTGACAAACTATCTAAAAATATCTTTAGCTCATTTTCATTCTTAAAAGATAATTGGCTGGTTTTTTGATCTATTTGTTTGCTTGGAAATACTTTTTTAAAAAGAATTCTGGTTGTTATTAAGATTAAGATGTTTTTTGATCCATTTTTGCCTTGCTAGGTGCAATGGTACACACTTGCAATTCCAGTGGCTTTGGAAGCTGAGGCAAGAAGATTGCAAGTTCAAATTCAGCCTCAGCAACTTAGTGAGGCCCTAAGCAACTCAGTGAGACACTGACTCTATAAATAAAATATAAAAAAGGCTGGGGATGTGGCTTAGTGGTTAAACGCCCCTGGGTTCAATCTCTGGTACCAAAAAAAAAAAAAGCCAAAAAACAAAAAAACCCCAAAAAACAAAAATATTATTTTTGCCTTTTATTAATATCATTTTATTTTTGTCAATTTCTAATTTTTCATGTCAGTTTGTTTCCAGAATGTCTTTGAGACCTAATATTCAGGTGATTTCTCAAGACCAGATTGTATTTGCTTCAGGGAAATATGTGGGGATATTACACTTTTTTGGACCACTCTGAGTTACATTTGCAAATTGAGTTATTTTAATCTGCCTAGGTAATAAAATCCCAGGCTAAAGAAGGCTGGTTTCTAGTTCTTGACTATCAGTAATGTTTTTATTTTTCCTTTTTTTCCCCCATAGTGTCTAATAGTGGACAGTTGATATTCTTTTGTCAAAGAAGGGTGTTTCTATTTACTCTTGAGCAGCAAAAACTTGACAGTCCAAGTTTAGTTTTGAAAGCAGAGAAATCTCCCTCCCTATGGTTTACCCCTTTTAATTGGGCCTTGAGGCTTGTCTCTGATTTTTGCTGATATTTTACATAGTGTAATATTAAAATAAGAAGTGGATTTAGAATTGATTAAAAGTTGGCATGCAGACAAAGCATAAATCATGAAGACAGTAAACTCCATGACTACTATATTGACAAATTGCAAGAGTAAGCTTGGATTGATGGTGAGAGTAGATACAGGCTACTGGAGTTGTTAGACAAAGTTTGCCTAGTCAATGGTTGGGGAATGAGGCCAGAGCAGCCACAGCTTACCATAGCACGATCAGCAGCATTTTTCAGGAGAGCCAGATATACAGACTTCTGGACCTCAAAATATTCATTAGCCTCACACAGGTTCAGATGATAGTATATGTCACTGAAGTTAGCACTAGAGTTTCTGGAAGCTCAACTGTCCCCTCCAAGTTAATGTTAAATAAATAAGGCTGAAGCCCTTTGTAGGTAGGCTATTTTGGCTGTTTGTTGGAGACCCCTTTGTCTTGGCCAGGTGTACCTCATCAGTCTCAGTGTTACACAATATACAATATGACCACAAAGTACATTTTAGTACAGAACACTCAGGCCAGGAACACAGACCCCATCTGTCACCTTATCCTACCGTGGGCTGGCCAAATACAGTCCAAAGACATTTCTGAACTCAGTGCTATGGCATGAGAACAAAGATTAGTTACTCAGAGTTCTTTGGCTACTGAGTCCATATATAAATAACCGAGGGTTTGAAAAGAGAGTTCATGAGAATTTAGGGACAGCAGGCAGGATCTCCAAAGAAAAGATATCACACTCAAATTAGGATAACTCAAGGAGAGATTATTTGTAAACAGGTATAATTGCAAAGGTGTGTGTGTGGGTGATGTTGAAAGAGAAGGGATAACACATCTGCAACCCTCAAGCTGGAAGAGTGACGTTACTAGATCCCAGAAGGAAAGGATTTCTCAGAAAGCAAACATTTAGTGGAAAAGTGACCTTCTGTTAAGGGACACAGGATGCCTAAGTGTGCTCAATTTCCACCCACTTTCTTTGTGTTGGCCAAACCCACAGGAGATCAGAGGACATGAAAGTCATTGATGTAACTCAGGCAAGTCAGCCTCTCTGGATATTGAGCCAGGTTAAAAAAATAGTGGAGAGTAGATTTGGAGGAGTGAGTAAATGAAACATTTCTGGCATAACAGAACTGACATATAATCTGAGATTAGTTATTGAACTAATAATTGCTTCAATTTTTAAGTCCTTGGAATCCCTAATACTTCACATTTGTGATCATCAGTAGAATTTCTACACTTTTATTTTAACAAGAATTTATTCAATGTGCCAATCATACTAATTTTCTTCACACTTTTATAGTTCACTCTCCCTAATCTCATCTACTTTATTATTTTTTAGATGTTATTCTGATTATAGGTCTTCCAATTTTTCCAAAATATTCTATTTTTCCAGGATCTCTGCCACTGGTCTATTTATTCATCTTCAAAGATTTTGAACTGCCTTTGATAAAATTCACATGGACAGAGTATTGGTACTGGGTCATGCTAACTCATTTATCACTTCTGTCTTACTGATGCTGAATTTGGTGCAGTGGAACAAGTAAGAAGTTCAGAAGAATGTTCCCAAACTTTATCCTTTTCAGGAATCATGTAGCTAATGGTTGTTTGGTGACTTATGTTGGTGTACATAGTACTCTTACATGTATGAATGAATAGTATATAGCTTTGATGTCCTTTGGAAAATTTTTTGGTAATGGAATTATCAGAACTTAGAACATTTGAATATTGTATAGTGTTGGGTTTCTGAGGAAAAAGTGATAGTTTAAACAGTGGCACAAATATGATGCTGTGTTGTGGAGCAGATTGGATAAAGAAAAGGAAAAAAGGAATTATTTTTCTGATTACCTATAGGGATCCAGTTAATGTGTGTGAGTATTTTAGGCATGGTATTTAATTATGTCATATAAGCATTATAAACCAGACAATCTATAGTGAAAGAAACATATTTTAATTTTCCAGAAAAATATGATTTGATAGCATTTTTGTCTTTATAACCAAAGTAAAGTGAATATTTTGACATAGGAATCTCTCTACCCAATGGAAGCCAAGAAGTCCAATATTACTTTTGCAAATTTATTCTAACCACATTACTTCTTTACTTAAAACCCTCAATACTTGTAATGGCACTTAAAAATCCAGCAACGTCAACATTCCCCACAAGGTCTAACCTCAATGTTTCCCCAAGAGGTCTAACCTCGACATGCCCTCATGAGGTCTGAATGACCTGACCTTTTCTATTTTTCTAGCTTCAGTTCACATCATTTCTTGTACTTATATTGCCATTGTGTGGATCATTCTTATCCAAGTTTATTCCTGAAAATTTCCTGTCCTTCTTTTATGTTCCAGGTGAAATATCATTTCTTCAAGCAAGCCATCACTTGCCCTTCTACCTTAATGAGGCTCCCTGGCACTCTCTCACAGCATTCCCTTCTCTTTTCCTTCTGATTCTTTACTGTACTTTGTAATTACATCTGTTTCTGTGATCGTTTTCCTAACATCTGCCCTGCCCATCAGACTGCATATCCCCCAGTGTCTATTTTTTTTTTTCCACCATGGTATCTCTAACTGTGGCACAAAGCCACTGAGAGTATTATGATCTTGGTGTTTGCGTCCCCTCATGTCCCCTCCTCCCCACTCCACCAAATTTGTATGTTGAAATCTAATCCTAAGTGTGAGGGATTTTGAGGTGGAGCTTTTGGGGGGTGATTTTAAAAGAGGCCTTGGAGAGTTGCCTTGCTCCTTCTGCTACATAAGAACACTGTGAGAAGGCTCCATCTATGAACTAGTTACAGAATCTGCAGGTGTCTTTGTCTTGGACTTGTAGCCTCAAGAACTGTGAGAAATAAATTTCTGTTGTTCATAAGCTACCAAGTTTCTGGTATTTTGTTATAGCATCCTGAACACACAAGGAGACACAAAATAACATGTGCCAAATGAATGAATGTATGAAGCACAGTCCTTGTCTTCCAGGTGTTCAGTGCTAGTAATGCAGATGCAGAGGTAACCTCACTGTAATATGGTAAGTGCTAAGAGAGTGATACACAGAAGCACTCACAGATCAAATCAGGAGGGATCTACATGCCGGTTCAAGCCACTGGCCCCTTGGAGATAGGAATCAAATCTTTCTTTTAAGTGAATACATTGTCAAATACATGCTAATTCAACTGGTCAAAACTGAAAGGTGAAGAGTAATACAGTGATTAGATAACTCAGGTGTAGTTTGCTGGGAAGCTCTAGACATTGAGAATTGAGGGCTATGTTCTGATGCTAGTTAGCCATATAATCTTAATTCAACTGCACTCTAGAGGTATAGATGAAACAAGAAGGGATGGATTAAATTATTTCTCCTGTCCTTTGTGGCATCATAAGTATATGATAATCAGAAAACAGTATATGAAAACTGAGAGCCATGTAAGTGAAAGTGAGGGAAATTTTGAAGCTTTGGATAAAACTCTTTCTACCTTGCTTTAGAGTTCATGTTCTCTCCCTGTTTCTTGATCTCTCTTTCTCTCTCTCTCTTTTTTCATATCATTGTGTGGGAGGAGAACATTTTATATATGGTTAAACTACTTACATTATCTTCAGTTCTGTGGGGACCTAACACTTTCTGTTCCTGTTAACTAGAAGAACATTTCTGGAAGCTATAGTTCAATCCATTGCTGTGTAAACTTGTAAAGAATCTTTGTTGTACATAAGCCCAGATGGAATAAATATACTTAGTGAATACTAACACAAAAGTTTCTGGGAAACACATTTATTAACAGTCTATACAAACAGTAAATAAATGAGTTGATGTCTACATTCTGTGCACACATTTCAATCTAGAAAAGCATTTCCAAAAGTAAGTCCTCTGAAATGAAAATTATCCTATTAAGTGAAGGTCATAAATATCCATTAGTGGACTCACACTAAACTGAAAATTAAACCATGACCCTGAAACTAATACAGAAATTTTATACATCCTGGAGATCAGTGCTCTGTCTGATGTGCGTGTGGCAAAAATTTGCTCCTAGAATGTAGGCTCTCTGTTCACCTAATTGATAGTTTCTTTTGCTGAGAAGAAGATTTTTAGTTTAATTCTATCCCATTCATTGATTCTTGCTTTTATTTCTTGTGCTTCTGGAGTCTTGTTAAGGAATTTGGGGCCTAACCCAAAGTGATGAAGATTTGGACCTACTTTCTCCTCAATTAGACGCAGCGTCTCTGATCTAATTCCTAGGTCTTTGATCCACTTTGAGTTGAGTTCTGTGCATGGTGAGAGATAGGGGTTTAGTTTCATTTTACTGCATATGGATTTCCAGTTTTCTCAGCACCATTTGTTGAAAAGGCTATCTTTTCTTCAATGTATGTTTTTGGCATCTTTGTCTAGTATGAGATAGCTGTATTTATGTGAATTGCTCTCTGCATCTTCTGTTCTGTACCATTGGTCTACATGTCTATTTTGGTGCCAGTACCATGCCTTTTTTGTTACTACAGCTTTGTAGTAAAGTTTAAGGTCTGGTATTGTGATGCCTCCTGCTTCACTCTTCTTGCTCAGGATTGCTTGTACTGATCTCCAGGATATATAAAGAACACAAAAAACTTAACACCAAAAAAACAAACAACCCAATCAATAAATGGGCTAAGTAGCTGAATAGAAACCTCTCAGAAGAAGATACACAATCAATAAACAAATATATGAAGAAATGTTCAACATCTCTCTAGTCATTAGAGAAATGCAAATCAAAACTACTCTCAGATTTCATCTCACCCCAGTCAGAATGGCAGCTATCCAAAATACCAGCAACAATAAGTGCTGGCAAGGATGTGGTGAAAAAGGCACACTCAAACATTACTGGTGGGACTGCAAATTGGGGCAACCTATCTGGAAAGCAGTATGGAGATTCCTTAAAAAACTTGGAATGGAACCACCATTGGACCCAGCTATCCCATTCCTTGGTCTATACCCAGAAGACTTAAAAACAGCATACTACAGTGATGCAGCCACTTCAATGTTTATAGCAGCACAATTCACAATTGCAAAACTGTGGAAGCAATGTTTATAGCAGCACAATTCACAATTGCAAAACTGTGGAAGCAACCCAGATGCCCTTCAATAGATGAATGGATAACGAAACTGTGGTACATATACACAATGGAATATTACTCAGCAATAAAGGAGAATAAAATTATGGCATTTGCAGGTAAATGGATGGAATTGGAAAACATTATGCTAAGTGAAGTAAGCCAATCCCCAAAAACCAAATGCTGAATGTTCTCTCTGATTAGTGGATGCTGATACATAAGGGGGGTAGGAATGGGGAACATAGGAGTAATGGAGGAACTCTGGATGGGACAGGGGGGAGGAGGGGGGAAGGAAAAGGAAAGGGGTGTAGTAAAGATGGTTGAATGAGATAGTCATCACTACCCTGAGTGCATGTATAAAGGCACAAATGATGTGACTCTATCTGGTTAGCAACCAGAGAAATGAAAACACTGAGCTCTATATATGTACTATGACTTGAAATTAAATAAATTAATTAAAAATAAAAAAAGATCTAAAAAAAGAAATTTTATGTCATCATAATTGTAGCCATGGTAAAGGGTAAAAGAGAGAAATTCTTCTATTATTTACTCCCTGGAAACTTTTTATTTGATACAGACCAAGAAGTTATATCTGGACAATAACTTATCTGTGAATAAAGAAATATGTGTTGGCTTTCCCATGTTGGAAGAAACATTTGCTCTTCTTCAAACAAGTTTCCTACCATGAGTTCTTAATGATTTACCTACAGAACTAAGCTTTCATCTATTCCAAATCTTGCCTAGAAGACAATGGTTAAAATTTTATCTCAAGAGGATATGGATCATTATACTTAACTATTCACATTAATTCTATTAAATACTCACATTATAAATAAATAAAGGTGAGGAAAAATGATAGAATAGATTGGGCCATTGGGCCATAAGCACATAACCAAAGTTTCGCCTCCCCTTAGGAAAAACAGTCACAAACACATCAGTTTCTAAATTTATTACTTTAGAGTTGTCACTCTGATAGCACAGAACTTTAGCCTTCTTCCCTCCAAAACCATATCTCTAGTTATTTTTAGGGGCCTGAATTTTCAGTACTTGAAATTTTATAGAGAATTCCAGAACTGGATCCTCATATGTCTCATTTTTTTTGTATATAAAAAACAATGTTTCAGTTTAGTGAGTTACAAGAAATAGATCAAGAGCCAGAAGACACTGTGAAAGAGAAGGATAAAGAGGGTAGCAGGCAACAGAAAATGCACGCTCCCTAGATCTACGTCTGCAGAATGATAGCTCTCCACTTGGGTGTATTCCATGAGGACAAGAATTTGTGCTTCATTTACTACTCTACCTCCATGTGAGAAGAATGTTCAGCACATGGTAGGCCCACAATAAATATGTGTTAAATAAGCAAATAATAATGTTCATCTTGGTTAAAGTGAAATAAAGTTCTGAGCATGCAACCCTGCCCAAGCCTGTGGGTCATCACAATTTGTGGCTGAAGTTGAAAGAGCATAGCTAAGCTGTGCATTATTCAATGCACTTTGTTAGAGGAAACCTTGAACCTTCTGAAATGCACCTTAGTTGGTTTAGACAGGGGAGATTTGTACTGCTTTTTGTTTGTGGATCATCTTGTTAACATTTCTAAGTAGTTACAAGAACCCCTAAAAGAACTCCTATATTAAAAGATAGTACTTTTCTTTCAGGGAATTCCTGAAAGTGCAAAGGGCATCATCCATTGATTTGTTGATGATAGCTATTAATGCTATGCTTTGTGAGATAAGTACAGAATTAACCTTAGTGTTTTTTAATAACAATCATCATTAACCCTGAAAGCATAGATAATTAGTTCCAAATTTATCTAGTCTTTTAGAATAAATTCTATGCTCTTTCAATAAAGAATCTTGTGTAAGTGAGGGAACTGGACCTAGTACGTGGGAAACGAAATTGTACTTATTATGAAGTCTCCTCAGTGCTTTCTGTAATAGTGTGTGTCTTCAATTATTTGGGGTAAAGTATCAGTTATTTTCTCATCTGTCACAACTTCTTTAGAAAAACAACCATGTGCTTTTTATATCATAGTAAAAACAAATTGCCATGAAAGTTTTCTAAGTATCACTTTGTACTCACGGTGAGCTGGCAACAAATAGTTTGTGGGCTGGCACAGGTCTGTGGATAGACTTTGAGTAGAGTTGCTCCATAGGGAAGGTTATCCTAGGTGCTACTAGACTTATAGCCTTCAGACATCTGCCATTGAACATGTCCCACACATAAAGGGAAACAAGATGAAGTGCAAAACTAGTTAGTATCAAGAAAATATATATATTGTGCTTCATTGATGGTGAAAGGAGGGCTGGAAACCCACCAGAAGTGACTCATCATGGAAGAACACTTTGAAATTGATAGCTCAAGTTATCAGGAAGACGTTAGATAAATGATTTGGGGCCATGGAATACAAAGAATAAAAAATTCATATTGGACTTAAAAAAATGGAAGAGAAAGCATAAAGGCAAAACACTGGGATGGTTTAAGAGAATTGGTTGGAAGTACTGAGTAAGGCCTGGTAGAAAGAGAGCTCTCCAGTCCTCCCCTTACCTACTCCCAGGAATCTGTGACTGTAATGAAATATCATACTACCTTACATGTCAAGTAACTTTGCTGAAGTCTTTACACTTACTAAATGGTTGGACTTAAAATTGCAAATTTATCCTGGATTACCTAAGTGTGTCCAATATAAGAACATAAGCCCTCAAAAGCAGATTTCCTCAGACCTGTGGTAGAAGAGGAAGGAAGAAGGAAAAGAGAAATTCTAGTGTAAGAAAAATCCAGTTCGCCATGCTAGCTTTTATGAAGGAAGGTCACCAACCAAGAAACACAGTCAATGTCTAGAAACTGAGAACAATCCCTAGTCAGGACCTGAGTCCCACAACTGCATGGAACTGAATTCTGCCAACAACACGAAGATACCTGGAACTGAATTTCTCCTAAAGCTACCAGATAAGAGCCAGGTCAGTAACACCTTGATTTTGTTCTTGTGAGACCTAGACCAGTCTCCACGTGAGCTCTCTTGGATTTCTGACCTATAGAACTATTATATAATAATTGGGTGCTGTTTTAACCCATTAGATTTGTGGTCATTTGTCATGCATCAATAGAAAACCAATACAGGGCGTCCGGTGGATGGCTTTTAAGTACCAGATGGAGATGTGCACATACTAATTGTTGAGAAATTAGGGAAAATGTTTTCAGGAACTTGCAGCTTTAGGTCCAACTCTGGCCAAGAGAGGAATTAAAATAAACAATCACCCGAGTTTCTTTCCTCACCTCTCTAACTTAGTAGTCACCATAGGTAAACACAGTAGTCACCATAGGTAAACACAGTAGTCCAAGGCAGAAAAGGAAACCTCTTGACTCTTTTATAAACTAATTGTGTGGGCTATATCTTTTTCTTTGAGATGGCGTTACTTCATCTCTGAAAATGTGTTTGAAGTTTAATCCTGAGCCACATCTTTATCTTGCAAAAGAATGAGCAATGAAAGAAAATTAAAAATCAGGGCTAGGGCACTACATGATTCGTTTTATTTCAGGTTTTGGGGAATACTATCTTCCCACCCCAGAAAAATGTGAATCTTGAACTCCTAACCTTTCTTTGGGAGGAGAATTAGGCCCAGTGGATGTTCAGACTTCTTAAAAAAAGTTGCCTTCCCAATGATTTTTACTTACAGCTGCCACCACCATGCTGAATTGCCATGTGTTGGTTCCTCCCCCACCTCTACTCAAATAAGGACAAGAGCTGTTCCTCTTGTTTCCATTAGCACAATTTAGACAGATTGAAGCTTCAAAATGACCAGGAGGAAAATGAATGCACAGAGGATATAAGCAATACAGGCAGTTTGGCGTATAAAGCACATGGTGTGAGTCTCACTACAGAATCATCTGCATGCATCCTTTCTGGAGACTAGTGCGGGTACCTATAGTTCCTTGGAACCCTCTTCACATCTTGGCCCAGCTCTCTGTGGCTGTTGCTATCACTGTTTGCCACTCGAACATGGTCTTGTAAACATATTATTGTATAAGTTATCTTGAAAACTCATTAATTTGAAACAAAAGTTCATTGTTCTCTGATGACAAAAGCAGTATTTATTTAATGTGCAACATTTAAATATAGATCAAATTATAAGAAAGAAAATTAAAATTCTAAAATTTCACCACCTATTTGCTTTACACATGGCATATATTTTAAACATTGCATATTACTGTTTGATGATCAGCTCCACTTTCTTAATTACAGATAGACTGAGCTTCCTTATTCATAGAGACCAGGAGAGATGGTGTATCCTCCACTTCCTCTCAGGATCTCAATTCTTACAACCTGAAGTGAGGTGGAAGGCATTGCTTTTGTCCTTCAGTTAAGGCTCCTGTCTCTTAAAATGAGATGTGGCTTTCTTTGCTTAAAGCAAAAAGTGCATGCACATTTAATTTGGCCGCCATGAAGTTTAAGACAGCTGAAGATATATACTTATAGATTTTTAGTATGTGCTGCCAGATTCATTCCTCTAATTTACTTATGTCCTGTGGGTATTTGAGAGTGTGACCATTATGTTAGAAAGATAATGGTAGTATAAAATAATGCAATAAGCAGTCTTCTTAAAACATGGATTATATAACTATCTAATAGGAAACTGTTCTTTTTGTACAAACTCATTATCCCATTATACATTAGGGAGGAAATAAAAATAATGGCCCATTGAAAAAGGAGAAGGCTACAAATCTAGTACAGATATGGTTCATATTTGAAGGCTGTGGAATGATCCTCTTATCCCTGTGCCTTAAGAATCTCTATTGGTTGCCAAGAGAGAAATCAAAGCGTCCCACGACTCACAGGTCTGTGTTAAAGCTCTAAGGGTATGTAGAGGGAGTAGCATATCAAGGCACTAGTGTGCACTGGAGATTAATTGACTCTATCAAGACATGTCATCTAGGATAATGAGGGGGTCTGAAGGAAATGGAATCCAAGATGAAAGAACAAAGAGAAGGAAAGGCCCAGATTGCAGTGTACTGCCTAGGGTTGTGTCCAAGTTGAGTCGTGCAGTAAGGAACTTGAAGAGGGGAAATTAACCAAAGTGAAGTGATCAAGAATGCTGAACATAAATCTCACCTACTCCACTGTTTTGCTTGCATGCAGTTTTGCTTCCCAGGCCTCTCCAATTTGTTCCTCAGACATTTTGGTTAAATAAATCATTATTCCACCAGTGATGATAACTGCTCCAAAGAACCAACTATCAGACACCACCCATTCAATCCTCCAGCTTTGAAATATGCCAGAATATTCTTGGCTTGCACTTGGATGAATACATGGATGAGGAAAATTAAGCTCTGCTGACTGGAAAATGATTTTTTAAATGCAGTCGCAGAGGCATCGTTTTCTTTTTTCCCAGAAGGTCATTCAAAGAAGACAAAAAGACGAGTAGACTATCTTTCTTCTAGAGGGACTGCAGAAGGGGTGTTTTATAAAGACAGTTATTATAGCTGTATGACATATGATGTCTTAATTCCAGATATTAACCAAAAATATTAGAAATACACAACTGAAATATTTTCTGGCCTAGTTAAAGGTTTTCTGGATTATAGTTTAAGAACATTATGTTCTCTTGGGACATCTAAAGAATTTTTTGGTTAAACATCTTAAAATAATTATTTCAAATATTTCTTCTAAATTGGATTTGGTTATTTTAAATTGGAAATGGAAGAATGTTTTTAGAGCTTTAATTTGTGTAATTCTAGCTTGGTTTTCTTTGGAATAAATCTCCTTGACATATATTGTCCAGATTTTTAATTATTATTCTATTTTAATATCACATTTGGTTTTCATACAGCATGCTAGAGTGTAAAATGAACAGAGTTAAGTTTTTGTAATCTGTAATATTATCTTTGTGTAATTAAATCCTTTGTTTATCATTAGTTTTAAAATTAAAATAAGTCAATTAACCAACTAACTACATTTCATCAACTGAATATCAAATAACAATGAAATTTGCTTTTAAAATTATCTTTATTTTGGGATTATTTTTCTGAAAAAAAATCACATTTTCTGAGCATTTCTATGACTATAGAATTAATATTATATTCTAAAATCACATGTGTAATACAACATAAGGCAATTTACAATGCATATTATAGTGAAGTAGATTGTTCATTGATGGCAGTAATTCAGAGTATATTATAGTTTATTATTAGAAAATTTTTTTTAGTTCTTGATTATGGTAAGGAGGGCAATAACAGTTTGGAAGGAATAAAATTTTTCTCTTAACTCATTATGTTTACCTTTAAAAATCATTTTAAGATCCAGGATAAATTTATCATTATGTCTTGGAAATATTAACTGCAGTGAAATCTTTACACAGAATGGACTGCTATATACTCATTCAAAGTTTCTTCCTCCAGACACAGATCACATATACTAATGTCCTTTGCAGTTTATGATGCTGAGCAAAGGAATGTTGTCTGATACAATATGGACATAATTAATGTATGTCTCTGTCAAGCCTGATTCTTTAAGAATTTCTGTACTTTTCCCCATATTTATTCTCTATGTGTGTGGGGCCTACCTATAAAATCCAACAGGGGACCCTCAAGTCTTAAGAAATAATTGAACCACACAATGGGAAATATCTTGGTTCTTGAATAACCCTCACCAGGAACTCAGAATTAAGACTGTGTAAATGAGAAGTGAATTTATATTGTGTATGCAATGGACATCTGAGGGATTATTTGTATGCAGGGTAGTTTTCTTATCATAATGTAAAACTAAGGTGTAGAATGTTTAATAGGCAGTTCTGTAATCCTGAATTTTATTTTTTCAGTAATGCTACATCAAAGTTAAATTAGGTGTCTACACAAGTATGGGAAACTTCCTTCCAAACAAAATTGTGAAAGCTATCAAATTTAGACAAATGAAAAATTCTAATATTGACAGCCAATGAAAATTTAAAAATATAGAAAATATACATTGGATTTAAATCAATGTCAAGAATCATCCAGGAAAAGAATAAACAACAAAATAAGTTAAATCAATAATTATAAAAAAACAAAAAAATATTATAGTATGTTGTGTATAAAGGAATATTAGCCTAAATCCACTGTCTGTCTACTGTGGTTTACTGTAGATGTACAGTATTCCATTTGATTCTCAAAGGCAACCAGAAAAAAGCAAGAAGGGTGATGCTCAGTTTGGAAGGCCCCTGAAGATATCAGGACATTTTGCCCCCTATAAGTTCCAGGTTTGGTTTCTTTCAAAACTGACAAGAATCTAAAATTGTGAAGAAATATGAGTGCATAATCTTTCTATATTTTTGTTCCAATCTTTTATAATTTTTATCATCTATGCTTAACATTTTTTCATAATGACTTGCAAATTGAAAAATTATTTTACTAGGTTTCAGAGAAACAATTTTTGCCCTCATTTTTCATTGTTTTATATAACATTGAAGAGAAATTTGTTTTTGTAGTAATAAATATGCTCTCGTAGATTTTGTAGCAGAGTGAATGATTCTTGATAACAACTGTATTAGTCAGGGTTCTCTAGAGGAACAGAATCAAGAGGAAGTATAATTATAAAAAGGGGATTTATTAGAGCCGGGCATGGTGGTGCACTCCTGTAATCCCAGCACTTAGGGAGGCTGAGACAGGAGAATTGTAAGTTCTAAGCCAGCCTCAGCAACGGCAAGGCACTAAGCAACTCAGTGAGACTCTGTCTGTATATAAAACACCAAATAGGGCTGAGGGTGTGGCTCAGTGGTCAGTATTATTTGCAAGACTCTGGTCTTTCTTTGGGATTATTCATTTTCCAGGAATATACTCAGTTTTTAATGTAAATAAACTTAGATTCAGACATGACTGAAAAAAAGAATCACACACTTTAAACTCATCATGAGGACTGGAAACCAAAATATAATCTTGATTATAGCATAAGTAGTTCTAAATAATGCCAGGTCTAAATAAAGATAATGTTCAGTTATTTTTTCTTATCTAAAGAATCAGCCCAAAACTTAGTGGTCTAAACATCAACACCTTTCTTACGTCACTCCAATCTCGTGACCATGAGAGAAATCAGCAGGGCTGAAGCTTACACATGGTCAAGAATACAGCCCAGAGGATCACAGGATTACAATGATCTTTTGGTACTGTGCATCAAAATTGTCAAACTACGGAAGCCTTGCTCTTGAGGTGTCTCATTATTCCACATGATAGTTTAGACAGGATTTTCTGGTGACTTAGCCCAAAGCAAACAACTACCAAACTCTTTACTGAGAAAATTGAGGTTCACAGATATTAAATTTTTTTGTCATTAAATACAGCCAGTAATAGGGTTAAAACTAGAATCTCATTTCTCTGATATAGTCCTGAAGGTCCACAGAAGAAAGGAAGAAATACTTCTGCCTCTTTCTCCTTCATGTTTTACTAATATGGAGAAAGCATTTTTTTGTAAGATGGAAACTTACTTAACAGGTCTTGGCAAAGATTTGCTTCTGGACCTGGCACATACGCTTATTCCTTTCTGTTACTTAATAGAAATGGATATTTAATATCAAATTTCAATATATATAAAATAATATTTCAGAAATAATTACTTAGAATTAGGAGTAAAATATTTTCACCATTACGTGTGTTTTTGAAATGTCATTTCATAGTTGCAGCAAAATATTTTAAAGCATGTGGTGAAGTAAATTAAATACTTGTCAGTGTACAAAATTTATACCCATATATTTATATTATTTTATGTGTTTATATGATATATCTTAGGTGTGTCATGTTTGGCTGCAAGAAGTTTTCATATGCTCTCTTCAATCAATAAAATCTCTGGTATCCACTGAACATATTGATTAATAACTTAGAGTTGTTATACAAATGAGCTCATTAAATCTTCTCAAGAACCTCTGAGGTAAGTATGATTGTTGTTGGAATTTTAGGAATGGAGAAACAAAAGCCCAGAGACCTCAGGTGACCTGCCTAAGGACACATAGAAACAGTGGGGGAAAGTAGGAATTGCTCAGGGCTAGTCCTGTACCCAACTTTGTGGAGTATTTTTCTTGCAGGGAATAGCACAGGAGCCTAGAGTTAACCACCACCTAAGGGTGTTGATGGAGGTTGGTGGGTAAAGAAGGTTCAATACAAAGGGACTTCAGTCAACACTTCTTAGGTGGCTAGTGATCAGATTGGAAGGCAGCAGTGACCCAGTCTTGATGAGAACTAGTAAAAGATCCACTCCACCAACTTTGTGCATTCCCAGCTAGAGCACTGACATGTTTCAGATTTATAAGAACAGGATATAAAGTATGTGGCCAACACCAGAACTAGCTCTTCAGTATCGTCCATTCTGGAGAGACTGGTGGTGTGAATACACTAACAACTTTAGGCACACTGTCCGCTGGACCAGACACACAAACAGATGTAATAATGGTTTGACCACGAGTGGGCCTGACACGCTGACAAGTTGGAATGATGGTTTTGCTAATTTGTACTGTTATCCCAGACTGCTGTGGACAGATTGATTAAAACATTATAGTTATTCTGGATATAAATCCAATGAATCCCTAATGACTTCAACCAGGCCACATGAAAGTGGCAATGGGAGCCCAAGTGGGGATTGTTCAGTGGGTCATCTTGCATCTTGTACTTGTGAACATTTATTTGGTTTGTTTTCCCAAAGTTCCATTGGACCTAGTTTTGACATAAGAATGTATATCAGCTAGTAGCAATCATCTAGTAGCTTCACGAAAGTCAGGCCATTTAATTTATGAATATTAAATAACTCAAGTAAATTTTAAACAATTTTTTATTTGTTCCTTATAGTTATACATGACAGTAGAAACTATTCTGATATATTTATGTGAGCTTGGTCAAGTTAATTTTTAAACAATGCGTACACTATTTACACCATCATTACTTAGTGTTTTGTTAATCTTCCTTTAAGGACTGTAGTGATATTACGGAATTGTTAATGAGCTAGTAGTTTAAACTGAGGAGCTGAGAACTAACATGACACGGCAAAGTGAAGTACCAGTGCAAATGTAAATACTTCAGGGAAGAAAAGAAAACTAGATAGGGTACTCTTAGAACCTCCATCTACTCCTACAGAGTAAAAGGATCAGTTTGTGTGGAGTTCAGAATGGATCTGCATAGAATTTCTTTTAGAGAGACTCATTGGAAAGAAAGTGCTATTTCTTAACACTAAGCTTAGGAAAATGTCCTTTCGTGAGAGGACAGCAAGGATTCTAAGGAGAGAGCCATGGGTGCTGTGTCTCTCCTCAAAGATGTAGAGATAGAATTGCGTTACTTTTAAATTCACACGCACAAAGGAAGTTTTAATAAGATCACTCCAAGAGTGGGGTTTTACTCCCACCTGTGAAGGCTCTAGGATAAAAGATGGTAAGTTATATAAGTGTTAGCAACAGCAATAAGTAAGTGATCTCACTGGGTGGTCTTCACTTTCATTTTATTTGGGTCAGGAGATACACACATGTTTAACCTGTGAATCAGGTGTAGATATGGAAATCAACATGGGTAAGGTTCTAAGTGGGCAATCTAGACTGAGAGATGAAGAGGCCTTAGAGAGAGAAGCTAATAACATATTTCTGTGAGCTGAGAGAGGATTATGTGAGCTATGCTAAAGGATTGGATAGGCCTCAATTTTAAAGCAAATTCAGAGTTTTTAATTACATGGTTCTGGACATTTTACTGTCTATACTGAGACATTTTACTGCCTATATTTTACTTTCAAAGATAAGGCAAATCCAGTCCCACCAAATAAAATTAACAGACAGTGGGGGACAAAAGTGTTTTAAGATTACATACCAAGAATGAGTTGTATTTGCCAATATTATTCAATATTACTTTATGCAATGTGACATGGAATGCCAACTTTAAATAATCAAGTGCAACTGTGTAGAAGAGTAATATATGCTTTGAAATCTATTAGAGGAAAAGACTTAAAAGAATTATTAACTGGAATTGTAGCTCAGGATAGACGCCTACCTAGCATGTGTGAGGCATTGGGTTCGATTATCAGTGCCACCTATAAATAAATAAAATACAGGTCAATTGACAACTAAAAAATATTTTTAATTATTTATAGTTTCAAGATTTAATTGTTATACTTTCTTACAAGTCCAAATACTGAGTTCATTAGTTGTTGCATAAATAATAGTCTAAGTGAATAGTTTAAATAGACTAATAAAATAAAACTGAATTAAATATCTCAAACACTAACATTTAAAAGAACTGATTTCTTTTCCTTTTTCTGTCTTTTTGGTGATGTTGGTTCTTATACTACTAGGTGAAGGTTCTACCACTGAACTACTTCCACAGCCCCTTATTTTCCATTTCTAATTCACCTTTCTTCCATAACTTCATACAACCCAGTAGCATCACACATTTTTAGGGTATGGATTGTATTTTAGCATAATTATGTCTGCTGAGCATGTATTATGGCTGATATTTCAATTAGACATTGAAGTAGAACATAGCTATTATAAATATCTCATGATAACCTCTTTTACATTATTGTCTTGGGATAATCTGTCATCATGTAGATTATATTTAAATATACAGTCATAACAATATTATGGCAATGTTATTTTATTTCTATGACACATCTGCATCTTCTCTTTCACAGTTACTTGCTGGCCTCTAATTTATTTATCATATTTAATTTTCCCAGAGGACATTCATGTCACTTCCTTTATATTTTTCTAATGATAAATCCCAATACTTCATCAACCTCTTATTTGAACATGTTAATTACGTCTTTGATTATGAGATTTCTTATTAATGGTATATTCCTTATGTTCATTCAGATGGTATTTTCCTCAGTTCAGGAAACAAATTGCTGTTGTAATTTGTTACAACAAATTATATATTTTTGCTGATGTAATTTTTTGTTGTTTTATAGTTGACTTGGAGGAACATTTTCTGTGCATTGTTATCTCCCAATTAGAATCTAAGGATTTTCACAGAGGAGGTGAAATCTACAAGCCTGCAAAAGAAAAGTAACGTAAATGGTAGATGTCTAAGAAATCATTCATTGTAGTATGTGATTTCATAAGCCTAAAGAGAAGACTCTCAGGAAGGAAGGGACCCCAAAGTGCAAGAAAAACAGAAAGAAAACAGGGCACTGTCTAGGGCAGGGAAGACTTACAGCTTTTAAAAAAGGAAGGTGACAGGAAAAGAAGTATGAGAAGTCTTGAATTATTCAAATATATAGATTATAGGATTTAAAATTTAAGGCAAATTGTATTTGTGAAAATATATGAGTACTTATGATTTTAGAATTATCACTGTCAACAATTCTAATGTTATAAGTAGAATACTGTTATTTCAAAAAGAGAGATTTTACTGAACAAGAGACTATGGATGAGTGGTAACTGCTTAGAAAAGACAGGCAAGCAGAATTTGTAGCTAGATGGGCATTCTTCACAGTCACTTTCAAGAGGCATAATGGTATATGAAAAGGATGTGGAATAGGGTCTTATAGCTGCTCCTCCACTGAGGATCCAAAACATGAGCTGGGTAAATTACTTGATTTCTGGGCCTCAGTTGCCTCATGTAGAAAATGAAAGATTTGGCCTAAATAGTCTTTAAGATCTTTCTCTGCATTTAAAATTCAATAAAAGCCAGGTTCAGTGGTGCAACCCTGTGATCCCAGCAATTTAGGTGGCTAAAGCAGGAGGATCACAAGTCTCAGGTCAGTCTCTGCAAGTTAGTGAGACCTTGTTTCAAAAAATAAAAAGAACTCGGAGTGTATCTCAGTGGTAGAGCAGCACTAGGTTCATAACCTAATACTGAAAAAAAAAATCAAGAAAAGTCGTTTTTGAAGTTTTAGAAGAAATGTTGGCAGATTGTTGTCAAAGATAATGCTGCACACTTACAAGATGTTCTTTAAGAATGTAAAAATAAAATGAGTCCAATTAAAAAACATGTGTACACAATACTTTGTTCAGACCATGTACATCATTTGTGTCTTACTGTTTGTATTAGATATGAATGTGGGATAACCTGGCAACTCTGGCATAATCTATCATTTGTAGTCATGAAGGCAGAAAATCTTACAATGCTTTATTCCTGCACAATGTGGTGAGATTCAAGCTTAGCACAAATTCCTCTATGGAAAAGAATTTCATATTGAGTCCAAAAAGTAATGACTTGATATTTTATATTTGGCTTTAAATATGTGTGTGTGTGTATGTGTGTGTATGTGTGTGTGTTTACAGAGGCTAAAAAAGTAATTTCTATTACATATCCGTTAGAGCAGCTAAAATTAAAAGCACTGAAAATATGAAATGCTGTTAAGAATGTGGAATATCAGTAACTCATTTATTGCCAGTAGGAATGCAAAATGGTAAAGCCACTTTGGGATTCAGTATGGAGGTTTCTTACAAAATTAAATATATTCTTACCTTAGGATTCTGAAGTTATGCTCTTTGGTACTTGCCCAAATGAACTGAAAATTATGTCCACACCAAAAGCCAGAATATAACTTTTCATAGAAACCTTATTCATAATTACCAAAACTTGGAAACAACTGAGCTATCCCTCAGTAGGTGAACAGATAAAAAGTGATACATCCACCCAATGAAATGTTAATCAGTGTTTAAAAAAAAAAAAGTTTGCAGGATACAAAATCAATGCACAAAAATCAATTGTATTTTTATATACTACAAATAATCCTAAGAAAATTGAGCAAAAAATTCCCTATACAGTAGGATCTACATAGATCACACCATAGTTCAAAACCTCCGCTGATTTTCCTTTTTAGATTAACTTTCCAATGAGCTCATCATGCCTTGTAAGGCTCAATGATGTTACTCTAAGCTGCTTATTTGACCTCATCTCCTTCCCTGCTCCCTCTTGTTCCCTTTGATTCAGACCTCTTGGCATTTTTCTGTTCCTCTAATGTGTCAGGTGTGCTGTTTGCAGCCTTGCATGGTCTGCTCCCTCATTTCTCTCTGCTACTATCTCTCTACTCAAATGTCAATATGTGTATTAAACAGGATCTCTCTCATCAACCTAAAACAATGCCCCCTCCCACGTTCATTGCTCTTTATCCTCTTATATTATAAATACACACACATATACACACACAGCTTTTGTTTATTGTTCTACACATCATCATCTGGAAATGTTCAAATGCAAAGAACAGTTAACAAACACCTTACATCATTCACCTGGTTTTACCCACTTCAGTGTGTATTTTCTAAGAACAAGGACATTCTTTTTAAATAAATCACAATAAAATGGTCACATCAGGAAACATTGTACTGACCCAAGCTACACTTACATTATTCAATTGTCCCAACAATGTTATTTACAGCTGTTTTTTTTCCAATCCAGAATCCTGTCACAGATGATGAAATGCATTTTATTGTATCTTTTTAGCCTCCTTTAATCTAGATTCTTTAGCTATTCTCTTTCATGTTATTAACAAATTTGAGGACTACCTTTTAATGTTAATATATTTATTCTCTCATGATTAGAGTCTAGTTAGACACTTTGGGCAGCAATACTAAATATGTAATGTGTTTTTATCACATCCGACATAAGTGATGTTGCCTGGATTTGCATTTCCTCATTTTCTTGCTTATCCTCTTTCTCCTGTTAGAATGTAAGTTCCATGAAAACTCTGTGTCTCCTTTGTTTACACTTTCAGCCCCAAATCTGACAGGTGATTAGAAAATGTTTATTGAGTGGGTGGATGAATACACAACTAGGATTTTCTAGAATAAAATGGAACAAATGACTTCCACAGCTAGCCATGAGTTAGTGCCAGCTAGCAGAGCCGATGACCCTGAACATCACTCAGAGAAGGCTGAGAGGTACCAGAATGTGGGACTGTCTCAGAATTTGGGATATCTACTTAGAGACATGTTGTTGATCATATGTCTGCACTTAAATATGCCTATTTATTTATGCCTTATATAACATATACTATCATTCCAATACATTAGTTACATTCTAAATGTATGTATAAAAATTTTTTAAATGAGTTTTAAAAAGTAAATATAGGTGGAAGGTTTAACTTTTTCTCTCCAAATCCCAATGAATTGTTTGTTGAATTCCTGTGGGTACATAAACTTCTATTTTGGAGATCACTGTTTTTTTCTATCTGTGAGCAGAGATATTTAAATACTCACATAGGTTTTTTCACTGGTCAGTATTTTGAGAGGAGTCCCAGATTCCTGGCTAGGATTTGGACAATCACATGCTGCCTTGTCCTGATAAATCTCAGCTAGATATTTTGAGGCCTAAGAGGCCCCTAAGAGTTTCCCAAAGTTGATAGTATTTAAGATAAAGATACTCCAGATCTCAATTTTTGACTTCTGGATGTTCTGCCAGGAAATTTCTTTAGTTCTTGGAAAATGGTAAATTCTCAGAGGACGGCCTTTCCAAGACCAGGCTTCAATGATGCAGTTCAGAACGTTGCTAGGAATCTGAATCATCTAGCACGCCTTTGAAAATCAGTCCCATAATTATCTGAAGGGCTCCTTTAATTAAATCCATGTTTCCAGGATGCATAATCCAAACTGAAACATTCCAGAAGTGTACTTACCGAAAATAATATATTGTGACCATCGTTTAAACCCCTGGTGCTTCAAATCAGCTACACTATAGTGGGTCCCCCAGTATCAAGGTCTTTGTTGCCAATTCAGACTTATTTAAAAAGGATACTTTCCTAAAGTGTAGCCAATTCGTGTCCTTGTTTCCATTCAATTACTGTTTTTGCATCAAATGTTTCTGTGAAGAATCCTCAATGATGAAATTACATGACATATTTGTCTTTAGTAATTTTCATTTTTCATACTTTAAAAATACTTTTTACTTTTGAAGTTATTTTGCCACAGTCTTGTGACGTAGGTCAAGGTTGAATAAAAGAATCACCTTTGAAGGTGCAACAAACTGAACTTCCAGAAAGGTTGAATGTCTTCGGTTGTGAAACACAGATTTTTATGGGAAAGTAGGATTTTGCTTCATTTCTGAATGATGTGTCTTTTGTATTCCCACTGGTCATAACAGTGGTTGAATGTTAAGTGACTGTATCATACCATTTGTTTAAATTGAGAATATAGATTCTTGATATTTTTTTCTACATAATAATTTTAGAATTTAGAAAAGATATCTTTCAGTTTTGAGATTTCAAAAGGCATTGAAAATGTATTATTTATTTCAAATGAGTGGAGAACTCCCAGGGTAAAGAAAGATTCAATTGGTATTGAAAATTATGTTTGGCAAATGTGATTGGAGATTTTCTAATATATGTTATAACTAATTCCTGTTAACTCTTTTATTTGGGACAGACATCATTTTCCTTGAGCCTGGGAGTGCCTAAAGGTCTTATTGGTCCATCTCATTAGACAGAAATTTTTGACCCTACAAACAAGGCATTTTAAAACAGATGTTCAGACATTAATAAGCACAAAAGAAAAAAAAAGTCATGAGTTAAAAGTGTGTATACACAGACACACACAAACTCTTCATGAAGAACCAGGAGCTGTAGCCATTGGCATCTGCTCTGGATGTGCACTATTAAACTTTACAATTTGCTAAGCATCTCAGGTACCATTTTATACATTCAGTTGTATCCAGCTTTCCATTATTGTTGGCAGGACAACGCTTGGAATGTCTATTCTACTCAGGAGGTGATCTGGTGCCAGCCTCTTGCAGAGAAAGACAAAAAAGAATCTGTAGTTTAAATAAAAACTAGTGGCACAATAAAATTTGTGAGAGGGCAAAATGTTCTTAAAATCTCAATGTCCTGAATGACATTCAATTTCAGAAGGGCATAGCTTTCTTAAAACACTTTCAAAGCTCTTACTCTCTGACAAGGAGCCTCAGAGAATGATTCCTTCTTGTAACCTCAGTTGGAGTTCCTTGGATCACTATGTCAGTAAAACATCTTACAGGCATCTAAGCATGTACTTTTTAAATTAAAAACTGGCTTTGCTCAAAGTAAAATGAGACAGAAACGGTCTTGGATATATTTTCCATAGAAGCACCTGCTTTGGGTGCAACCACGCATAGAAGGATTTTGGCACAGTAAACTGTCTAACCCATTCGAAGGATGATATTTTGGATAGTGTTCATGGCACCTTTCAAAGGCAATTTTTAGTGTTCTGTCTAGACTTATGTTCCGAGGTCAGCACACAGCCTTAGGATACTGCTAGTTGGTTGAAATAAGAGAAGAGACAAGGAAATTCAAGTTAAAGCCTCACCCTCTTTAGTGAGGCAGTGCCTGAGAGTAGGACTTTTGGGGAGAGCAGCATTTCAAGAGGAAAGTATGTCCACATCAGCCAAATGAACAGCCTTCAAAACCAGTGTTAAACTTGTATCCTTGTAATATGTTTTAAGATCTAGAATTATTACATATATTATTATATTCAAAGAACATTACCTTTAATGAATTGAAACATAGGAGGGTGATGAATTTTGGCAAAATTATCACAATTATTCTTATCTGTGTAACGTGTGTGTGAGCTCACGTGTGCATGTGTGTATTTGGCAACATTAAATATCTCTGCAGATTAGCTATCTTTAATTCACTAATACTGGGAACAATCTTGTAAAATGCATGATACTCCATGAAGTATTTCAAATGTAGAGAATTGTGCCTATTAATATATGCTATCTTGACATGAGGTGAAGGAATGATGCTGAGAAGGTCACCCTCACCTGAACTGGGCTCTATCTGAGCAGTGTGTGTCCAATACAGTTACATTCCTTCTATCAAACTCAACAATTAAAGTCAGATCTTTGGATTAACTTTTTGTGAGATCTTTAACAAAAACTTTCTAGATTTGGACATAGAAAACAAAATCAAAGTGAAAGATTTCATGTCTTTGAAAGACATTTAATTTGTTTCTGTGATATTTGAAACAAATATTGATCATATATATGCATTGGTTATATGCCTTACTTTCTAATTTAATTACATTTACACTTCAGTTACATTTTATGTATGAATATGCTTAGTCTAAGAATTGTTAAGTAATTTACCCAACAACATCTAGTTACTGGATGCTGGGTCAAGAAGTGAATCCAATTCTGATTTCCAAACTCATGCATTTAGGCCATGCTGCCTCTGTTATGCTTTTTATTTTTCTTTGGACATTATCCTCAATTTCCAAAAAGCATATATTCCTTTAAATCAGATGGCTCTTATGTTGCTAAAATGGTATGCAAAATTGCATGTCCATATAGGAACTTAGATGTCACTCAAAAAGGTGAAGAACTCTCAGAGAACAGTGTTTTAGTAAGGCCTTTTGAAGAATAGGTAACATATATGAAAACTAAACATTGACATATGTACAAGAAAAATATAAGATTTGTTATTACTTATACCAACATTTTATAAATTGTTGCAATTACGATGTTCTTCAAATTTTGAATTTATGAGTTATGTCATGTTAGAAATAAGAAACTGCTATGTTCCAAATAATACATGATGTAAAATCATCATACTTTATGTTCACAATGTTATTTGGAAAAAGCATTTCCTTCATCTGCATGACATGGAACTAACATGACAGGGAAGCACCACTTTCTTGTGTGGATAGGCACGGCATTGCACAAAGAGAAACTGAGGAAACCAGAGAAAAACTGCTAAATCACGAGTGCAGCTGCACTGAGCCAGATGTTTCAAAAGCAGTCAGTAATTTTCCCACAGAAAAAAATTGGGGAGGAAATAAAATTAAATTGCGCCTTCAGATATGCAGAAGCAATTGTACTTGATGTTCACTACAAGTAACAAAATGCCATTTTTATGAACTGTGTCAGGGAACAGCTGGCCTCATTCTGCACATCTTCTTCCAATCGACCTGACACTTTAAGGCTTACTCTCTTCCCGCTGAGGTCCGAGTTCCCGCTCTCTTCTGCACTTGCATTCTCCTTTTATCTGCATGTGTAAACATGATCAAATCTTTCCCATTCTATAATTCCCTTGAGAAGTCCTCAAGAATCATCTCTCTTTCCTTCCTTTCCAATCCCTTAAGAGTTTAATAAATCACTGCAATGCTCTTGCTGGGGTAATCAATAAACTCCTCAATGCTACCTTCTATTGTCCATTTTCAGACCTCTCATTAAGTGGTGGCTCTGATATATTTGGCACTTTGAAACATATGATCTTTAAATGTCTTTTATTTTGTCTCTGTACCACTAGTGTTCATTGGTACTTCAAGTTGGCTCTTGGCGACATTTTGGTCTGTTGCAGTCACCTTTTCTTTTGCCCATTCCTTCAGTGTTGGGTTTCCAGGGTTCTGTGGCTGACTTGTGTCTTCTCTCATTCTAGGACCTTGTCTCCTACCTGCACATATTCCAAGCTTTGGTTTCAACTACCACTTAAATCATAAAAACATTTTCTTTTTCATTAGGAGCATCATTTCATAATGATAAAGGAGAAAATTAACCAGGAGGATTTAAAAAGCTCAAATACTTACGTACCTAATAACACAGTTTCAATATACAGAAGGTAAAACTTGATAAAACTGCAAGAAGAAAGGAACAATTTTAGCTGCAGTTTTAATACTTCTTTCAGTAATTGATTGAAGAAGTAGACAGAGGATTAGTATAGAGAAGACTTCACGAAGTAGCCCTTGATAGTGACATTTATAAAACATTTATAAAGCACCTACCTAGTAATATTAAATCACACATTCTTTTCAAGTATGCCTCAAACTAAGATTGCCAATGTGCTGCACTATAAAACAGACCTCAGTGAATTTAAAAGGATTTAAATTATATAATGATTTCTGATTAAAACTGAGTGCAGTTAGAAACCAATAATAAAACATTTGCAAACTCATCAAATATTGAAAAATGAACAACACACCTCTAAATAGTCCATTGAACAAGGAAGAAATCATCAGGGAAATGAAAATGTATTTTGAACTGAATGAAAATAAAAAGGCAACATATAAAAAATTATGGATAGCAGAAAGCTCTAGTCAAAAAATAGCTTTAAATACTTATCTTAATAAAGAAAAATGATCTAAAAGAAATGATTTAAACTTCTACCTTAAAAAGCACAGAAAGAGCTGAGCAGGGTGATGCACAACTTTAATCTCAGCTACTTTGGAGGCTAAGGCAGAAGGATCACAAATTCAAGGAGGCCACATTTAGCAATTTAGCAAGACTATCTGAAAATAAAAATAAAAGGATTGGGGATGGAGCTCAGTGGTAGAGTGGTCCTGGATTCAATCTCTGCTATTGTGAAAAAAACAAGAAGGAAGAAAAAAGAAAAGAAAGAATAAAGAGAGAGAGAGAGAATTACATCTCAAGTAAGCATAAGTGAAAAGGGAGAAAATAATGAGGAAGTCAATGAAGTAGAAACAGAGAAGCAATAGAGAAAATAAATGACACAGATCCAAGATGGCAGCCTAGACAGATACTGCATTCCTAGTCTCTCCATGACCTAGGATTAAAGCAATGAGAATATTGTTTCTCTGCGAGGTACTAGAGGACCCTCAACAGCTGCTCCCACGCAGGAATTCTGGCCACATGCCTGTGTGGGTCTTCAGGCCTCCGCATTTGCACAGGACCCTGGTCGCTCGCCCACACAGAACCCACTCCCACACAAGACTCCCAGCCCCAGTGCCCACACAAGACTCCCAGCCCCAGTGCCCACACATTTTGCAACACCTCTAGTGACCCACCCACACAGGACCCCTAGCTGATGCTCCCATGTGGGAACCCTGGCTTCTGCTCAGGAACTCTAGCTACTGCTCCCATGTGGACCCCCATCTACCAGCATGGGGCTCTGCCATTTGCCTCCATCTTGGAACACTACAACCATGGCCATAGTCCCCTTCATGTGGTAGCCTGCACCTGGGAACACTGGACAGGTTCTGGAGAACCTCCTATCACAACACTGCATGCCACAGAGCTGCATCTCTGAACATGTCACCCAACACCACCACCTGGCCCGTTCTGACACTCCATCTCTGAAAGCAGGTGCCTCCATCTTGGGACACCTTTGTTGCCATCTTGAATTATCCTTGTTACTGCCATTGCCATCTTTAGTTGGGACAATTCCCAGCTTGAGACACCAGCTGGGGCCTAGAAACAATATCAAGGTACTTATAGTTCTTTAGATCGCTTGCCCTTCTCCCCTGTAACCACTAACCCAGCACAATGCTTGCAGCTACATGGTCAGTCCATAGCTCACAAAGCCTGGCCTTGATCTGCCCAACACAAAACAGCTCTCTGCTATAGATGCACAGGACCCACCAAAGCACAACCCACAACACCTCCAGAGAGAGAGATTCCTGATTGGAAAGTAGGGAGGGGGTGAGAGAGATACAGTTTAAAGACTAAATGAGAGACTAGGAGTTGTGAGGTCTACAGGCAATATAAGGAGATAAGACCAGGTCCCCACATCACATGACAGGCCCTAAAGGAGATCCTTGGGGTGGAGTCTTCCCATGGGGATTTGCAAGCACTAAACCACACCTACAGAAGCTCCACCTCTAAGACCAACCTACCTACCCTAATAACTTGTACCATCCAGAGGCGGGAGACACCAGCAAACAACAGACAACCTCACCTACTGGATGAGAAGGGAAGCAGAAAAATCTTGACTCCAACAGAAGCAATTCTTTTCATTTATCTTGATATTTTTTTTCCTTTTATTTTCCCCTTCTTCTTCTTCTTCTTCTTCTTCTTCTTCTTCTTCTTCTTCTTCTTCTTCTTCTTCTTCTTCTTTTTTCTTCTTCTTCTTCTTCTTCCCCTTCTCCTCCTCCTTCTTCTTCTGCTTCTTCTTCTTCTTCTTCTTCTTCTTCTTCTTCTTCTTCTTCTCTCTCTTTTCCCAGCCTCACATCCCCAACATTTGTGAAACCAAGTATTTTTCATGCATTAGGCTATTGAGGATTGGTATATCTGATTAGTATATTACAGTTGTATTATATATTCTTTTATCTTATATTTTTACATTTTTTATTTTTCTTAATTTTTTATGCTTCTTTGTTTTTTGTACTCTATTTTTCTCCCTACTTACTTGTCTTCCTCAAATCTCTTTTTCTTTTTTCTGCTACTAGCCAACTTCTTTTGGATTCCTCTTTCACACTTTCTAAGATCTCATAATTCTATATCCTCACTTCCTACATCCCTAACATATCATCCTACACCCCCACCCCTTGTTCTCTCTAGTCCACCAGCAGAAACTATAGACCTTTTTGCAAACCTACTGTTTATATTGATACTAATTGAACTCATAATTTCTGTATATTATGACAAACCTGTAAATGTCCTATTAGGAGCTACTTGGTTTAAAGCTATATATTGTTTGTATTGGGATCTGTCAATATTGGTCTCTCCCAGGGCTGAGGCTATGGCTCAGTGGTAGAGTGCTTGTCTAGCACACATGAGGCACTGGGTTCAATCCTCAGCACCACATAAAAATAAAATGAAGTTATTCTGTCCACCTATAACTAAAAAATAAATTTAAAAAAATTGGTCTCTCCCTTAAAGGAGAGGTTTTGGAACCCTGCAGGGAATCTATAAGCCTATAGGATAAAAATTGTAACGCTTCAGATCCGCAGTGTTAGAAGGGAAGACATATGAACAACATGACAAACAAAGGAAGAAAGTGCCCCAAACAAACCAAGATACTAGATTATTAGAATCCATGATCAGCACAGCAGAAGAAATGACAGAGAAGGAGTTCAAGATATACATAAAATGTTGTGTGAATTAAAGGATGATATAAGAGAGCAAACAGGCAGCAAAAGATCATTTTGATAAAGAGCTACATGGATAAATACAAGAAGCAAAAGATTGCTTCAATAAGGAAGTAGAGGTTTTGAAAAAGAATCAAACAGAAATCCTTGAAATGAAAGAAACAATAAACCAAATTAAAAACTCAATAGAAATTATCACCAGCAGATTAGGTCACTTGGAAGACAGAACCTCAGACAATGAAGACAAAATATATAATCTTGAAAATAGAGTTGACCACACAGTCAACATGTTCTTACAGTGAACATGGTAAGAAACCATGAGCAGAGCATCCAAGAATTATGGGATAACATGAAAAGACCAAACCCAAGAATTATTGGGATAGAGGAAGATATAGAGCTTCAAACCAAAGGAATGAACAATCTATTCAATTAAATAATATCAGAAAAATTTTCAAACATGAAGAACAAATTGGAAAATAAAATACAAGAGGCTTAGGACACCATATGTACAAAATCACAAATCTACACCAAGGCACATTATAATGAAAATGCCTAGAATACAGAATAAGGAAAGAATTTTAAAAGCCACAACAGAAAGGAATCAGATTACAAATAAGGGGAAACTAATTAGAATCTCTGCAGACTTTTCAACCCAGACTCTTAAAGCTAGAAGAGCTTGGAACAACATAGCATATGAAAGACAATGGATGCCAACCAAGAATCTTATATCCAGCAAAATTAAGTTTTAGATTTGATAATAAAATAAAAAACTTCCAAGGTAAATGAAAGTTAAAAGAATTTACTGCAAGAAAGCCTGCACTACAAGACATTCTTGCCAAAATATTCCATGAGGAGGAAATGAAAAACAACAATGGAAACCTGCAAAGGCAGGAACTACACTAAAGGAAAGGCAAATCAAAGGAGAAACTAAGTCAAGTTAAGAAACAAATATAAACCAAAATGATTGGAAATACAAAACATGTCTCAATAATAACCCTTAATGGCCTAAACTCATTCATTGAAAGACATAGACTGGCAGACCGAATTTAAAAAAAGACCCAACATCATGCTGCCTTCAAGAGACTCATCTCATAGGAAAAGAGATCCACAGACTGCAGACGAAAGGATGGGAAAAAATGTATCACTCACATGGACTGTGTAAACAAGCAGGGGCTTCCATCCTCACATCAGATAAAATGGACTTCAAACCAAATTTAGTGAAAAGGGGTAAAGAAGGACATTTCATACTGCTTAAGGGAATAATACATCAACAAGACATAACAATCTTAAATATCTATGCCTCAAACAATGGGGCATCTAGGTATATCAAGAAAACCCTCTCAACTTCAAGAGTCAAATAGACCACAACACAATAATACTGGGTGACTTTAACACAACTCTCTCACCATTAGACAGATCTTCCAAACAAATACTAGATAAATAAACTAGACCTCAATAAAATAATAATTTAGACTTAACAAACATATATAGAATATTCCATCCATCAGCAAGCAAATACATTTTTTTCTCAGCAGTACATGGATCCAAAATAGATCATATGAAATTCCACAAAGCTAGTCTTAGAAAATACACAAAAACAGAGATACTACCCTGCACTCTATCTGAGCATAATGAAATGAAATTATAAATTAATAACAAATTAAAAACTAGAAGCTACTCCAATACCTGGAGACTCAATAATATGCTACTGAATGACATATGGATAACAGAAGACATCAGGGAGAAGAAAAAAATTCTTAGAGGTTAATGAGAACTCTGATATAACATATTAAAATCTCTGGGACACTATGAAGGCAGTGCTTGGAGAAAAGTTCATTGCATTAAGCTCATTCATTAAAAGAATAAAAAATCGACAAATAAATGACCTGACACTACATCTCAAGCTCTAGAAAAAGAGGAACAAACCAACACCAAAAGATAGGAAATAATTAAAATCAGGGCTGAAATCAATGAAATTGAAATAATTCAAAAAATTGACAAAACAAAAAGTGGTTCTTTGAAAAAAATAAATAAAATTGACAAACCATTTGTCACTCTAACAAAAAGAAGAAGAGATAAAACTCAAATTACAAAAATTCATAGTGAAAAAGGTAATATCATGTCAGACTCTGATGAAATACAGATGATTAGAAAATATTTTGAAATGTATACCCCAGTAAAATAGAAAATCCTGAAGACATTGACAAATTTCTAGAAGCATATGACCTACCCAAACGGAACCAGGAGGATATTCATAATTGAAACAGATTAATTTCAAGCAAGGAAATACATGATGCCATCAAAAACCTACCAACCAAGAAGAACCCAGGATCAGACGGATTCTCAGCAGAGTTCCCCAAGACCTACAAAGAAGAACTAACATGAATTATTCTATGAAACAGAAAAGGAGGAAACCCTTCCAAACTCATTCTACGAGGCTAGTTTTCACCCTGATGCCAAAACCACAGACACATCAAAGAAAGAAAATTTCAGACCAATATACCTGATGATCATAGATGCAAAAATTCTCAATAAAATTTTGGCCAATTGCATACAAAATCATATTTAAAAAATAGTGCACCATGATCAAGTGTGGTTCATTCCAGGGATGAAAGATTGCTTCAATATAAGAAAATCAATAAGCATAATCTATCACACCAATAGACTTAAAGATAAGAATCATAAATTTTATCAATTGATGCAGGGAAAGTTTTTGACAAAATATAGCACCCTTTCATGTTTAAAACACTAGAATAATTAGGGATAGTAGGAACATACCTCAATATTGTAAAAGTGATCTATGCTAAACCCAAGGCCAACATCATCCTAAATGGAAAAAAATTGGAAGCATTCCCTCTAAAAACAGGAATGCAACAGGGATGCCTTCTTTCACCATTTATTCAACATTGTCCTTGAAATTCTAGCCAGAGCAATTAGACAGACAAAAGAAATTAAAGGGATACAAATGGGAAAACAAGAACTCAAATTATCATTATTTGTCAATGACATGATACTATAGATAGAAGATCCAAAAAGTTACACCAGGCAACTTCTAGAATTAATAAATGAATTCAGCAAAGTTGCAAGATATAGAATCAATACCCATAAATCAAATGCATTTCTATACATCAGTGATAAATCCTCTGAAAAAGAAATCAGGAAAACTACCCCATTCCTAATAGCCTCAAAAAAAAAAAATTAAAATACTTGGGAATCAATCTAATAAGAGAGGTGAAATACCTCTACAATGAAAACTACAAAATCTTTAAAAAAGAAATGGAAGAAGACCTTAGAAGATGGAAACTTCCCCCATGACCTTGGACAGGCATAATAAATATTGTCAAAATGGCCATATTACCCAAAGTGCTATACATATTCAATGTGATCCCAATTAAAATCCTAATGTTGAGTTCTGCTCCAGAGTTCCTGTGGACTGACAGGAGCCACAGAGGGCCCTGATCCGCCCTCAGGAACCTCCATGGTTGTCCAGCCAAAGGGAGACAAGGGACTGCTACCTCTAGCCACTGAGGAGCCCAAATTCAGGGCAACAGTCGCTTCAGGGACACCAGCGAGAGCCAACCCAGCCCAAGGGCAGCCTGGGCCCTCCCCAGTTCCACTCCAGAGTTCCTGTGGACCGGCAAGGGCCATAGAGGGCCCTGATCCGCCCTCAGGAAACTCCACAGGTGTCCATCCAACTGGAGACCAGGGGCTACTAGCTGCTAGCCACAGAGAAAGGCATACCCAGGGTAAGAGTGGCCTGCAGAGATCCCAGCGTGAAGAGGCCCCACCCAAGTGCGCACTGGGCCTGCCTCAGTTCTGCTGAAGAGTTCCTGTGGTCAGGTGAGACAGAAGGCCCAAAACAGCCCTTAGGGAATGCCAGGGGTGCCCAGTTGAAGGCAGACCAGAGCCTGCTAGCTTCCAGTCCCGGGAGAGCTCACACTCACTGTAAGGGTTGCACACAGACTCTCCAGCTTGTGACTCTGCCTAAGTGAGACCTGAGCCTGCCTCCAGTTCCACTCCAGAGTTCCTGTTCACCAACAGGAGTGCAAGAGAGGGGCAAAACAGCCCTCAGGGGCCGCCTCAGGAGCCCAGCCAAGGCCACTCCCACTGCCCTCTAGAGGTATATCCACTACTTCCACCACCAACTTTAGTGGCAGTAGTGCCCATCTGGGGACACTGGGGGAACAGAAGTAGCTCCCAGGTGAGACACAGGTAATCTGGTGTGTTAATACAAGGTTATAGGATAGAAGCCTCAATACCTCAGATTGGTATTTCAAGAAAGAAAGATACACAATCAACATGAAAAAACAAGAGAAGAAAGTACCTCAAATAAATCTGGATACCACTGTAACAGAATCCATTGATAGCACAGTTCTTGAAATGTCAGAGAAAGAATTCAGAATGTACATAATTAAAATGATCAGCAAACTAAAGAATGACAAAAGTGAACAATTACAGGCAAAAATTGATCAATCCAACAAAGAAATAGGAGAGCAAATAAAGGCAACCATCGATCATTCTAACAAAGAGA
>CM053405.1:95572133-95602604 GCA_028644305.1 Xerus rutilus | reverse complement strand
ACAAGACACTGAAGAAAGAAATTGAAGAAGACCTTAGAAATTGGAATAATCTCCCATGCTCCTGGATAGGCAGAATCAATATTGTCAAAATGGCCATACTTCCCAAAGTGCTATATAGATTCAATGCAATCCCAATTAAAGTCCCAATGTCATTCCTTATAGAAATAGAAAAGGCAATCATGAAATTCATTTGGAAGAATAAGAGACCCAGAATAGCCAAAGCAATCCTTAGCAAGAAAAGTGAAGCAGGAGGCATCACAATACCAGACCTCAGATTATACTACAAAGCTATAAAACAAAAACAGCATGGTACTGGCACCAAAATAGACATGTAGACCAATGGTATAGAATAGAAGACACAGAGACGAATCCACCTACATACAGTTACCTTATACTAGATAAAGGAGCCAAACACGTACACTGGAGAAAAGACAGCCTCTTCAACAAATGCTGCTGGGAAAACTGGAAATCCATATGCAGCAAATTGAAACTAAACCCCTATCTCTCACCATGCACAAAATTCAACTCAAAGTGAATTCAACTCAAAATTCAACTCAAGGACCTGGGAATCAGACCAGAGACCCAATGCCTAATAGAAGGAAAAACAGGCTCAAATCTTCATCATGTTGGATTAGGACCATACTTTCTTAACAAGACTCCTATAGCACAAGAAGTAAAATCATGAGTCAACAAATGAGATGGATTCAAACTAAAAAGCTTCTTCTCAGCAAAAGAAATAATCAATGAAGTGAACAGAGAGCCGATATTCTGGGAACAAATCTTTGCCACACACACATCCGATAGAGCACTTATCTCCAGGATATATAAAGAACTCAAAAAGCTTAACACCAAAAAAACTAACAACCCAATCAATAAATGGACCAAAGAGCTGAACACAAACTTCACAGAAGAAGATACACAATTGATCAACAAACATATGAAAAAATATTCAACATCTTTAGCAATCAGAGAAATGCAGATCAAAACTACCCTAAGATTCCATCTCACGCCAGTCAGAATGGCAATTATCAAGAATACAAACAACAATAAGTGTTGGCGAGGTTGTGGGGAAAAAGGCACGCTCATACATTGCTGGTGGAACTGCAAATTGGTACAACCAATCTGGAAAGCGGTATGGAGAGTCCTTAGAAAACTTGGAATGGAACCACCATTTGAGCCTGCTATCCCACTCCTCGGTCTATACTCAGAAGACTTAAAAACAGCAAACTACAGTGGGGCAGCCACTTCAATGTTTATAGCAGCTCAATTCACAAAAGTTAAACTGTGGAATCAACCTAGATGCCCTTCGATAGATGACTGGATAAAGAAACTGTGGTATATATACACAATGGAATATTATTCAGCAATAAAAGAGAATAAAATTATGGCATTTGCAGGTAAATGGATGGAGTTGGAGAATATCATGCTAAGTGAAGTAAGCCAATCTCAGAAAACCAAATGCCGAATATACTCATTGATAAGTGGATGCTGATCCATAATGTGGGGAAGGTCATAGGAACAATGGTGGAACTCTGTTCACAGGGGCACAAGGGGGGAGGGGGCACGGGGACAGTAAATTTAGTGGAATATGGTGGTCATCATAGCCCTAACTTTGTGTATGATTGCATATATGTTGTGATTCTATACAACTTACACCTAGAGAATTGACATGTTATCCTCTATCTATGTACAATAAATCCAATTGCACTCTGTTATTATGTAAGCCTAAATAGAACAAATAAATAAATTAAATATGAAAAATAAAAAAATCCTAATATCATTCCTTGTAGAAATAGAAAAGCAATCTTGAAATTCATTTGGAAAAATAAGAGACTCAGAATAGCCAAAGAAATCCTCAATAAGAAGAGTGAAGCAGGAAGAATCACAATGCCAGGCCTTGAACTATACTACAAAGCTATAGTAACAAAAATGGCATGGTACTGGCACAAAAATAGACATGGAGACCTATGATACAGAATAGAAGAAACAGAAAAAAAGCCATATAAATACAGTTATCTCATACTAGACAAAGGTGCCAAAAACTTACATTGGAGAAAAGATAGCCTCTTCAACAAATGGTGCTAGGCAAACTGGAAATCCATCCACAGCAAAATGAAACTAAACCCCTTTCTCTCACCATGCACAAAATTCAACTCAAACTGGATCAAGGACCTAAGAATTAGACCAGAAACGCTGCATCTAATAGATGAAAAACTAGGCCCAAATATTCATCATGTTGGATTAGGTCCCGACATCTTCAACAAGATTCCTAAAGTGCAAAAAATAAAAGCAAGAATAAACAAATGGAATGGATTCAAACTCAAAACCCCAAACAACCCAATCAATAAATGGGCTAAGGAGCTGAACAGACATTTTTCAGAAGAAGATATACAATCAATCAACAAACATATGAAGAAATGTTCAACATCTCTAGCCATTAGAGAAATGCAAATCAAAACTACTATAATATTTCATCTCACACCAATCAGAACGGCAGTTATCAAGAATAGAAGCAACAATAAGTGTTGGCAAGGATGTGGGAAAAGGCACATTTATACATTGCTTGAGGGACTGCAAATTGGTAAAACCAATCTGGAAAAGAGTATGGAGATTCCTTAGAAAATTTAGAATAGAACTACCATTTGACCCAGCTATCCCAATCCTCAGGCTATACCCTGAAGACTTAAAAACAGCATGCTACAGTAATGCAGCCACTTTAATACTTATAGAAACACAACTCACAATAGTTAAACTATGGAACAAACCTAGATATCCTTCAATAGATGAATGGATAAAGAAACTGTGGTATATATACACAATGGAATATTACTCAGCATTAAAATAGAATAAAATCATGGCATTTGCAGGTAAATGGATGGAGTCGGAGAACATCATGCTTAGTGAAATAAGCCAGTCCCAAAGAACCAAAGGCTAAATGTTTTCTCTGATAAGTGAAAGCTGATCCATAATGGGGGTAGGGGTGAGGAGCATGGGAGAAATGAAGGAACTTTAGATAGGGCAAAGGGGAAGAAGTATGAGGGTAGAAAAGATGGTAGAATGAGATGTACATCACTACCCTAGGTTCATGTTTGAAGACACAAATGGTGTGAGTCTATTTTGTTTACAACCAGGGAAATGAAAAATTGTGCTTCATATGTGTACTGTGACTTGAAATGTATTGTTTAAAAAATTAAAAATAAATAAATAAATCTTTAAAAAATAAATGAAAATTAAATAAATAAAAAATTTTAAAAAAGAAAAAATAAATGAAACTCAAAACTAGTTGTTTGGTAAAAATCAATGAAATTGATTATTGACTGCACAAGGGAGAAAACACAAAATACCAATACTTGAAATGAAAAAGGAGGCATTTATATTATCAAAAGTTTCTATATGAACAATTTTATATAATATATTTGGCAACGTAGTTTACATGGAAAGTAAATTTCAAATCTAATAAAGAAGAAATAGAAAACATGAACACCTCTATATCTATCTCAAAATTGAATTCATAATTCAAAAGTTGCCAGTGTGTGCGCGCACACACACACACAAAACACCACACACACACAAACATAGGTAGATGTCTTCCTTGGCCATTCCTGTCATACATTTAGGAAGAATTTGTACGAGTCCTATGTACACTATTTCAGGAAATAGAGGAGCTAAGGACATCTCCCAATTTATTTTAAGAGTTCAGCATTATTTTGTGTCTCAAACCAGATATTAAAAGGACAGAAAACTTCAGACAAATCCCTCCTAAACTAAGCATTAAATAGTCTTAATCAAAGTAAATCATACCTGGCAATATAAAAAAGAAAAATGTTTCATGATTATTGAAGCTTATTCCAGAAATCTAATTGATTTCTAGAAAATCAATCACATTAAGAGCAATAAGGAAATAATCAAATGGTCATATCAATATATGCTACTTGGAAACATATTTGACAACATTTAATACTCCTTCATATTAAAAATTCTCAGCAAATTAAAGATAGAAAGAAGTTTTCTCAGCCTGTAAAAAGGACATCTATGAAAAACTTAAAGCTAACATCATGTTTACTAGTAAAAAACTGAATGTTTCCACCTAAGACTGGAGAGTGGCAAGGTAGACTTCTATGAATCATTGTTTTGTAGACCCTTGCTAAGGTAATAAAGGAAGCCAAAGTGTTAAGACATACAGATTGGAAAGGAAGAACAACACATAGATAACCCAAAGGAATCTACAGAAAAGATAATTTGAATGGTTGAGCACATTTAGCAAAATCTCAGGATACAAAATCAAAAGGCATCAAATGATATAAATTTTTGTTTTGTTTTGAGAAAAGGGAACTTAAAAAAAATCTTTTTATTGAGACAGGGTCTTGCTACATTGCCCAGGCTGATCTCAAAAATCTCTGGCTCAAATAATCATTCTGCTTTATCCTTCTAAGTACCTAAAACCACAGGTATGTGCTACCATGCCTGCCTGAAAAGGAAACTCTTGCCAGTGGTGGAAATGTAGATTGATTCAGCCATTATGGAAAATAAAATTTAAAATTTTTAATTTAAAAGAAATTAAAAATAGAACTACTATATAACCCACCTATCCTTATTCTGAGCATATGTCCAAAGAAAATGAAATCACTACCTCATAAAGATATCTGCACTCCCATGTTAATTGCAGCATTATTTATAAACTAAGTGCCTATTGATGAATAAATGGATAAAAAATCATGATCTACATATGCATGTATAGGCATGTTAATTTGTTTCACTATACTAACATTTTTACTATGTGTATCTATAACATCATCTTTTATATCTTAAATATACACAATAAAATTTATTTTTAAAATAGTATATTTCTATATACTAGCAATAAAGAAATGGGAAATTAAAATTTTAAATTATAATTTAAAAGTGTCAAATATATTTATTTAAGAATAAATTTGGAGTATATGTGCAAGAGTTAAACACTGGAATATGTACCAAAACATCCTTACAGAAATTAGAAAAACACCTAAATATATATAATACTATAGAATGTGCATGGATTTGAAGATTCAGTATTGTTAAAATGTCATTTATTTTCAAGTTGATTTACAAATTTTATGCATATCAAATAAAAATCCTCTTAGAAGTTTTAAAATATAAATTGACAACTAAATTTTAATATTTATGTGGAAATATGAAAAAATAACATAGCTGAAATAATTTAATAAATAAAGGAAAATTAGAGAACTTACGCTATGTGATTTCAAGATTTATTATAAAGCTGTAGTCTCCAAAGAGTTATATTAGTGTTAGGATATTCATATAGATCAATAGAATGGAAGAGTAATTTCAAGAGGAGAGCTGCTCATATATGGTTATTTTATTTTTGTAACTCAAAGGGGAAAACAATAGACTTCTCAATTAATAGTGCTAAAATTGAATATACATTTTGGAGATATAATTAACTACAATCCTTACCTCACACCATACTAAATAATTCCTAAAAATGGATCATATACCTAAAAGTCTGTAGTGGTTTTAAACACATCTACAGATTTAACCTTCTCCAACAAGCACAGCAAAAATGTAAAAAATGTTGCCCAACATTGACTATGACTAGCTTTACCAACTCCCTCCGAAAAGGGAATACAGTGATGTCATGACTTCTGAGGCCAGGTAATAAGATGTCTGACATCTTCCTGGCTTTCTTTCTCAAGAAGTTGTTTTAACTTAGGCATGTTGTAAGAAAGCCCAGGTCACACAAGGCACTTATAAGTGTTTTGGCTCCAAACTACAGGTGTAATTCCAGCTGATAGGCCATGTCAACCAACAGGCATGTAAGACAATGAACCTGTAGTTCAGCCTGCTGCCTTCCAGCTGCCCTAGTGGACACTGACTGAGTGGAGCAGAAACAACAGTGCTTGCCAAGTGTAGCTCAAATTGTAGATTCATGAGCCAAATAAATGTGGTGGCTCTTTTGAACCACTAAATGTGATGTTTGTTATGTAGCAATGCACAATCAGAACAATGTAAAAGCTAAACTATAAAACTTTTTGACAGAGAACACAGGAAAACTATTCAGTTAGGGTTAGACAAAGATTTCTTTTTCTTTCTTTCTTTTTAAAAAAAATTTTTTAATTTTTTGCAGTGCTGGGGATTGAACCCAGGGCCTTGTGCATGCCAGGCAAGCACTATACCAACTGAGCTATATCCCCAACCTTTAGACAAAGACTTCTTAAAGGAATACCAAAGCACAAACCATGAAAACATTGGCAAATTAGTCACTGACAAAATTAATAAACTTCTAAAGACACAGCTAAGAAATGAAAATGCAAAATTACAATATATATATGACTAAGTACTGAATTTTAACTCTAATGTCTCAATAAGATGACAAAAAAATAATATATTTATAATATATTTGTTTATGGGCAAATGATTTATACAGACATTTTATAAAAGAAAATATATAAAAGCCCAATAAACATATAAGAAGATGTTCAGTGTCATTAATTACTAATTACCAATCAATGTCAGTAGTTAGGCAAACACATAATAAGTCTTAGTGAGATGCCACTATATATCCTGTAGAATGTTTAAAATTAAATAGGCTGATAATACCAAAAGTTTGGAAATATATGGGGTACCTGGAACTCTCATATATTCCTAGTGGAATTGGAATGTTTCACAACCCCTTTCAAAAATAGTTCAAATGTTTTATATGGTGATTCACCCTCCTCTTTGTAAAGCAATTTGGTAGTGTTTTATGTAGATTTTAAGTAAACATTTATCAAATGACTCAGTATATCATTCTTAGGTGTTTACCCAAAGGAAAGTAAATTATATGTCTATAACACACTTGTTGAGCTTGGTTTTCACCTGGTCATATAAGGTGATATATTCCAAATTCTGACCTTAATACCATTTGTTGGTCAAGAATTTGAACTAAATTTATGGTTCCTTTCTTTCCTTAAAGGGTACACCCAGTGACCTTCATACTTCCTTTACTGTACACTGGACAGATGGTTCAAAACCTGTGTAGGATTATATGCCTGTGGATCAGGCATTCCATAAACCACTGGATAGTGGTAGCAATAAAAGTAATATAGGGAAATCAAGGATATAATAAAGATTTAAGTTGTGTCTAAGGATTATTATGGCCCAAAGTGTGAAACTTGTCTATAGTTATTTACTTTATGGGCTCAATATTCCTAAATGGTGAGGATGCCAATGAGACCAGACTGCTCTCTGAGACAGATTTTTCAAATGTCCTCTATCCAGGAACTCTACAATTACATGAAATCATTTCTCTCACATCTTTTTCCACTTATTGTTCCTTAGTGGCCTGAGTTCACCTATCTGATAAGCAGGGAAGCCATTTGATCAATTTAGGCTGAATATAAATGACATAGGTCCATTTATGTTGCCTTTTTTGTAGTATCTGCCTTATAATTAACCAAGACTGTCACTTTCTTTTTAATTCCAATGACTCAGCATAATTGTAACATATGTTTTCTAGATATTAAAAAGTAAACATTTATACAGAAGCATTTCCATTAACTATCAATTTGTATCTCAAATTCAATTTCTCTTATTTATAAAGCTATAAATATATATTTTGCCAGTATATGATACAGAAAAATGTACCAATAGGATCAGTTCTTTTAACTTCATCTTTCCTAAATGTAGATAAAGCATTTTCTTTATTATCTATATGCATTTGGTAAGGATGAATGAGAGATTTTGTTTTATCCAAAGAACATCTACAAGTTAATTAAATTTTTATAAGCCTTTTCAATAAATGGCCTGGAATAGAGTTTCTGTCCCTTATGATGTCAAAATCTCTTGAGTATATCCCTCTACTGTAAACCTAACTAAAGGAGTAATTTAAATAGTTCATGGATCCAAATTTCTGCACAGAATTGTGAGAACCTCTTATAAAGGCTGGGAAAAAACTATTCAAATCAATTCCAAATGTTTTATGCTTCACTTAGTGTTTACCTTGCATTTTTATTCATTAGTAAGAAGAAATGACTGTATATACATAAAGAATAGTTTCTAAAGTGTCTAAATTCTAAAATATCCTATGTGCATTGTGACTGCTGACAGGTTAGTCTAATGGCATTTTGAATTATGTTTTTATTACATAGTATTAGTAAAGATTGGCTTAAGTTTACTTTTCATTAGTAGGCAGTTAGATATTTTATGTTGTTCATTGTTAATATATGTAACAATGTTTACTTTTCTAGGGATAGAGATGAATCTCCCAACAAGAGGAAAATTATAAATGACTGTTCCAAAAAGTGGAAATAGGGGTATGGGTGAAAATTTTACTTAGTTCTAGAAATTTTGGAGAAAAGAAGGACTTACATTCAGCTGAGCTGTCTTTTACATAGAAGAGTTTATAGGATGAACTCTTGGAAAGCCAGGAGCTTCAAAAAAGAGGGTCACACTAAGGGTTGATGGTACATGAAAACATCTCATTCAATGTCTGTGAAATATCTTCAGTTCTTATTTTGTTTATTAATAAACCAAGTATGTTCCGATTTTGATGTCTGTACTTGCAATATACATTGGTATATATGCCATCAATCTAAAATTTATGCAACTACTGCCTTTTTACTACCTGCTGGATTTGTTAATTTTGTCTTAGAAATTAATCTTGAATTTATTCATTTCTTCTTCTTCATCAACCTCCATTTAATATTCAGAGTTATGATAATAGCTTTCCAAATACATTCCCAGGCTATAATTTACTGGAACTCTGGTGGATATTTGGCAGATCGAGAATGATCTTTCTTTAAAAACACTTACCCCATTGGAAATCATGTAGTAGCTCTTGAAAACCTTTATGTGTGATGGTCATCAGAATAATAAAAGGGATTCATAGAGAACATAGATTAGTGAAGTCTGTATTGGAGTATAAAGATTTCCATTTTTCAGTGTCTCAGGTGATCTGATGAGCACCTTCCATCCCAGGAGTTTGGGAAACAGCAATCTACAAAATGAAGAATAAATTCCCTGGCATCAAGCCCCCGTGCCTTTCATTATGTGGCTCCTAATTGTTTGTCTTTCCTCATCTCCACCATTAACCTCAAGAACCTCGTGCTCCAGCCAAGTTGCTGTACCTTCTAGTCTCTTTAACTGTATATTAAAACAATTTTAAGTCTTCTTTAATATTATTTCCTTTGCTTGACACAGCTTCTTCATAATTCCTACCTTGTGAAACCTAGGTTAAGATTCAATTCAAATATGAAGCCCTTTAAAAAACATTCTATTTCCATGAGCACTTTCGCTTATGCTTATCTCCATTTTAACAACATAATTTGAAAATTCACAAGTCACAATCACAGAAGTCTATAAGGCCAGGCTGCTCATTATAAGTAACTGAGAAAGCAGCAAACAGGAGAGTTTAAGCCTGAACTAAAAACAGCAATTGCTTATTAATCTCATTTATCATTACCATGAAGGAGTATTGGGCACAATTTTTCAAGTTCATTACTTTCTAAGGACCATGCTCTTCCACATCCTTCCTCCACACATAGGTAACTAGGAAAGTCTATGCTCTAAATCAGTAACTATTTTCTCTAAAGTCATTGTTCATCCTTCTCTATTGTGTCCTGTGACTCAAAATATTGACTTTCAATGTCTATGAAATCTCTTGAGTATGGCAAATGGGAGGCACAAACAGGCATTAGGATCAAGAGGTAGAAAAATGAGATTAAGGTGCTTATCACTCCCACCACGCAGATAGATTTGCTCCTGTCAGGCATCTCTCTCCACTTACTTCTCTTGACTACAGTGACAACTTCCTTTGGTAATTCTGAAAGTCTTTGCCACTCTTAGAAGCTGAGAATCAAGTTGGTAGTTGTGCTAGGGTCAGAAAGACCTCTTGCTTGGAGTTTTTTGCTGTGTAATTGCTCTCTTGAAATTCTTAATAATTTTATCTTAGAATTTGTGTATTATAAATGAAATGAGGAGCATAGAGCAAGAGATACGAACATGGATTCTCAACTCAATTGTGGTCCTTTCTCCTACCACTTGCTTGAACAGCTTTTCCAACCCTATCTCCACCTGTGACCACAACCATAACCCCTGCAAGGCAAGCACAGGCCCCAGAAAGCATCCTTTCCCCACTTATTCCAACAACCATTTTGCCCACAATGGTGTCCTGAACATGGATACAGGGAGCAGGCAAGGTCTATGGGGAATAAAGTGATGTCTGTGCTCACCCTGAACTGGCAACACTAGAGTGGGTTCAGTGGGCGATGCAGCAAGGGAAAGCCACTCATCCACACCTGACCTAGCTACTGAGTGCGTCTCAACAGGGAGGTTGTACTACCTTGGGGCTGTTCTCATCACCTATGTCTTGAGAAGTGGGAAAGGGAGATTGACTTTGCCAACCCTTACTGGACTTGGCATATTGGTATGGTGATGAGGAAGGAGAAACCCAGCTGCAGGTGGACTGTGAGTACCAAGCCATAAGGCAGGCTCTTGGGTAACTGGAAAGGTCTGCATTCACCCAGTGAGTGTTTCTTGCTTGAAGGAATATGACATTAAGTAGCAAATAAAAAAAGCCATAGGAAAAGAGAAAGATTATGGGGAAAATGATATTTTAGTAACTTTAATAGTAACTTTTTCCTGCTCTTTGAAAAAAGTGCCTCATGTTTTTATTTTGCATGAGATCCCACAAATTAGGTATCTTATTCTGCAGAGACTCTGGGACCTACTGGTACATGGAGGACAGGAGAAATGGCCTACAGCCCTTGAAAAAAAGGAAGTTGAATTGATACTCCTGTGAAAGTCAAGGCCATTAGAGACATACTCTGTGAAATGGAGGGTTAAGGGAAAAACCCATGAAAGCAAAGGGGGAGCACAGAGAAATCTATTTCTCAGCTTGGGATCTGAGTGGGAAATAATAAATTTTTCTGTAAAGTTTTTGTAAATGACAGTCATTCCCCTGTGCAGATTTTAGGTTTGAAATACTTCCACCTTGTCACGAAGGACATTCCAAACCAACATATTTATTTAAAGATCTCACAGTAGCAATAGAGAGACTAAAGGCATCTAACAGAAACTTTTTAACTTAAAACTGACAGGCCCTCTATTGGGAGGACTTGGACCTGGATACATGAGCTCAAAATCTAAATTATAAAACACAATAAAAAAGATTAAGTATAAATGGAGCAGAGCAAAACTAGACAAAAACAGCAAAAAATGGGAGAACTATTTGCACAAAGACTTCAAAATTGACATTATTTTTATATATGATGTAAAATAATTGTGTTCAAGTTGTTTAAATGAAAAATGCATATAATATCTGAGCAAGAATAAAATATTACTAATATAACACATATTTGAATACAAATAACAATAAATGTTGGTGAGGATGTGGGGGAAAAGGCACACTCATACATTGCTGGTGGCACTGCAAATTGGTGCAACCACTATGGAAAGCAGTATAGAGATTCCTCAAAAACTTGAAATTGAACCACCATTTGACACAGTTATCCTACTCCTTGGCATATACTCAAAGGGCTTAAAATCAGCACATTGATGTTTATAGCAGCTCAACTCACAATAGCTAAGCTATGGAATCAACCTAGGTGCTCTTCAACAGATGAATAGATAAAGAAAATGTGGTATATATACACAATGGAATATTACTCAGCCATAAAGAAGAATAAAATTATGGCATTTGCCAGTACATGGATCAAACTGGAGACTTTTATGCTAAGTGAAGTAAGCCAATTTCCCCAAACCAAAGGCTGAACATTCTCTCTGATATGTGGATACTAACACACAATAAAGGGGGAAGGAGGGAAGAATAGAAGTACATTGGATTAGACAAAGTGGAATGAAGGGAAGGAAGGGGGATGGGAATAGGAAAGACAATAGAATGAATCAGACATAACTTTCCTGTGTTCATATATGAATACATGACCAGTATAACTCCACATCATGTATAAGCACAAGAATGGAAAATTATACTCCACATATGTATAATATGTCAAAATACATTTTACTGTCATGTATAACTAAAAAGAACAAATTTTTAAAAACCCTACAGATTTGCAAAATAACTAAATAGAACTTCTACATATGAAAATATGACCATGGAATTAAAAACATAGCAGATTAGATGGAGTTGAAAAGAGAATTGTTAAACTAGAAGTCGGAACTTAAGACATTATTTAAAGTGTTACCCTGAAGAAGAAAAAAAAAAGGAAAATATGAAAATATAGTTAAACAATATGTATGCAGAATAGAATATCAAATTTTAATGTTTGTCTACTTGAAGTCATAGAAAATGGAATAGAAAGACCAAAATAGAGTCAATTTCAAAGACATAATAGCTCAGGATTTTCCAGAATTGGTGAAATAAAGAAGTGCAACAACTGCAATGAATCCCAAGTAAGATAAATAGAAAGGAATATACATAAGATGTTATGAATCTATTGTAAAACAGGAAAAAATAAAAGATCTTAAAAACTCTCAAATTGAGAAACATCATCTACAACTAGAGAGGTAGTGGAATTATCAACAGAATGTAGAAAAGAATGGAGAGCAATTATAAAACTAGGACTTCACACTGTTTTAACTTATCACAAAGGAGGGGACCGAAACAAAATCATTAATAGAAAAACATAACAAATGACTGATTTCACTTGAACATTTACTAAAGAAACTCTTTACAGATGAATTTAGAAGGAGGGAAAATAACCCCAAATGATAGTCCAAAACTAAAAAATTAAGAGTGAACAAATAAATTAAAAATATGCAAGTTAAAATTTTAAAATGACTTTATAAAACAGCAACAGTATTTACCTGAGGCTTATTTGAAAAACAAATAGAAATAAATAATGGGCAAAAATAACTTCAGGAATGAGGTGAATTGGCACTGCAGTGTTTTAAACTTCTAATATTATGCTGAGTACCTTGTGTTAAATATATATTATTAGGAATAAAATGGTCACTTAATACTGTCCAAGTTAAAATCTTATGGATTCTATAAATTCTAAAATTGTGGTCACTTAACAGCATTGCGTGGTGGTTAATTTTATATATGAACTTGGCTAGGCAATGATACACAGGTGTTTGGTCAAACAATAGACGTTGCATGAGGTATTTTAAAGATGGGATTAACTTTAAAATTAGTAGACTCTAAATAAAGTAGATTATATCTCTAATGTGGGTGCATCTCGTTCAATTGGTTGAAGTCCTTGAGAGCAAAGACCAAGTTTTCTTAAAGAACAAGAAGATCTCGAGAGTACATCACAGAAATTATGTCAGCGTTTCTAGCATGCTGTTCTGTGAAATTTGGATTCAATACTGCAATATCAACTTTTACTTGAAATCAAAACCTGGCAGTCTTCTCTACAAACTTCAGACATACCAGCCCCCAAAACCAAGTATCGTTTGATCCAGTTCCTTCAACTCTGATTCTCTTTCTCTCTTTCTCTCTATGTATGCATTATCTCCCGTTGATTCCATTTTTCAGGAGAACTCTATCTATTAAAGATAGTGCTCCAAAGTGAAAGAAATTGAAATAACTACAAGTAGAAATTCACTTACCTACCATTAGAATGGAGCATTTTAATACACTTATTTCTCTTTATTTCAGAATAAGCAGACCAAAAATTAGCATGTTTATAATTTGGATAACAATCATAATTAACAATATGACCCTATACCTAGCAATTAGAATACATATATTCTTTTGGAGTACATAAGGCAAATTTCATGATGTGGATTTAAAAAGACCATCTTTTTAACTACAGAATAATTTTAGAAATCTATTAAAATACCTAAAATATATTTGGTCAACTCAAAAAATTGTTTTTAATAACCCATGAGTAAAGAAATAAAAATAGGAAATGTTTGCAAATAAATGATAGTGGAAATACTACTCATGAAAATGAGTAGGGTATTGCCATGGTACTTGCAATTCATAAGCTTCATGTATAGAAAAGCAAATGAAAAGAATTGCTAGAAGAAAGAATGAAGGTAGAATTGACCTTCAATCAATGAAGATTGCATGGTTTTCAAAAATAGTTGAATACTAGCAATTATGGTTCAACTTTATAAAGATAATTACCAAAGCCTAAAACAGATTCTTTGGAAATATAAATGAAATGGGAAGAGAATAGCCATTGGTAGGCATTAAGTAAACCTGGAAATATCTTTTATTGTCACTTCCTATTTGTGATGGTATTGAAGCAACTTACTTAAGTTCTTTGACTTTCAATTTCTTAATAGATAATTGTGCACAATAATAATTAGCTTCTATTATATAAAATGTGTGAAAATAATGTTCATAGCATGTGACATATGATTTATATATGGTTAGTTCCCTTCTCTTTTTTCTTAAAATACAAGATAGTATTTATTTTTTCACTCATCCATTCCTTCAATAAGCAAAAGCACCTGCTAGGTTTCACTTTTCAGACTTTTATTAAAAAAATGATGTATTTAAACTTGTTTTCTATAGCAGATCCTCAAAGAAAGTGAAATGTGGATATGGATGATTGCCCAATACAGATTACATTATAATTTATATCACTGTGTTCAATTAAATTTGTTTCTAAGATGCCATAGTTGCCAACCTAGGAATGAAATACTCTCTTGTAGCATTTTACCATGGATGAAAAGGAAATAAAGGGGAAAATAAACAAAAGAAACAGACCCTAATATGGACTTAAATCAGAAGGAGTCAGATTCTAATTCTGTGCCAACTGGATAGGCTTCCTCCTGTCTTCACTGGGTAGAGCTCCACATGTCTCCAATTTTAAACAGTCACTTCCAACAGGAGCTCTACCTCAAAGAATCCTAAGAAATGACCAAGTGTCAGCATCTTCAGTGTGCTTAAAATACAATTGCTCTGACAGGATCTTGAACACCTGCAGTTATTTCAAAGGAATTTTGATCCAACAATAATTCACACAATTCATCATCTACAGATGCCAAAATAATTCTTTGAAAAACCATGCTGTAGTTAGCAAAAGAAAATTAAAAAAGATGAGAGTGGGCAGCAGTCTTTCCACATAGGATGTTTTTATAGGAATCATTAAATTCTTACATTTTTTTCTGTCTAGTCTTTTTTCCTCATAGCTGAAACATCGTGGATTCATTGTTTAACTTGATTATGTGCTCACAATCAACACAGATAAAGGTGGATTCATTCAAACGATTTGGGTTTTCAGTTTTATTTTCATCTCAAGCGAGAATGTATCTGAGAGTCTCACTTTAATAACATTGATAATTTTGAAAAATTCCATGATTTTCCTTTAAACACACTGAGATTTGAAAATACTTAATTCATATAAGAAGTATGTTTAATCAGAATGAATAAGGATTTGTATTCTTTATAATTCCAGTCATAAAATAAATGCCTTTCACCTAAATTCAGGTCTCTGGGCAAGCTGGGGCAGAAAAGATAGTGTACAGTGATTACCTTTGTGAAAATATGCAGAAGCACTCGGGGTAGGGGAACCTATAGGGAGAAAGAGCTTTCTTGGCAACAGTGGATTATCAGAGACCAGGTTTGACAGAGAGGAGCTGGGGAACTAATGGATCCAGTTTGCATTCAGAACAAGAATTAATGCTTATGCAATCTGATGAATATCAAGTGACATTGATGGGACTAAATCTATAAAAGGTTTTTTGTGTCATTGTTAGAGGAAAAGTTAATTAGAAAATGTGCTCTGAAGTTTAATTTCTTTAAAAGTTACCTGACAAATACCTCTGTAGTAAGTAAAAATTACCTACATTTAAAAAAAAAAAGAAGAGGCTATTTGCTATCATTGAAATAAACACTTTTTAAAAAGCACTAAGAATTGATTCCTTTGAGAGTTGCTTACCTACTAAGCTAAAGTAGTCTATGACTAAGATCAGTCAAAGAAGGCTTGTTCAGCTCATCCTCAGTGGATTTCAGCTTTCAGGGCAAAGGGTATTTCTTGGAGAAATAGGGAAACCTCTACATTTTCCCCTTTCTCAAGTTGTTCCTATTTAATAGAGTTTTCCCTATTAAATAGAAGCTTTTCCTATTTAATTCTGCTCCAACAAAGCATAATTACCACCCCCGCCCCCGACATCCGTGTCCTTTCCATCAGGTTAAATACCTGAGTAAAATTTCTGACTCTTCATCCCCCAAAGCCAAGTCTTCCAATTAGGATTCAGGAAGGGGCTTAAGGGACATAGCATATGCAAAACTGAAGTACCCATTTTCAGATTGAGTGAACTTATTGCCAGCACCATTTTCAGTTAGTTCTTCCAAACCTCAAGATCTTGGCTTTCTTGCTTGGAAACTTAATTCCAGGAACCATGTTCCCCAGAGATTTTGTTCTGCCCCTCAAAAAACCAAGTTTTGCCCAGAGACATGAATGAAAGAGCATGATAGCCTAAATAGATCTCCCCTTCAAATGGGGAAAGGAAATTAGGCATCAAAACATTGAAGCAGCATATTTAAACAAGCACTTCTTCCTTTTTTAAAGGTCAGTTTGACCTACCAGGAAAGCAGAATTGAAGAATGTTGTGGTTTTACTTATGAGGTGAGTTCAAAGCTTTTTGATGCTAAATGGTATGAAATATATATATATATATATATATATATATACACATACACACACACACATATATATAAAATTAGATATTATGTATATCTAATTTTATACATAATATACATTAGATATTATGTATATCTAATTTTATGATGAGAAAATAGATTTACCCTGAGTAAATACTGTTAGCAAAAACCCAGTCCTGCTTTGCCAATGGATACTGTCGAATCAAGAGCTCTATATTGATCTTCAGTTTTCTGGCTTCAAAAAAAAAATGCCATGTCCATTCTAAAATGGAATGAAGTTTAAACATAGCTCTCTGGGTGGTTTGACACAGTTCTAAACTAAAGACTTAAGCACTCACAGTCACAGCATGACCAAGATTACCTGCCCCCTGCTGCTGTGTCTTTATGGTGGCCCTTGATTGCAAACCTGCTATTACAGCCTTCTTGGATTCTTAACCCTTTCAAAGTAGCTTTTCTTTTTTTTCTTTCTTTCTTCTTCTTCCCTGTCTTCCTTAGTTTGATCCATGTTTCAAAGATGGACCTCCGTGAATCATCTCAAAATTTGTTATTTTTGTAGACCTGCCACACCACCCTACTATTCATGAATGTAACAGTGGCATTTTAAACTTTTAAATATTAAATTATGTTCTTACTGCTTTAGAGTCTGCTCCAGACTTTACAAGCAGAAAGGGTATTGATTCAGAATATTGAATCTGGGGTCAGGAATACTACCTGGGTTCAAATTCAAGCATCCTTTCCTTAATAACTATATATTTTTTGGAATGTTTTTTCTAATCTGATTCATTTTTTTCATCTGAAAAAGGATTGAAAATCAAAATTATCTCAAAGAGTTATGAAGATTATGTGAACCAATGTATTTAAAGTGCTTAGAACATTAGCTATTAGTACCTAAAAGTGGAATATAACTCTTAAGTTATGGGAAAGAGTAAATTTTTTCCTCAAAATTTAAATATTTATTTGAGATAAGCAACAATTTCACTTATTACAGCCCAGTTATACATTCACAAGGACAAATGAAGTGATTATACATTTTTAAAAACAAAGTATTTGTCTAATTTTTGTTTTTCCCCAAGAATTCCATAATTTGAAAGACACTATATAACAAATGGAAAAGAGTAAATTTTTCAAGATTTAAATGATTCTTGGAATTCTGTAAATTATTGTTATAAACTAGCCACATTGGGATATATCATTAAAAAACTAAGATTTAAAGTATTTAAGTTTCTTTATATGTACAATAGGAATAGAAAAATTACTTTATATAGATTTATGAGTCAAGAAAACAGATATATCATATACGAATTATAGAAACTTATAGAAACTTTTTAAAACTTTACATTGTTATTGAAGAGAATGTTCAGCCCTAGTTCTGTGAAACCGGATAGTAGGCTGAGCTAAGCAGGGAAATAGCCTCCTGCTGCCCCATAGTGGCAGTTGATGTCAGTGCAGCTTCCTCCCTGCAGGTGGTCTGTTGGGACTCATGGGAAAGCAAGCAAGGCTTTAGCAGGAAGGTAAACACAAACCTACTTTATTCTTATTGGTAAAGACCAGTGGGAATAATAGGTAAAAAGAAAAGAAACAGGATCCCTTCCACATAAGAAAATAAACATAAGTGTCAGAAAGAACCATCCTGGGGTGTGTGTTGCCTGGGAAAACTCATTATCCACATGGCATGAACAGCATGGCCCTGAATTGCTTGTGAGTGTTCACCCATGGCTGTGCAGCTTGGTCCTTGCAAACATGCACGTTGTCATTAATTCTATCATCTATCTGTCTATCTATCTATCTAATCAATTTTTGAAGTAGTACTTCCCATATAATAATACTCCATTGTAGGCACACTTGGAAAACCAGTAATTTGGTGACACCTCATGCCATGTATTTTAAAACCATTTTAAATATATTTAAATATATTTCATATTTAATAGAAGGAACATGGAATAAATGATACTAAAAACAGATTCACAGCTACCTTGGCTTCTTTTCTGCCTTCTTGAGCAATTCAGCTCTGCCTCCAAACTTGCATTTCTACTCAGCAAAACAAAAGATTTATGGCTAACTAGAGACCTCTTTCTTAGAGGGCAATTTGTAAAAATCTATTGTTTCTACACACGTTTTGTATCAATCCCAAGGAGCTTATCAAAGTATGCACTCTAATAGGAATCCTGAAAGGTAGATGTTTTTCTCCATCTCATTAAAATTTCAGTCAAGTTGTGGCAACAGCACGTTATTGATTTCTTAGATATTATCTAGCTCTATTTTTTCCCAAGCTTTTAAACTCTCATTTTCAATCTCTCTTCTTCCTGCAATCAATATGTGGTGAAATTTGGTCCATTCTGGCCTTGCAAATTCATCCATTTCTCTGATACTGTGAAAATTCAAGCCCAATTACATGTCACCTAAATTTTTCCACCTTCTTTCAACTCTGAATCAAGAAACTGTGTGGTAGTGCAAAGATAATATATACTTTGAATTCCAATTTCAACCTCTGAATTCCAATTCAAACCTCTGAATTCCAATTTCAACACTTCGTTTGCTGTGTAATCTTTGGCAATTGATTGTAATATTCTTTATCTTAAAATGGTGAAATAAAGATCTCTTCAAAGGGTTATTCATGCACAAGACTCCAACATTCTGTTTGGTACAGTGTTGGTAGTTATAAAATGTCAATTACCATTTTCTCTTCACTTCTTTGTGGAAGATTCAAGGGCAGGACAGTGGACACCATCACCTAGGTTATAGATAGTAAAGAAGTGCATTTTAAATTATAGGGAACTGAAAAGCCACTATGTAAATGACCAAAAGATCAATTCCTTGCTATTATCTCTTGCACTTATAACCCTAAACAATGATATATATGCTTCTCTGAATGTTATATAATGCTTCTCTAAAAAATCCTTTGTTTGGATAAATTCTAAAGACATTAACAAGCCTATCTCATCCTTTTTTAAAAAATATTTTTTTAGTCGTAGATGAACACAATATCTTTATTTTATTTATTTATTTTTTATGTGGTGCTGAAGATCGAACCCAATGGCTCATGCAGGCGAGGCAAGCGCTCTACCACTGAGCTACTGCCCCAGCCCAGCTTTATCTCATCGTAAATGTTTTTAATTGTATTTAATTATATTTAATTTTAGCATTTTAAAATGTTTTTGAATGATGTGAAAAATTATGAATACATATTTTGGTCTGCCACCATAATGAATATTAATATTATAGTCTCTATTAAAAGCCTCATTTCTCCAACTTCACCAAAATTGATATTTTTGCAAATTCTTATTCAATAGCACATATAGCCAACTCCATACTATTTTGTTTTTAATTTTTTAAGAAGTATAATTTTATAACCATATTATGGAAAATAAAATCTTTTTTTGTGTGTGTCAGGGATTGAACTCAGGGATACGTGACCACTGAGCCACATCCCCAGCCTTATTTTGTGTTTTATTTAGAGACAGTGTCTCACTGAGTTGCTTAGCGCCTGGCCGTTGCTGAGGCTAGCTTTGAACTTGCAATTCTCCTGTCTCAGCCTCCCAAAGTGCTGGGATTACACGTGTGCCATCATGCCTGGCTGGAAAAGAAAATCTTAATTATCATTATTATTTATTCATTTTATGGTTACTATTGAAAGTAACTGTTGTGAAATGGAAGTGGATGCTAAAAATAGTGGTCTACTTTGCAACTAAATATGGAGTCTTCTTCAATTATTTTTATACATTAGTGTCAGTCATACCACTTGAAGCATAAATCTCATCATGCCATTTACCTGCCCAGTATTTCCTGGGTCTTATTCTTTCTCATAGGATAAAATCACATTAAATTTCTTTAGTGTCTGACATTCATGGTGTCCTGACTATGTTGAATTTTACCCTAGGTCTTGTGTTACTGGAAAACAGCAATGGTTAAAAAATTTCTCTAGTATTTTGTGTTCCTGGAAATAGCTTGTTGAACACTACTATCCTTCCCCATATGATTTAGATGAGACTCAGGATGAACCCTTGATTACTTATGTAAGAACAGATACAGATTCTGTAAAGCCTCATTTTTTGCCTCATAAATGAACAGTTAAACAGCTAATTAGAACAAAATGCTTGCTGACCAAACTTCTGTTAAGTTGCTCTTTTTCCCTAGGCCTGAATTTTGACCCATCCTCAATCTGAGCCACATAAAACCCCTCCGGAGAGTAGGCAGGTTTTAAGATAAAACATTGTCTGACCTGATGATACCATCCTTTCCTCCTACTTGTCAACAACGATCAGTTCTTTCAAACTTTATTTACTCCTCCTTATAGCACACTCTGCCTAATTCCTTTTTTTTACCCCCCTTTGTATAAGGGATTGAACCCAGGGGTGCTATGCCTCTGAGCTATATCCTCCAGTCCTCCTCATTTGTTATTTTGATACAAGGTCTTGCTAAAGGTGGCTTGGAACTTGTGATCCTCCTGCCTCAACTTCCCGAGTCCTTGGAATTTCAGGCATGTGCGAATGCTCCTGGCTCTCTGCCTCATTCTCAGGTTGGTGGTGTATATTATGATCAAATTGTTCTCCCTTCTGCAACAGCCCCCTCCCACATTGCACTATCCTTTTTCTTCACCTTGCTAGAATGCTTTCAAATGAAATCTCTTCTTACAAAGTTCAGATTTAACAGTCCAGTGTAACAATCAAAGCTGCAAGCTCTTCTCTAATGGAGAGCTCCCCTCTGTCCCAGCTTGGTTTTGCCTTAAATCTGGAAGGCCTATTGCTCCATCTTGTTCTGCTTCATCAGCTCTTTGTCACTCTTTGAGGTTCTGGCCCATTCATAGATGCTGGAAGAGGGGGAATTTATGGAAAGGACTTCGGCTGATAATTGTTGAGATTTGGTATTGGTGCCACTTTGGCTTTTTCTTCTTGGTACCCGTTTGTAAGTTTCAGGAAATTTCTACCACTGGGAGCATCTGATTCTATCTTCCCTTTCTTACCCAGCCACCTCAGTCCCCAAGGCCTTGGAAGTCTACCTTTCTGCTGGGTCATTTTGTATTAACTTCTTTTCCAACAGACAGTACATTTAGGTGGAAAACCTTTCAAGATCACTCCTGTGTTGCCCTTTGGCTAGGGGAGCTCACACCTATCTTTGCAGTTTACTTACAGTACAACCTTGTTTTCTCCGCCTTACTGTTCACAAAAATTCAGTGTCTTGTATATTTCTCAGTCAATGAGAAATTAGGAGATTAGAAATGGGAGATTAGTTCCTTTGTCTCCCCAGTATTATTAATGGATCCCTGATAACCCTCCCACTTGGTTCTGTTCTTCTTCTTGCCTACAAGAAGTAGTACGGGAAACATCTCAATCCTACTCCATTCTCCTACCTTGTGATAACATCATCCCCCTCCCTCAAACCTCTTGTGGAACCTCACGCTATATGATGAGCGAAGAACTTCAAAAACCTTTTTGAAAATTGTGCGTTAAGTGGTGCAGTACTTTAATTTAGGATATGGTGATATGAGGCATTTGCCTCCAGGCTTCTGCTACAACTATGCAGAAAAAGTCTATGTTTCATATAGAACTAATGGGTCACACCAAATGACGTGCCGTATGTGGTCATGGGTCTTGTCTTGTTCATGTAGCTTGGGAAGCTCTTATCTCTTCTCAATTTAATACATTTCTATTCATCACTAACAGTCAGTAATGATGCCGTCTCTTCTCTCTCACCCCATGACTCCTCTCTCTTGCAGAGCAAGTTCTTGCCTTCCACGTGTTTTCAAGTTCTTGCAATTCACATTACCCATATCTTTGTAGAGTGTTTCACTTTTAATTAATTATTTAATTTGACAAGTACTATGCCAGGATCCTACTATGTCAAGCAACGAAGGCGCAGCAGGAAGCAGGGAATCATAGCTGCTGACCTCACAGGACATTGATTCTCCTGCTTCATCAGGAACTGCTTCAAGGAGGGTTTTCTTTTAATCAATCTTTTATCTTCAATACATGCTTAAGGAAAAATGCTCAACATATTTATTAAATAAATGAATCAATGAGAAAATGCATAAAACCTTAAGCATGTTGACTTTTGTGAACCTGACATGACTGGCTTATTGAAACTGATCATATGAAAAGATGCTGAATGTCTTAGAAGAGAGAGAACATGGTCATGTGGCCTGAAAGATGCTTGAATTAATTTCACAGTGAAGACTTGATATCTTCTGGTCTTGCATCTGGCACCTAAAGCAGTTGCCGAGAGTTACACTAGGAGTAAGTCCTGCTAACCAATTTTTTGTCACATGCTTTAGCATCTAAAACTGTAGGTCTTTGACGGTAAGTTTTAGCAATATAGCATGTGGTCAACAAATAACTTAGTACCTACAACATGGGAAAATGTGTACTTGGCAATGGTGATGACCAAGGATAATAAAGGAAATTCTACATTGTAGAGGAGTTTGCAACCTGATGAGGGAAACAGAGATAAAAGCTCACTATATGATATAAAGCAAAATATTATGCCATGAGGGAAGACTTTATAAAGGATGGTGTGGGAGGCTTCAGAGGTGGTAAGTGAAGAGTTGGATTATGGTTCTGGAGAAAAAATAAATCTTCACCGAGTTAGTGCTGCTGAAACTGAAACTTGGAAACCATATATATATGTGTGTGTGTGTGTGTTCTTTTTTTTTTTTAAAGCAGCAGTCTTCAGGCAGGGAAGAGCAGGAGCAAATTCAGGGAGATGAGACAGTACAGCAGCATTTCTCAACATCAGGCATTTCCCAAGTAGGGATTGTCATGGGTCCCTAAGCATTCCTTGTGGGCCCTAAAGAACAAAGTGTTGCCTTTGCAGCTTGAGAGGCCCTTGAGGATTCTATATCTGCCCCTCTGGTATATACATAAAGACCCTGGGGAGTCCATGGGCTTTTCTGCTCTTTGGTATCTGCTTTTATTCAGTGGGAAAGAGCATATGGGCAAGTTTCTCATTTAAAATGAACAAATTTATTTTCCTGTTGTAGTTCAAGTTTTTATAAGTTTAAAATTACCATTGATTCTACAGAGTGTCACCGCAACCTGAGTCTAGATCAGTATGTTCTTGAGATCACATTTAAGCTCTGTCACCACCATCCACCCTGCCTGGGAAGGGTTATGGTTATCAGTTACATACTTGACTCAGAATCAAAATAGTTTTCCTCTTAGTGTAGCCTTTTTCTCCCACATTTATCTGCATTCTCCTGTGTTGACTCCTTTGTGTGTTTCGTCATCTGCCTCTCCCTAGAAAATTTTTTTTGGCATACTTTCATTTTGTAGTCTGTCTCCATAAAGTCAGGAAAATGGACACTTTGCCTGGTTTGCTTCTCTCAGCCTCTAAATCTGCATGAATTAGTGTTCAACTGATAAGCCATGATTCATTAGCCCCTTTGTAGTGTGGTACCCTGGTAATGGCTGCCATTTATTAAAATTCTTACCGGTCTTTGGGTTAATTTCCATTGTTTATTTCATTAATCTTTATCACAATACTTAAGATAGACAATTCAAAAAATGAGGAAACTGAGGCTCAGGGAAATTAAGTAAATCCTTTAGCAAGGTTCAGGGCAGTATAATCAAACCCAATCTGCCTGTCTCTGAAGTTCACCCCTTCTTCCCCTGCATGGTCCTTGAACTTCATGATGTGCTGTCAAAGTTGTATATATTAAAACAATTTGCCAGAAATAAAAATGTCTTGGAGGAATATAGACTTAAATATATATTTTGAGCTATAAATATAGTCATTTTGTTTAGAACATTGTCACAAATGTTATTATAACTCATGTCTCCTTTTCTCAGTTCATCTGACACTGTGCTCAATAACAGATTTAGTGAAACAGATTTACAGTGTGGAAACTGCTTACACATGGAGGCTGAGCTTAGACCGTGTCTGAAACCTACTCTTTCCTCTGCAGGCTCTAAAACTGAGGACTAGTGGGGCTTAGTCATTGCTTGAGGCCACAGATGGCAAAGCCATACTGGGTGATGAATTCTGATCTCTGCCATGGGACTTTTTGTTCTAAAAGCATATAGAGGTTCTTATTTAGACAAGAGTTTATTCTCTGCAATTTAAGGGTGAATTATTCCAGAATTAATTTTTAAATACTTATAAATACGAAGTATGTCACTTTTCCCTCCATTCTTTTCATCTTATTTACATTGTATTTCATCTACTTCTTTTGATCAAGTTCTCTTCATTTGCTACTAAGTACATAATTCTCACTCTATTCCTACATTTTCTCCTTGGCATTGGTAATTGTTCAATTGTTTTTCTAAATACAATATCAATGTATTTCTAATTTATGTATTTTTGTTAATCTCAAGAAGATGTATTTAAGTTGTTCTCTAATTATCCTTCAATGGGGTTTACCATAATGGTGTTAGTGACCCTTTTGGATTATCTCTAACATTTGACTTTTTTTCTTTCTTTTTTAGCTTATCCTTTTAGTCTGTCTTTGTTAATTCCTTGGTATTCACATTAGATTTCATTTTGTCATTATGATGTAACCTATCATCATCCAGTTTTCATTTCCATAGGTTAGCATAGCTGGTGCATTTCATCTGCCCTAAATACGAGCACCTTAGATGCTATGGCTAAAATTGTGAGCAGTGGGTTCAATGCCAGCCTCCATCAGTAATTAGCTGAGTACCTGGATAACTGCAAGAAAGTTACTTAATCTATTTCTTCTTCAGTTTCCTCAACTCTAAAATGCAGAAAATAATCTGTGAAGATTCAGTGAAATATAATTGGCTCCATTATTTAAAAATACATTCTTAACTTAAAAATGTATCCCAAACCATTTATTTTGACCATATTTGAGAACCAAATAGATATTCTCCCTGTCCATAAATTTTCACAAATATTGTCAGAACAATGATAAGAGTTATATTTAGAATTCTTCATAATTCTACCCCTACTTTATCAAATCAACTTTCTTCTCATACTACATAATAGTAATCATAAGATGACTGAATCTCTAATTCTTTTTGTTCATGGAAGTTTTCATGAATGTTTCCTATGATTTTATATTTCAAAAGTATGAATATAGTATGGCATAAAACTCCCAGAAGTTGATAAATTGCAGTTTATCTCATCTCTCCTTTTGTGGTTGAACATCTGGGTGGTGCAGGAGAAAATGTATGGATTTTTAGAGTTAACAGAATTGATTTGACCACTGGCAGAGTAATATTGGGCAGACTAATATATCTAAACTTTAACTTTTTTTTTTTTTTGGTATTGGGGATTAAACTCAGGGGTGCTTAACCACTGAGCCACATCCTCTTCCTTTTTATTTTTTTATTTTGAGACAGGGGCTTGCTAAGTTGCTTAGGGCCTCGCTAAGTTGCTAAAGCTGGCCTTGAACTTGCAATCCTCTGTCTTAGACTCCTAAGTCACTGGGATTGCAGGCCTGCACCACCATGCCTAGCCCAAGTTTTAATCTTCTTACCTATATAATGGGAATAATGGTTTCTCCCAGAATTATTTGACTTTAAAAAACTATTCAGGCAAGGCTCGGAGGTAACGGATTTGCTGAAATAATTCCTTTCCACTTCACCTTAAAATAGTTCTATTTCACTCTGCTCCCACTCCAATTTTTGCTCAAATATTTTTCTTAAGAAAAAATATGTTTGATAGTGTTTTAAGAGAATTGCTACACTGGACTTATGCTATTTTTCTACGAAACTAGCTTATCAATTCCAGAAGCCAGTTAGAAAAACTGGCCCCAGTTTATATAAGTTATTCTTGTATTCAAAACAATCTGAGATATTTTACCTAGTGCATAGTATTGGAGTTAAAAAGTAATTATTTTACCTTGAAGCTGTAATGAGTTACCATGAATTACCTGCAAGTTTGTGACTTTGCCTACATATCTCCTGCTATATGTTCAAAAGGCAACATCCCACCAATAGATTAATGCAACTTTATTTTTTTTAACCTAAAAAAGTTGCATCAGAATTTTTACAGTATATTCACAATTGGAATAGATGTTAAGTACTCAAATCTGCTTCCTTATTTGCCAAGGAAGTACTTAGGCATCATCAATTTTCTATTTCATTTTTCAGAGGCTTTCTAAGTTCAAAAATATCTGATGCAATAAAAAGGACATGATTGACAGCATACAAACTTCCTGGATTTGTACATGAAATCACCAAAATCTGAGATATGAATTTTGAAAGAAGGCTTTTCTTTATCATAAATCACTAAGAATACCTCATTGCTCAGAGCATTGAGTAATTCTCCTGGGCAGTTTTATTTTTCCATCAATATCTGACCTATAATAAAAATGGCTCTGAGCTAGTAGTTAATAAAATACATCATATAGTCCATTTTTACTAGTCAGATGACAGTAGAGTGAAATGTTTTCATCTAAAATTACGTACAAAAATTGACTTAAGGAAGGTCTTTACAGGCCACTAGACAATTAGAGTTCTAGGAGATATACTATGTGGACAATTATTTGAAAGACTAAAAGTTGAATTCAATTGGAAATATGATGATTATACTTTTATTAGGTATAAATTATGATTAAATTGTGCCTGAAAATTTTTATTGTTTCCAAAGTGTCACCATTCATAGTAATTATTGTGAGGAGGAGATGGCACAAGGACAGGAGCCCAGCCTCTGAAACAGTCTTGAGTTGAACTTGCAGTCTCCCTCAGCTTTCTTCCCCAGGTTCTCTCTTGCAACCTTTTAGCAGCTAGTGCTGAATTACTGGCAGAAATTTAAGATTCATGTTTTTGAAGATAAATACAAGCATATATTTTCAAACTCATATTTCAGATACAAATGGGTCAAAACTTGGCTAACACTTAGGGCAGAGTTCCTATCTTTCTTGAACTGTTGCCTCTTTTCTGGTCTAGGTGGGTTTTGGTTACATTCCAAGGAAGATGTAGCAGTCAAGTGGTGAGATCTCAGGTCTATCTAGGACTCCCCTCACTATTCCCTCTAGTTTACCTGAATTCTCCCTACCTGCTCTCTGGTACTTGAAATTTCCTTAATAAAAGACCTAGATTTAAATTCCACACTTGAAGATAAGAGAAATGGAGATTAAGACACAAATACTCCCTTTGAAAGAGCAAATTGACTTAAAGTCACCCTAAAATATCTGGTTATATCAGATCCTTGACTCAAAGCAGGTTTTGTTGTCTAGGCAAGGGGAGAAGAAATAACTTCGTAGAAGGAAATATGTGAAAACAAAGTCTTACAGTGAAAACTGTTTCCATTATTTTTTCCACCTAAAAGCAAACTCACTTTAGTTACATTTCAAGTGTTGATGGGTTTCTTTCATTTAATAAATATAATGCTTCTTTCTTTCTGTTCTAGAACAATTTGCTCTAAATTATTAGATCCTTGTAATCTCCATTTCCTAGTCTGAAAAAAAATTACACAATAGAACACAAAACACTGAGAAAGTGTGTATGTGACATTGTTGAGCCTCTGCATAATCTTCAGAAAATGGTTTTTGGTGGTGGGTTTTTTTTTTGTTTTTCAGTACTAGGGATTAAACGCAGGGCCTCATGCTAGAAACTTATGTAAAAACAGAGATGCCTGAAGACCAGAATATTTTTGCAATTCATAAGTAAGTAAATCCTGCAAACTTGTTAGTGGTATTGGGAAAGATTCCAGAGTAGATTATTAGAAGATAGAGGAATTACTGGGAAATAATATTGTTGAAATATATTGGTAGATTTTGTGTATCTATAAATATGTAACAATAAATTCTGCTATTATGTACAAATATAGTGCACCAGTAAAAGTATATAAAATAATATAAACTGAACAAAAAGATGGGGTATATGAGTTAAAAAAGACAACTGGTAATCATTAAATTTATGGAGACGGGCTGGGATTGTGGCTCAGTGGTAGAGCGCTTGCCTAGCATGCGTGAGGCACTGGGTTTGATCCTCAGCACCACATACAAATAATAAATGAATAAAATAAAGATCCATCAACAACTAAAAAAAATTAAAAAAAATTTATGGGGACAATTGAGAAAACTAGTTTTAGATTAATTTTCTTTCTTTATTGTGGATCAAAGGCATAGTTCTCCCTAAATTCAATAAAGTATTTGATCAACTCTTCAGGTAAAAGTGGGGAAATTTGAATTGGAAAATAGTATGGTTATGTGGATTTTATAACTTGTTGGAGAAACTTATGCAAAGATCAATTAAGATCATCTTATCTTTGGCATTGTTGTATTCAATATTTTCAATTACAACCTTGATAAAGTTGTAGATAATGGAAAACAGGAGGGTTATCTCTGAGATGATGGGATCAGTGTTCAAAATTAAATAGTTCTCTCTCTATATATACTGTCAAAGTCAAAGTATAGGAGTAATTTAGGGCTCCACATCACACTGAACAGATTTAAGTGAGTTGGATATGGCTTAAGAGAAAGGTATGAGAAAGACTTACAGGAGAAGTGCCATAGGCAAAACAAGCTCAGGCAAAACTGGAACGGATCTATTCTATTCTGTGCTCTTCAAATCATACAATGTGGTATGTTCAGGACATAATGTCACAATTTAATTGGAACACAGACAAATTGATGTGTATAAGGATAGGACATGAATTAATACTAAAAAAAAAAACCTATGGTTTATATTGTGAAATTTTTCTCTCTATAAAATTTAGATATCTCTCTTTTCCGAATTTGTGAAAATGGTCATTTGTTGAATTACCATGCATATTTCCTGGAACTTTAGTCAATGCTTTAGTCAGTTTTTTTTTTCCTCTAATAAGACACTAGTAGGGATTCTTTCTATTCACCCTGGACTAAGAAAAATACAGGAATTCAGCTCTGAATTTTAGGGAATTTTTACTTCCCTAAAAATAAGGACAGAAGAATAGAGAGAATGAATGGGTCCATTGTATATCAGAAAGCAGTAAGAAATCCAAATTTTTATTTTCATATTGAATTATTAAGAATTCTTATTGAGTCCTATGAGTCTGTGATTTCTATCCTCTTGTCTATTGTAATGGTAATTTCGTTTACTTTTTCTATATCATACCATTGTTCATCTGCAGCCTCTGTGCATACACTCAGGATATGCCAAATAAAATTTTAACTGGCTTATTTTTTATTCTACCAAGTCAAAACAGTCTAAATACTTTTCAAAGTATGAGAGAATTTGTATTTTATAGAAAGACCATAGAAAATAAAACCTGGAAAGTTTGAAGTGGCTCATTTCTTGAGCTGCAAAGCCAAATCCTGTTTGAAAAAACCAAAGTCCAAAACACTTTGGCATGGATGTTTCTTTAACCTCTGTTAACTTAAAGGAACTTTATTTAAAAATATAATTAGGAAATACATACTAGCCACTTAATAGCACAAAAAGGAACAGAATGGTGAAAAATAGCAGCAATTATAGAACTTGCCATTCCAGAATCTGCAAGGTAAAGTATTAGCAACCAGAAAGGATAGAGTTACGTGTGCTTTTGTTGCTGGCACCATTAAAAAAAGAAAGAGAAACTGGGAAAATAAAGGAATAAGGTCTTTGCAATTTTGTGGCTTGGGTTACTAAGCACTTACAATAAATAAAACTTAAAACACAAGCACATCATCTAAGAAAGCTACATATTAAAAACCAGAAAGAAACTCAGGACTAAATCACTATTTTCCCAGACACTGAAGTAAATTATTTTGTAGGAACAAAGTGCTCTGAATAATTTGATCATGCAAAGCAGTTGTGTTTGTTTTAACCAAAACTTTCAAAATTCAGTTGGTTGCTGATGAATAAGGGAGGTGGGAATGGGAAACATAAGAGAAATAGAGAAACACTAGACGCGACATGGGGGAGGTGGGGGGCAGGAAAGGGGAATGGGTATAGTAAAGATGGTTGATAAAAATATATATAAAAATATATATATATATATACTGTTCATTGAAAGTGCATATAAAGATGTTTAATATGAAGAATGTAATC
>CM053405.1:95552919-95572033 GCA_028644305.1 Xerus rutilus | reverse complement strand
GAAAAAAAAAAATTCAGTTGGTTGGCCGATAAGATAAAACCACACAGGTTGAGTGGGAAAAAATTTGAAGTGTACCAATGATGTTTATGTGTTCACTATTTTTAAATTTAAGGATCATCATGGTCAGAAATTTTTCTAGATATAAAATTCTTCTAATAGGTACTGAATCTCCCCAAAGGCAAATGTTTTGCAGCCCACCAGGAGGTAATTGACCTATGATTAAAATATAGGAAAATTATTAACCTGTAGTGTGGTCAAAATGATACAAAAGTTGATAATTTAAAAGAAATTCTAGTTTCTATTATAACTTAGCTAGGTCATGGCTAAAAATAGATAGTAACTTAGAATTCCCAAAGTATAATGAAAATAAATGTGAGTGGAATTTGCAAACTTGACTTTTATGAACTTGAATATTTTGGCTATTCACTCAGAGACAAGACAACTAGCAGAAAACATGAATGAAAATCTGTCAGTGCTCCTTTCAATGTGAGAGAGTCCAAAGGTAAGAGGTATTCTGGAAATCAGTAAAGTTAACATTGTCACACAAACATAAGCTTCTAATTCTGCTGTCATCAGTAGGAGAACTTAGAAATAGCACATGGAAATCAGCTGTGGTGACTTAGCTTAAGATACCTCATTCTTACCAAGTGCAAATGCTGTGGGGGACAGACAAAGTTCCCCAAAGAGAAACTACTAGACTTATTCTTGGATTGTCAAGAAAGAAAGGATTATAGACAACACTCTAAAAAATGATAAAAATGTTACTATTAATTAAAAAATTTTTATTTCCAGATGTTTCAGGACATTGCACTTTCATAGAAACTATGATAAGCTTAGTAAAGCATCTGTAGAAGTAATTAAATTTAGTGGAAGACAGATGAGAAGTTTGCTCCAGTTAGAAAAATACAGTAAATGCTTGGTCATTTCATATAATAATTCCCAAATGTACAGCATTGCAAAGATAACTGTGCAATAGAGTTATTGATCAACAGATATCTTGGCTGTTGAGAACAAATTGTCTCCTGAATGTGCAGATAATTTTAATTAAATCTCCATTGCTAACATTTAGACTGTTCTAATACACATAGAGGATATTATATAAAATATTGATGTAAAATTTAACAAATATTTACTTAGTTAATTCTTAGGGAATTTTTCCTGGGTCATGATTTAAAGCATGGTTTATGGCCTAGAAGTCTTCTGGTGTTGACCTGATTTTTTTTTAATATAGTCATATTCAGAGATAATGAGGAATTAGAGTCTCCATACGTGAGTATTATAGATCTTCCAGAAATAAATATTGAGAGGACATAATTCAACCCATAACATAATCCTTATTAAACATTTTCTGAATTTAGCCACTAAAGATACTTTCAGAATGTTTTAATTAGCTTATTTATGAATCAGCTTTTTTGACTACAATAAAATTCTATTTTTTAAATTTATTTACTCTAATTAGGTATACATGACAGCAGAACACATTTTGATTCATTGTACACAAATGAAGCACAACTTCTCATTTCTCTGGTGGTACACAATACAGAGTCACATCATATGTGCAGTCATACATGTACCGAGGGCATTATTGTCCATCCCTTTCCACCATCTTTCCTGCCCCTGTGTCACATCTCCTCCCTTCCCTCTGCTTTGACCAAAGTTTCTCTATTCTTCCCATGCCCCCTCCTACATTATAGATCAGCATCCACTTATCAGAGAGAACATTCAGCCTTTGGTTTTTGAGATTGGCTCACTTTGCTTAGCATGATGTTCTCCAACTTCATCCATTTACCTGTAAATGCCATGATTGTGTTCTCTTCTAATGCTGAGTAATATTCCACTGTGTATATATACCACAGTTTTCTTTATACAGTCATCTATTGAAGGTCATTTAGGTTGGTTCCACAGTTTAGGTATTGTAAATTGAGCTGCTATAAACATTGGAGTGGCTGTGTCACTGTAGTATGCTGCTTTTAAGTCCTTTGGGTATAGACCAAGGAGTGGGATAGCTGGGTCAAATGGTGATTCCATTCCAGTTTTTCTAAGGAATCTCCATACTGTTTTCCAGATTGGTTGCACCAATTTGCAGGCCCACCAGCAATGTATGAGTGTACCTTTTACCTCACATCTTCGCCAATACTTGTTGTTTGCATTCTTGATAACTGCCATTCTGAGTGGAGTGAGATGAAACCTTAGAGTAGTTTTGATTTGCATTTCTGTAATGGCTAGAGATGTTGAACATTTTTTTCATATTTGTTGATCGATTGTATATCTTCTTCTGAGAAATGTCTATTCAGTTCCCTAGCCTATTTATTGATGGGGTTGTTTGTTTTTTGGGGGTGTTAAGTTTCTTGAGTTTATTATATATCCTGGAGATCAGTGCTGTGATGGAGTGATGTTCATGTGGCAAAAATTTGCTTCCAGATATAGGCTCTCTGTTCACCTCATTGATTGTTTCTTTTGATGAGAAGAAGCTTTTTAGTTTGAATCCATTCCACTTATTGATTCTTGCTTTTATTTCTTGTGCTTTAGGAGTCTTGTTAAGGAAGTTGGGGCCTAATCCAGGATGATGAAGATTTGGGTCTACTTTTTCCTCAGTTAGGTGCAGGGTCTCTGGCCTAATTTGTAGGTCCTTGATCCACTTTGAATTGAGTTTCATGCATGGTGAGAGACAGGGGTTTCGTTTCATTTTGCTGCATATGGATTTCCAGTTTTCCCAGTACCATTTGTTGAAGAGGCTATCTTTTCTCCAGTGTATGTTTTTGGTGCCTTTGTCTAGTACAAGATAACTGTATTTATGTGGCTTTTTTTCTGTTTCTTCTATTCTGTACCTTTGGTCTACATGTCTATTTTGGTGCCAATACCATGCCATTTTTGTTATTATAGCGTTGTAGTGTAGTGTCCACCTGATTATAAATGCTCTTCAACTTTAGTGACAAACATTGAGCTGCTTTCCCTTTGTAGGCTTGCTTTTTCTGGTGCCTATCTAAGGACTATAAATTAGTTTTGGACCTTACTTATATTTCCTCAAGTAGAATCATAATGTATATGTTTTTCTTGCTCCATTTTTATTTCAATTTTATGTTTGTGAGATTTCTACTTGTTTTTCAGAATATCTGTAGAAAAGATTGTTATTTTTACATAATATTTCATTATAACTGTTGCGATGTATTTTTTCATTCAACTATCATTGGACATTAGGTTTGTTTTCTAATTTTTTAGTTATGAGGATTAATTCATCAATGAGCATTCATATATATATGTATATGTGTGTGTGTGTGTGTATACCTTACATCACATGTATGTAAATTTTTTTTTTTAAATATTTTTTTTTAGTTGTAGATGGACACAATGTCTTTATTTTATTGCTTTGTATGTGGTGCTGAGGATCGAACCCAGGGCCTCACGCATGGGAGGCAAGTGCTCTACCACTGAGCTACAATCCCAGCCCCACATGTATGTAAATTTCTATGGTGACTATATCCAGAATAAAAGGATATGTATACTCAACCCTATTAGATGATGCCAAATTTTATCCCAAATAGTTGTACCAAGGGATATAAATTCTAGCTGTTCATGAGAGTTCTTGTTTTTCCTCACTTTCACTGACATTCAGGTTCGCCAGGTATTTTACTATTTTCCTATTGAGGAAATTACCCTATCTCATTGTGATCTTAATTTACATTTCCATAAGAATAGGTTTGACTGCTTTTCATGTACTTAATAGCTATTTGAATTTCCTCTTTTTGATGTGTCCATTCAAGTAGTTCACCATTTGTGTAGGGGAGAAAGGGAGGTTTCCTTGTTTTCATTTTGATTTGTAGAAGATAAATATATATAAAACACTAGACTTTTTTCAATTTTTAAGAGCAGCAAACACCAAAACAATAACAACAACAAAACCTATCAGTGGCTTATTTTGGTTTTGTTTTGTGGTGTTTATTTATCAATTTTTACCTTAAAAATAATATTATTTTTCTTATTTAATATGCTATCCTATCCATTAATCATGTGTATATTCTCTTATTTTACCCTCTAAGTCTCTGGAAGGGTTTGTGTAAGGTTTGAATTTTCTCCTTAGATTTTTGTTAGAACTTGTTGAGAAAATCATTTGAGTTTGGGGTTATCATTTGTGCAAATTTTTTGAACTACTGGTGTACTTTACTAATGGCTACAGGCCTGTTTAGGCTTTCTAGTTCTCCTTGAATTTGCTGTTTCAATTGTAGTTTTCTAGGAATTTGCTCACTTCATTTGTATTCATATGTAAATGGATTAACAAGGTTACTTATTACATTCTCCATTATCATTTCATGTCTGGAACACTTATAGTAATACATCTTTTAAAAATCTTGTTATTGGATTTTTTTCATTCTTTTGTTTTCATTGGGTCTTATAATCTTACAGTACTTTTCAATTACTTGTTTCAGAGAACAAAGTCATGGCTATATATTTCTCCTTATGTTTGTCTTCCTTATTAGTTTTGTCCTTTTATTTATTTCCTTTATTTTACTTTCTTTAGTTTTATATTACTTATTTTTTAAAAATGTATGAGCTATGTGCTTAGTTGTATGCATTGCTCATTAATTTCAAATTTTCTTAATTTTTTATTTTAACATCATAGGACATAAATTACCTACTAAGAACCACTTTAAATGCACCACCAATGCTTTGCTATATTACCTTTTCTTTATTACTTGGTTAATATATTTGATATTTTGTTTTATATTTTTTCCTTGATCTATGTGTTATTGAGAAGTATGGCTTTTTTTTAATCAATATCATGTTTTTTCAACAGTATACTGCAATGCTCTGCTTGACGATATATTCAGTTTTTTAAATAAATAGATAATCATTGACTCTTGAAATGGTTGAATTAGAAAAAAATTAAGATGATGAAATAGATGACAAATTGTTTTTTCATAGAGGTTATACATCAACACTATAAGAATCAAACCACATGAAGCTCAGGAATGCATATCTTCTTACTGTGTCTTGATTGGTTTCTCATATTTCCTTCTAACATTATTTCCCTTCCATCTCTAATCTTTAAAATCTTTTATCTGGACCTCTTGAATATCAGGATTAGTCAACAATGCAATTCTTCACACATTTAAACCAATATTCTGCCCATTCCCCTCAGCTTCATGATTTTGCTCGCTCTTACCCTCAGTAGGGAATGTCCCCTTTTCAGACCTTTTGGACAACTGGGCCTGGAAGTGGTATTAATGTGGCTCTTGACCTCCTTGTTGATGTCTCATGATTGTTCTCCCCATCTGGCTCTTCAAAATCTCTCTGGCTTTCAGATCATCAAACTGTATCAGATATTTTTCTTTGTTGCTTTCATCTATATTTCTCCTGGTTATTCTTTCATGGTTTTCAGAAGAATCAAGTTTTCTTGATTCTAGTACATTCTACAATACTGCTTACATAATTTGTTGAATCAAATATCCTTCTAAATGATCCTTTCAAACTTCTGCTCTATAATTTGCCTCAATTCTGTCCTTCATTGATCCTTACTATATACTTGGCTGTTAGTCCTATGGTCATACCCTTCACCTTGTTATTAGCAATAACTGTCATCCTTCCAAACTATCATTTTTAAGCATTTACCCAACACCACAACCTCCTTTTCCTTTTATTTCTTCCAGTATTCTGAAGCAAAGTCTGTTTATGTTTCACTTATTTGCCCTTAACACAACTGTGTTTACCAGCAGTCAGGGCTCCCAGCATGCTGGCAGATTCCTAGCAATGTCACTTGTTCTTCTTCCCTGTGTATCTTTCTTTTCTGAGAGTCTTCCATATATGGTGCCATAGCATCTTGCTCTACTATAGTGAAGCACAATCCAGAAGTCTGTGGGAGATGATGCATAGCGTCTTCATGGCTACCCCAACCAGTGGGGATAGGGCCAATGAATAATGCCCCAGTCTCTCTGTTATTCAGTAGGACAATTTTGAGGCACATTGTCTCTACTGAGATTGCCCCTGGGTTCACAGCTTTGTGGGGTTTACTGGCTTCCTTGCCTTCATTCTCCATTTCTTAATTTCCTCACTTGTGCTTCATTAGATTGCCTTCTAAATACCCTCACTGCATTCAAATCTTTGTCCCAAGGTCTCTATCTGGGGAAATACATCCATTTCTCTTCTTTCTCACTTTAGAAGCCTTGATATCTAATTATATTCACTCTCTCGCTCATGCCCCCCTTACTGCTGCCCTTCCCAGTCTTTGGTCTAGGAAGTACTGGCCTAGGGAAACTTTGACCCATGTTACACATGACTTTTAACACTGTTTATCTTTTCCTGTGATTTATTTTCACAAATATAAAAGAACATATTTATTTATTTATCTGTCTGTTTCCTTCTGTGAGTTTGACTATTTTAGATGCTTCATGTATTTAAGGACAATTGCCACAAATATCAGTCAAAGTGGTTCCATTTAAACCAATTTCTCTGTCAAATGGTGAGCTGCTATTTGATTCATTAGCTATACTGATAAAAATCTTTGTTGACATGGGGTTCAGGCTGAAGTTTTCACTCAGAAAATGTTATCCATATGACAAAATAAGTTAGAGTTTTCTTGAGAAAAGCTAGTTTATCGCTACTTTCACATAATTCACTGTTTTAGAGGATCAAAGGTGCTGTACAGGTAACATTTGTCAGTAGACTCCAAGAGACTCTCCCTGAGTACTGCAAAATATTAGGAGACCTAGAACTCTTGTTGATAGCCACTAGTTACTTAAAGACTCATTCTAATTCAGTTAGGAAGCCAGTGATTTGCAAGGCAAAACCATTAAGATTTCTAGGGATTTCAATGACATCAGAAAATAATGGTTATGTTTTGTATTTACGTTGTCATTATCTTTTTTTTTTTCTTTGGTACTGGGGATTGAACTCAGGGGCACTCTACCATGGAGCCACATCTCCAGTCCTATTTTGTGTTTTATTTAGAGACAGAGTCTCACTGAGTTGCTTAGCATCTTGCCGTTGCAGAGGCTGGTTTTGAACTCGTGATTCTCCTGTCTCAGCCTCCCAAAGTGCTGGGATTACAGGCATGCGCCACCACGGCTGGCTCGTTGTCATTATCTTTAAAGCATTGTATGAGGATGATTATATAATTTTGGGAAAAAAACTTGAGAAGTGCATATAGTAAACTTATTTGCAAAATGAGAAATACTAAATGATCCACTCAAAGCAACATAGCTCATAATAGAGTCAATAAGATCACTTTGGCCTCTTCATATTAGCTCTACCCCATGATGCTTTATGCCTAAATAAATCACAAGACCTGTGTTAGTTAACTTTCTGTCAATATGACAAATACCTGAGACAATAAACTTACAAAGAGAAAGGTTTATCTTGGCTCACAGTTTGGAGCTTCCTTCTATGATTAATTGGTTCCATTGCTTTTGGGCCTGTGGTGAGGCAGCTCATTATGGTGGGAGCACATGGCAGAGCAAACCTGCTCACCTCATGGTCATGAGTGAAAGCGAAAAAGAGGGAGAAACAGGTCTCACAATTCCTCTTGAGGGCCTGCCTCTAATGATCAGAAGAGTTCCAACAGGACCCTACTTCTTAAAGTTTCCATCCATTCTCAACAGTGCCAAACTATGGACCAAGCTTTTAATCCAGGGACCTTTGGTGGACATTTACAATCCAGACTATAGCACGACCCTAAAAATGCTTGCACAGTGGAGGTTTGCTGCATAATTAAAAGGAATGTGGCATTAAACATTTATCCTATGAGTGACAGATTAAAGAAAGTCACAGACACTCTGTTCTTCCTTCCATTAGGAAGTAGAGTGTATTTTGCTTTTGTTTCTAGGTTGGCTTTAGTGACTTACTTAACCAACAGAATGAAATGGAAGTCAAATTCTAAAGCAAAGTCATAGGATGTTTTGCAACTTCTGCTTGATTCCTGGGACAAGCATCTTCAGAGCCCTGAATTCCTATGTAAGAAGTCAGACTACCCTCTATGTGGAGAAAGCCTGAGACTGAATAGAAAAGGAGTGGTGCCCATCAAGTCCAGCCTTCTGCCATCTGCCTCAAAACATCATCTCAGCTCCTCTAGATCTATGATGCTGTAAAGTGATGCCATGTGGAACAAAAGAATAAGCTGTGGAGCCCTGCTTGGATTCTATCACATAGTCATGAAATAAAACAAAATTGTGGTTGCTGCAGTCATAGAGTTTTGGAGAAATGTTGTTCAATAGCAATAGTCAACCAGAACATGAATAAAAGAAGAAATGCTAAAGGAAATGCTAAGACACAATCCCCAGCACTAGTGTTCACTTAAATATACATTCTTTCTATCCTCAAATTATCTCTTGTGACTTAGGTGTTGTAATGAACTCTGGGCTTCCTTGAACTACTTGTCAGGTTACCAGAGGTGTTTGGAGAAATAAACTATGTATCCTTTCATCCTCTCTATTTTGTCTTCATTCTAGAAATACCCTCTAGACTTCATACTGCAAGCATCATGTTCTCTTTTCTTGGTCATCTGCAAGTCTCTCCACTCTCTCCATGACATCAGTACCTGCTTTTAAATCTTCTCCTTCCCTTCCATTGTTGTTAACATCAGTGGCTTCAATATTCTAGATTCTTGACCCTTCTGTTGCCTTAGTGTTGTGATTATCAAAATTCACTTCCGTGTGTGTGTCTGCCCCTGACATAGCCCTTTCACTCTTCCTCTTTGCTGGCAGAACCCTCCTCTCACAATTTTATGCACATACTGCCCACATGTATACTTTTTGAGAATTTCTCTATATGTAAGTATTGAATGTTTATTAATAATAAACCCATTGCGGTAATTCCATATCTCTTACCAGCTATTGGTTTAGGCATTGACCTATGAGTGTGTGCATCTCAGGGTAATTCAGGAGACAAAACTGTATATAATTATTTTAACAGAGCTAACAAAAAGTTACTTGTGGTAATGTGGCAAAACAAAAACTGAAATTATTTTCCTATTCCTCTACTGCGGCCAACAGGCCAAAGAAGCATATTTAAGGTTATGTTGAAGTGAAAGTGAACTGGAAGGAACTAATCCATTCTTTCTTTTAGTCTCACCGTCTCCCTCTAGCACCTTCTACTGGCAGTGCTTAACAGGGAGTAAGAACTAGCCATTCCCAAGCATGCCCCACCTTTGGACAACCCCATACACTGACTACTCCCATAGCTTCCAATTGGTCTCCATTCTTCATTGTCCAGCTCACAATCTACTACTTCCATTATATCTTCCTTTTTTTTTTTTGGTACCAGGAATTGAACTCAGGAGTATTTGACCACTGAGCCACATCCTCAAATAAATCCTCAGCCTTATTTTATGTTTTATTTATAGATGGAGACTCACTGAATTGCTAAGTGCCTTGCCATTGCTGAGGCTGGCTTTGAACTCATAATTCTCCTATCTCAGCCTCACCTTCCAATTTAATGGGACCTTTTCTGATTTGCATATTTCTCTTATGATGTTTATTTTTTGTCTCCTGCTGTAATGAGTAATGTATGTGCCTTGACTCATACATTGAAATCATGAATTTGAAGTCAGACTGAATAACATTTAAGTCTCAGGTTTGGTCCATGGGTATAACTTAAATTCTCTAAGTCTCACATTTCTTGTGTGTAAATTTAAAGACATGAAGTTCTTGTACAATTTCTGCTCAATAAAACTTCTTTAATGAATACTTGGCATATTTTAATTATCTCTCAGAAAATATATAATATATGTGTTTGTTTTACTAACATACATATGTATGAGTACTCAAGGTATAGGTATGTCATTGGAAAGGGTTCTCCATAAATTTGGTGAATTAAAATGAAAATAAAGAGAGTGTATTTTATTTTTTTTTCAAGAAATAGAAAATCATATTACTAGATTTCTTTTTATTCTTTAGCAGAATGAAAGGCTGAAACAAGTGGCTCATTTCAAGGATGATAGATTATTAAGGTTCTAGCCATTGAAAGTTGTGCTTAACAATTTTGGATATATTTTTACCAATAAAAGTCAAAGTTCCATCATCCTTAGATTTATGAATTATATGTAAGCCATAAAGAGATTTAACATAGGTTAAAAGAGGTCAGAAGTTATTATTATATTTTACTCATAACACACATACCTAGAAGACTTTTAGGAGAAAATAAAAGAATTCTGATATTGTTGAATTTGGGGGATCCAAAGAAATCCCAGGGATTTGTTGGTAAACCTTCTGTTCTGTCAGAAATTTGCTATTAATCATTATAAATAGAATTTTCCTTATATTTCTGCAGCTGTTTCAGATTGGAAGTGCTGTTGCCCCACCAAATCTGGCTCTGTGAGAGCCTATTGCATTCAACAACAATGAAAAGGAATGAAGGAAAATATAACCAGCTTGGACATGGGCCAAACTGAATGAGAATCAAATTCCTGCAGTTTTATTCTTGTTATAGACAGAAAATGGTCTGGACAAAATAATGAAAGTTTTGCATACTCTAAAGGGAATTTAATTTGCCTACGTCTAAGCTGTTTCTAAAATATAGTTAGGTGGGGTGAGAGATTAGAGTAAAGAAGAGTTTTGTGGATAGTTTGGAAAGAGAAGAATGTCAAATATTGAAACCTAAATTGTACATGCGTAGTTTAATGGGTCTTTGCAAGCAAAGCTTAAATTTCTCTGCTCTACTTTAGCATTTTTCAAGAGTGAATTGCATCTTTTCTAAAAGCAGGTTTAACCTTTGGTAATGAGGATATAATCTAATCTCCTGCAAGAACTATATTAGGAAAATAAAGGTAGTATTATTCCACATGGTTTGAAAGTGAATGGAAATTTTATCCCCAGTTCCATCAAGATTGGCTTAACCACCAATGTAAATTACTCTTATTTGGTTATTGATGTCATATGTTAATGTTTTTTTGAAGCAAAAACAGACAAGCTGTTCAGCTTTATAGTGAAGCAGGCCTGGGCCTCTGCTCTATTACTAGCTGGGTGATCCTGGGGAAGTTCCTCAATTCCTCAACCTCAATTCCCTCATCTATCAAGTGGCAATTAGGCATGGGTTGTAGAGTTAGTTGTAAGGGTCCTGTAAAGTGTCCAGTATAATTCCTATAACACAGGGAGACACATGATGAGTGATAACTAGTATTGTTATTATATTTTCTAGTGTTTATATCTGAATGATAGGTTCTGAAGAGGTTTTGATAAAAAGGTAAAAACATGTTGCTATGAACCTGAAACAGCAGAAGCTTAATGCATACTCTTGTGTAGACTAAATAGAGTAAAACAAATCTGTAGAAGGTTTTCAGGCACTTCCACTCTGAACTCACACATAACTCTGAGTTTCCTTTTCCTGAAGTTATTACTATTTACTTGTCTCAGTAGCAAGAAAAGCAAAGTTGACTCTTCTGTAGGCCTCAGGTATTTGTAATATTGTTATGAAAAAAAAACACAAAAAAGACCACTTTTTGGCAGGCTCAGGAGGAGGTAAAACCATTAGACAAAAAGGTTTTCTGTATAATATTTTTATTTTGAAGCGGCACTAGAAATCATAGAGCTTGGTCCTTCCATTTTGTGAGTCCCCTGCAGTTAATTCAGGCTAAATTATACAGTGCAAATTGGACAGGAGATTCCTTGGAAATGTTTCCCACTCACTCTCTATAATGTATTATTCCACAGGCCAACTTTGAGAATTGCAGAACTGAATAAAATTCAGCTGGGTCATAAATAAGGTAACATGAGACAATTCATTCTCACAAGTTAAAAAATTCCTCTTTGATTCGAGTTCCTGTGGTCTCAGTCCAATGAGGAGTAGCTAGGAATGGATGGGGGTGTGGATGCGTGGGAGGTGGGAATCCTGATTCTTTGTAGATGAAATGATTCTCTGTATTCTGTTCTGATTCATGTATGTGCCCAAGGAAATAAGAGCCAAGAGGTCACTTCATTGGGTGATATAACAAATATAGCTTGTTAACTGTCATTTTGCAGTATTCCAACATTGCATCCTTATTCTTTTTCATTTTTTGTTTGATCATAATATATTCATTTTTCCCAGAAGGAGGTTTTAATCATATCAAAGTTATTTTTCTCACCCTTTTTTCACCTCCCTCTTTGTAATCTCATGGTTTACTGGAAAAAATGAATAAATAAATTCCTAAGAGGCTAAACCCAGGACTTTTTGATAGTACAGAGGGAATCCAGATGTTCACCCTGCCCCCAACTCCTATAAAGGGTTTCAGGGAAATTGTTACTGGTCATAATATGCCTCCTAAGAGAGAGTTTCCTTTAGCAATTTTACAGGTAATATTAAACTAAGTTTCCACCTTTTGCTTCTAATAACAGATGAAAAGCATATATCTTTTACTGCTGTCTTCCTACCTCTACTGACTATATCCTGTGCACTCTTCTTGACCCATGACCTCAACATGATGTCTTTTAAGAAAGACTTGGCCAAGAACGTTCATTTATTTTCAAGTCTACACCATCATGCCTCTGGCTAATCACACAGACGTGTTGCTCTGTTCTGCTGCCCTTAGAGGAAGGCAGACAACAGGATGTCACCAGTGTTAGATAGTAGAGAATGGCATAAGGATCCATTTTGACAGGATTCAATTTAACTCTGAGAAAATTATTTTTTTCTTGATAGTTTCAGACAATTATATCTCACAGTAGAACTAGGCTTTTTTTCTCCTAGAATTTTTTCAACTTTGAAGAATGCATTTTAATATTTTATTCATGAAATATGCTTATGATAGTGAATAAGAGCATTCATAAAGCTCATATACACTTCATAATTCACTAGAACTGTGAACTGTTTTCTCATATGAGCCCACCTCACTGGGAAATAACTGAAGAACAAGTGGATCTTACTCTGTATCTATATGGGCATTTTTAAAAATGAAATTCTTATCACAATCTTCTAAGGAAATGCACACATACTCTAAGCCCTAGAAATTCGAGCCAAATAAATAAAAAGGAAGAATAAGTGAGTTCTAAGGAGTTCCAGAAAATAAAAGGGATGGCATAGAGAGATAATCCCCAAAGCAGAACACTCCTAAATTGGAAGAGGAATCCAAGCAGGAAAGTTAATAAAGTTTATTAGTTTAGTAACTGATTTCAGGAGACAAGCCATTCTGACCTCCATTTAATGGATGAATGAAATTCTGAAATTCAAGATAGGTCTTCATGAATTTCAGGGCATCAACTAACAAATAATAACACAGCAGGACTCTTGCTTTAAAAAGTCTGGACTTTTGAAAAGTAGCTCAGTAATAGTAGTAATTTTTAAGATAAAATCTTTTAGAAGCATAAGTTGGTTTAAATTTTGTATGTTTGACTACGTGACTATGGAAATATAGTATACAGTATTCTCTTTGCAGAAAAAAAAAGAAAAAATTAAAAGAATGTATAAACTATCCAAGGTAAAACAAAATCTCTGTCCAAGTTTTTTTCTTAAAATATAGGTTATGTTTAAAGAATAAAAGGTTTCAATTATTACATTCTGGCTCTGCCAAAAAAGCAAACACAAGCAGACAGTTGAATTGATGACCCTGTCAGTGTCGTTTTACCTAAAACAGGCCTTCCTTCTCACATCTATTCTCACCCTTTGAGATGCAGGATTACGATGCTATTGTCACTGTCTGAAGTAAGAGATTAACAGTTCTCCACTGTTATTCCTTATTCTTTATAGCTTTATTACAATGTTCCTTTGAGAATATAATATATCATGTAAAACTACAAGAGAAATCACATCAAAGAATTAATAAATAAAAAAGATAAAAGAAAATAAAACTCTTGGGAGCCACAAAATATATTTTTAAAGACTTTGTCTAAAATACCTTATATGATTAGAAGTAATGAAAGGAGGAGACTTGCTAGAAAGTGATTTTGTATCAGCCATGTCAATCATGGGAACATTTTGCTCACAGGTTGGCCAAGGATGCACCCATGACCATTATGTTCTGGACTATGAAACCCTTCCCAAATGACCCCCACTGATCGGAACAGGGATGGACACCTCACCAAGGGCTGACACAGGTAGAACAGAGACTATTACTTTGTCAGTTATTAAAAGTCTTGTCCAAATAGGGATAGTAGTAATTATCTAGGCCAAATCAGATGTTTTTTTTTCCTCAGGAATTTTATCTGGAATATGAAAAGAATCAAGTAGACAGCAACAAGATACAAAGCAGATTGACAGGGAAGCAACCATACTCAGAAGAGGTGCAGAATAATAATGCTACTGAAGTAACTAGAGCTGCCTGGGATACAGAAAACCTTTCAGATCCAGTATCAATGAGGCTGAGCTGAGATTCCTGCCAAAATTCTCTCTTATTGTCACTCATATCTTTACAAGAAACCTCCATTAAAAGATCTAGCCTAGGGGAGTCATGGATACTTGAGTAAAATAGTATAAATCAAATAGGAGGTGAGTTGACTGTCATCAAATCAAAACTAGTCTTTATTAATCATCACAGTTATGCAGAGCATGGCTATGCACTGGGGGTATGCCAAGAGGAGTGGCTTATAACATGTGCTCTGATTACAGAGATGAGAAATAAAACAATAAACAATATGAAGTACACTAAGTACAAAATACTTGATAATCACTAAAAACTCAATATGGAAAGAGTATATTAGTGGTAGGGTACTAGTTAAGATCATAGGCTTTGGACACACATGTTCCTGGGCACAAATTCCAGCTGACTCTGCAATCTGTTAACTGAGTAAATTCAGGCAAGTTATCTAACCCAGTGGTTCTCAAAGTATGGTCCCCAGTCTTGTACCAGCAGGCTCACTTACAACACACTGGAAATGCAGACTCTCATGCTGTGCTCTATACCTGCTGAGTTGGAAGCCCTGGAGATGATGACAACAACTTTTATCTTACCATGCTCTTCAGGAAATTCTGGTACAAGTGAGGTTGAGAACCATACTTAACCTAAGCCTCAGGATTCTCGCTATGTGGTATTTTGAAGGCTAAATATTTAGGATGTATAGTAATGAGGTCCAGAAATAGGGACTAATTTATTATTATTATTGGAGAGCAGAGTAGAAAGTTGGTCCTGAGCTGGGCTTCGAGGGTGAACAGAATAAAACAGATATGAAAGAATGAGAGGCCATTCTAGGAAATGGTATTTTTAAGTATTGGTAACTAAAGTTTCATCAGAAATTGTAGTCATGTAGATTTGTGGAAATACTTGGAAGGAGACAAATGTGAGTTCAAATCCCTGTGTCACTGATTTGAGGTCTTGGATGATTTACTTAATTAGACTAAATTTACTTAAAATTGGGTTAATAATTCCCCTTGGGAATTAATAGGAAGATTAAATGAGATTTTATATATATATACACACACACACATATATAACATGTATATATTTTATATATAATCAGAATGTTTGGCATGTTGTTGTTATTAATATTACAATTGTTATTCCTTAGATTATGTTTTTATTGCTACACTGTTATTTCTTTCCTATATTCTGTTTGTTTTGTTTTTCTTTTAAAATAGTTAAATCCTCCTTATCCTTAAGGCTTTGCCTAAATATCTTCTCATCAGTATGACTTCCATGATTAAATAAGGAAAATAATAACCCTTGTCCCTGTTCTCTATCTTGGGATCCTGCCAGTTTTTTTTTTTTTTCTTGCTTGTTTGCTCTAAAGCACATATCCCTAATTAGTGAGCAAGGACCTTTGATTGTGGTATTCACTTTTCAAACAGTTCCTGGCATGTTATTATTAAACATGAAAAATGTGTTTAATAGATGAACAAATGATTATTGATGCATTGTCATGAGAGTTATAATGACAAATGGGATCTTCAAGAAAGCATTCAACTTGCATGAAACCACAGCCGTTCTCCAAAAACATATCTCAGTTGCACCTGTGTCCAAAGGCAGATGATGAAAGGGACATCTGGAAGTAAGAATAATGCCCTTTTCTTCCATTTGTGATGATTTGGTGAAGGGACAAAAACAAACAGACATTCAGATCTTTTCTGAACTTGACAACCTGCAGGTTTGAGGTAAGTTCCTCAAATATATTCTTGAATTTCCTTGGGAAGGTGATCTTTTTTTTTAGCAGGTAGCAATGGTTTAAGTATTATTAATTCCTGTTGAATTTTCTAAAGTGTAAAATCAGGAAATCTGTAGTCTTTGAAAAGCAGAAGAGATACTTAGATTTTACTGTGGCTTAGAATATTTCTTCTATTTTTACTTTTTCCTTCCTTTGCAAAATTTGCAGCTGACTCTAATAAATGCAGTCTACTAATACATATATTGTGCTTTCATGGTTAATATGAAACCATATGTTTAATTTCATGAAAGCTCAGCATATACAGTGTTTACATTATTTTGAAGAACAGGATTAAAGCATATACATTCTTAAAAGGTTAGGTAAAATATGATTAAATGATACATGGGGAAATATTTTCCTTTCTTAGTGAATTATTTATGGAAATCTAACCTCTGATGCATAAACAAATATGCAACTTCATATGATTCTCAATATCTTCCACAGGTAGGGCATAGTTAAGGTGGACACATGCAACTTATATACTTTGAAGTTCATGTTTGAGGCATGTCAGTCAGTTCTCATAAGCTCAAGGTAGCACAGGAAGAAGCAAATGTGGGAGCTGGCACTGGAACTCCCAACTTTGAAGACAGGTACTTGGGACCTGGTGGTATTGCTGAGACATTTTCTGGAACCTCCTTTGTACTATTAAAGAAGCATGTGGCCAACTCCATGGTGACTCAGGTGAACAGTTGACTCTGGTGTCTCAATAATGTGGACAAGGTGATAGTCCACAGAATTGTCTCTGTTCAGATGGGTGGGATATAATAAGTCTCTTGAATTTGCTCCAGTTCTTCAGTGATGACTGGCAGAAGCTGGGGCCAGATGTGCACATGCCTACAGAGCTCTTGCAGTAGCATAAACAGGAAAGGCAGGCCAGGTTCAATACAATGGGGAATGGTGAGTCCTGTGGAAAAGGCCCTGTCCAATGGCAACTACAACTATTCAGTTACAACTCACCATTGCCATTGCAAAAGTAAATCGAGTAATGCCAGATTCTCTAGCTTTTTTTCCAGAAATGCTGAAAAATATTCACTTAAAATCATCTGTTTTGTTAAAGAAATAGTTGTTTTAACAAATGACATAATTTTAGATTTACAGAAAAGTTTCAGAAGTAACTAAGTGTTCCCTTAGTGTTCTTTACCCAGTGTGTAAATTTCTTAGGGCAGCTGGGTCAAATTTGATATCTGAAAACAACCAAAATTTATTCTCTTAGTTTGGGGGCCAGAAGTCTGAAAATAAGGTGTTTGCAGGATTAATTCCCTCTGGAATCTCTGAAAGAGGATGTATTCCATGTCCCTTTTCTAGCTCCTCATGACTGTCAGCAATCCTTGGAATTCCTGGATGTGCAAGGAATTCCACATGAGGATTTCCTTGCACACCTTGGAACCACAGCCTCACGCTGATCTCTGGCTATGTCTTCACGTGGCCTTCTCTCTGGTACTTCTCTTTTGTATCAGTGTCTGAGATCTCCCTCTCCTTACTCTTATAAGGACACTAGTCTTTGGAATTTAGGACTAACCCTAAATCCAGAATTATTTCATCTCTGGTTCCTTATCTTAATTTCATCTTTGTAAACACTTTATTTCCAAATAAATTCACATTAATAGGTACTGACAGGACTTGGACATACTATTTTGAACATTCAGCCCATTACATCCAGATTGCTCTAATTTTGACATCTTATTAAACAACCATGTTATAATTATGAGCTAAACATCAACATTGGTACAATACTATTAAACGGAGACTTATTTGGATATGACCAGTTTTTCCTTTGTACAGGAAAGCATTAACAAAGTAGGTCTGAGTTGGTCAAATCCTGCATGTTCCACAAACCAGTCTTCAGGAATGAATCTTGAAGAAAAGAATCTGGCTTTTGGAAGAAAACCTCTGAGCCCTTGGAGTATTCTGTATGATAGGAGTATTCTTGGTTGCTTGGAGTGAGGCCTTGAGCCACACTGTATCAGACTGACTAGGTTGTTTATGCTAACCACACAGTTCATGGGGCGCACCTATTTCTATGTCTGTGCTTTGGGTTACCCTCTATTGGTTTGACCTCTGGGAGGTGCTTTAGACCAAACAGCTAAGGTTAGTCATAAGAACACTGCATGTGGAAGGGACTGCCCCTGGATATAAACCTGGACACTGAGGTTCAGGGGCGCATCCCTGGTTGACAGCAGTATGGCCACATATCGTCCCTAGGAGAATTAAGAATTTCTGTGCAACTCTGCTGGGAGAGGACAGCTAGAGCTGTGCCTGGTCCCTTCTGGACATTTCCTCATTTGCCTTTTCCCTTTGCTGAGCTTAATCCTAATCCTTGCACAATAATAAATTGTAACATGATTATAACAGCATTTTCATGTCCTGGTGAATCCTTCTGGTGGGTCATTGAACTTGATAGTAGTCTTGGATACCACCCCAACATTCACTAATGGCCTGCTTTCTATTCTTGCATTGAATCCAGAATGGCACATTGCATTTAATTGTTAGGTGTCTTTTGTCTCTTCAATCAGTGATGTTTTAGTCAGCTTTTTCATGCTGTGACTAAATGACCTGACCAGCAAAATTATAGAAGAGGAAGAGTTTATTTGAGGTCTCACAGTTTCTCAATCCACAGAAGGACAGCTTCATTCTTCGGATCTCGAAGTAAGGCAGGACATCTTTGTGGAAGAGTGTGGCAGAGGGAATCAGCTCACGTGTTGATCAGAAAGCAGAGAGAGACTACACATGCCAGATACAAATATATACCCAAAGCCATATCCCAATTCTCACTTTCTCCAGCCACACACTACCAGCCTTCAGTTATGACTCAGTTAATCCCTGTCAGGGGATTAAATCACTGATTGGGTTAAGGCTCTCACATCCCAATCATTTCTCCTCTGAACCTTCTTGCATTGTCTCACACATGAGCTTTTGGGGACACCACATCTAAACCATAACATTCCAACCCTGGTCCTCAAAAGCTCACAACCGTCTCACAATGCAAAATACATTTAGTCCATTCCCAAGAGTCCCCATAGCCTCAACAGTTCTGTGATTACTCAAAGTACAAGTCCAGTGTTTCTCTGGAGCTCAGGGCA
>CM053405.1:95524726-95552419 GCA_028644305.1 Xerus rutilus | reverse complement strand
GAACCTTCTTGCATTGTCTCACACATGAGCTTTTGGGGACACCACATCTAAACCATAACATTCCAACCCTGGTCCTCAAAAGCTCACAACCGTCTCACAATGCAAAATACATTTAGTCCATTCCCAAGAGTCCCCATAGCCTCAACAGTTCTGTGATTACTCAAAGTACAAGTCCAGTGTTTCTCTGGAGCTCAGGGCAGTCTCTCATTGTGAGCTTCTGAAAAATTAATAGCAATTAACAAATATCCAATATATAAAGGTACAGAGTGAACATTTCCATTCACAAAATTGGAAATAGAAATAAGGGATAGGACCAAAGCAAAGACCCTGGGCATATCTTTCTCATAGTGATGTTAGAAACATAAGAAGCCAAAGGGGTTGGGGGGATGAGGGGAATAAGGGAAGGGAAGCCATACAATGCCTCTGGAGGCCTACACATAGAACTGGCCCCTTCTCATTTCCATCTCATTCTACTGGCCAAAGAAAGTCATAAGGCCAAGCACAGATTCAAGAGGCAGAGAGATTCATTCCACTTTTTGTTCTAAAGGGAACTATCAGGTCACATGGCCAAGAGCTTGAGTGCTGGAAAGAGTGAAAAAACGGGGCCATTAATGCAATTTTCTTCAGACACCATAAAAAACAACCCAGAGAAAGGGACAGATTTCCCTCCATGTAACCAAAGCATCCATTTTATATTTCACTCCTTCCCTTGTTTTATACTACACTATTGTAGAAAACGCTAGTTTTTACTGATTTATTCCAATATTAGTGAATATTTAGGACGTTTCTAGTTTGGGGCTACAATGATAAATGTTGCCAGGTGTCTTGGTGCATGTGGGCACACATTTCTGTTGCATGTGTGCCTGGCAGGGAGTGAAATTGGTTGGATCATGGGATATGCACATTTTCACTTTAGGTAAATAATGCTGAACTGTTTTCCTAAATGCTAGGATCACTTTATACAGTCATCAGCAGTGTATGAGATTTCCTGTTGTTCCACATTGTAGACAATGTTTGGTGAGGGAGTTGATTTCTGTATATTTTAGGCAGAAATAAATTGTACTTTAAAAATAATATGGTAAACCAATGATCTCATGTCCTCTTATTGCAAAGACAGACCTGCCCTACCCTCTTTTATCATTTATTAAGATCCTGTATACATAGATCTAAGTTCTTTATTTTGTATTAACAGTCCATTTTTTTGTGAACCAATATAAATTAGTAGAGTTGTTAACATTTTGTTCAGAATATTTGTAACTATGTTTATGAAGGATATTAGCCTATAGCTTTATTTTTTTGTAATGTTCTTGTGTAGTTATATTAGGACAGTTCCTGTAACATACAATGAGTTGGAAAGTATTCTCTCCTATTCTTTATTCTGAAAGAATTTGTGTAGAATTCATATTATCTGATTCTTGCTTTTTGGCGTTATTTACTGGCAAAGCCATCTGGTTCTGGAAGTTTCTTTTTGTCTGTTTGTTGTGGTACTGAGGATTGAACCTGGGGTGCTCTACCACTAAGCTACACCCCCAGCATGCTTTAATTTATATTTTGAGACAAGATCTTATTAGATTGCTGAGGCTGGTCTCAAAGTTGACCTCAGCTTCTCCAGTCACTGGGATTACAGAAAAGTACCAGATGTTTATTAGAAGGGTTTTAACTACAAGTTGAACTGTTTGACGAAAATGTACAGAACAATTCTTCTTATTTAATTCTTCTTGAATATATTTTGGCAGTTTATGTCTTTCAGGTGATTTGTTCATTTGTCTAACTTGATGAATTTATGATCATAGACTAGGTCATAAGGGCCCCTTATTATCCTTTTATAGTCATTCTTTTTGTTTGATATTTGTTTTTTGAAGTACTGGGGATGGAACTCGGCCTTGAGCATGGTAAGCAAGCACTCTACCACAGAGCTACATCTCTAGTTCATTCGTGGTATTTGTAATTTGTGTCTTTCTTGTTTAATTTTCTTAGTCAATTTTATTGATTTTTTTCAATAGCTTTTGGTTTCATTGATTTTTCCCCCTAATTCTTTTATTCTGGCTTTCACTGATTTCTGCCTTTAACATTTTTTTCCTTTCCCTATGTTGCTTTTGGTTTAATTTTTTTAAGTGTTGATGTACTGGCACTGACTTTTTTGTTTTTATTTATCTAAAGTCTTTATTCCTCTTTTTTTGTACATTTGTTTTTTTTAAATAAAATCCACAATATAAAATGTAGTGGCATTTAGTACATTTACATTGTTGTACAATTATCACATCTGTCTAGTTCCAAAATATTTTCATCACCCTGATGGAAACCTTATATCCATTAAGAAATCACTTTCCATTTCTTCTCCCTGTAACCCCTGGAATTCTCTAGTCCACTCTGTGTCTCCATGGATTTACATCTTCATGGTGTTCCATATAAATGAGATCATAAATATCTAATACCTGTGTCTGGCTTCTTTCACAAAGTACAAAGTTTTCAAAGTTCATTTATATTGCAGCAGGTGTCAGTACTTAAATATTTTTATGGCTAAATAATATTCCATTGTACAGATATACCACATTTTGTTTATCCACTTGTCAAATATTTACACCTCTCACCTACTGTGTACAGTGCTTGTTATGGTTTGGATATGAGCTTTCTCCCAAAAAGTTCATGTGTTCTACAATATAGGGATGTTCAGAGGTAAAATGATTAGATTATGAAAGCTATACCCTAATCAATAGAATAATCCATTTGATAAATTAATAATTAAATGGATGACTGGGTGGTAACTGGAGGCAGATAGGACAGGCTGGAGGAGGTCACTGGAACATGCCCTTAGGAATTGTTTTTGTCCCTGGCTCATTGCTTTCTCTCTCTCTGCTCCCTCGCTTCCATGAATTGAGAAACTTCCTTCCATCACACCATTCTGCCATGAGGTTCTGTCTCACTTTGGACCCAAAGCAATGGAACTGGCCAGCTATGGACTGAGACCTCTGAAACTCTCCTTTAAGTTGTTCTTGCAGGTGTTCTGGTTATAGCCAAGAAAAACTGACTAACACAATGCTGCTTTGAACATTCATCTGCAAACATTTGTTTGAGTCCCTTTTGGTTATACCTAAGAGCAGAACTGCTGGGTCATATGGTAAATCTATGTTTAACTTTTTGAGAAACTATCCAACTAATTACTATAGCAGCTGCACCATTTCACATTTCTATCAACAAAATTAAAATGTTCTAGCTATTTTCCATATCTTCTCCAATACTTGTTATTTTCTGATTTTTAAAAATTATGGCCAATCCTGTAAATTTGATGTTATATTTCATTATGGTTTTGGTTTGCAGTTCCCTAGTGACTAGTAATGTTTAGTATCTTTCCATGTAATATTGATCATTGTGATGTCTTCTCTGGAGAAATGTCTGTTAAAATTTTTGTCCATTTTAAAATTGTTTATCTTTTTGTTTTAGAGCTGTACAAGATGCTATCAGTTTCATTCCATTCAACCTGTACATATAGAGAGATATAATATAGATGTATATAGAGATATAGATAGAGATATACATATTCTGGATACTTAGCCCTTATTAGATATATGATTTCAAATATTTTCTTCCACCCTGTGTTACCTTCTCATTCTGTCAACGTGTCTTTCGATGCATAAAAATATTCAATTTTGATGAAGTCTAATTTATCTATTTTTTCTTTTCTTATCTGTACTTCTATTGATATATCTAAGAAATCATCTACTAGTTCAAGGTCTTGAATATTATCTATGATTTATTTTAAGGGTTTTATAGTGTTAGCTTTTATATCCATTTCTTTGATTCATTTTGAGTGAAGTTTTGTATATGGTGCAAAGTAAAGGTCCAACTTCTTTCTTTTGCACTTAGATACCCAGTGTACTTAGTACCATTTATTGAAAGAAAAATTCTTTTACCACTGAATGATCTTGCCACCCTTGTTGATAATCAATTAACCATAGTTGTGTGGGTTTATTTTTTGACTCTCAATTTTATTCCATTGATGTATATATTTCTTTTTATGTCAGTACTGCACTTTTTTTGATTTCTGTGGTTTTATAGTGACATTTGAAATTGGGAAGTGTGACTCTTCCAATTTTGTTCTTCTTTTTCAAGATGGTTTTGATTATTCAGTATCCCTTGAAATTCCATATGAATGTGAAAATCAGCTTTGCCATTTCAGCAAAAAATGACTAGTGGGATTTTGATAGGGATTGCATCGGATCTGTAGGTCACTTTGGAAGTATTGCCATCATAATAATATTAAACATTCCAATCTATGAAAACAAAACGTCTTCATGAATTAAGATCTTAATTTCTTTCAGTCATGTTTTGTGCTTTTTCAGTGTGTAAATCTTGCACCCCCTTGATTAAATTTATCCCAAGTATTTTATTCTTATTGATGTTATCACCAATAAAAATTATTTTCCTAATTTCCTCTTGTGGGAAGATGCAAGATAGTGAATTAGAGGAAGGCTGCGTCCCTAGTCACTCTAAGGCTCAGGACTCAAGCAGCAGGAGTATTGTTTCTTAATGAAGTGAGTGAAAGAGTCATTTTACTAAACTTCAATATTTGATAGAATGTCTTAGAAACTCAGAAATGTGGGTAGATTACACAAAGAATAAAAACTACATTGGAGCCAAGGCAGTTGTGGCAGCAAAAGTAGTAGTGAGGCTGATTCACTACACAGGGAGGGAGAACATCAAGGAAAACACAATAGACAGATTCAGTACGGAAAAAAATGAGATTAGAAAAGCAGCTTGATCTTAGCTGATCCAGAGGCTGCACAGTGCACTGGTGCTTAAAAAGTGCTGTCTCTCAACTGGTGGTTGAAATCTGATGTGGGAGTCCTCTTGAGGGATCCACAGCTGAGGTTGCTGCTGGAGCCTGGAGATCAAAGCAAACACTGCCACACTGTCCAGGCAAGCCTCTAACATGTGGCCTAGCTTGTACCAGCAGAAGGTGAATGAAATAGGCACAAAGAAGATTGCACCCAAGGGTACTCAAGTGTGAAAAGTGAAGGGAAGCCCAAGTTGCTTCTCCTTTGAGACTGCTGAATCACGTGACCAAGTAAAGTTAGTAGAGAATTGTTTTAGTCAGCTTTTTTGTTGCTGTGACTAAATGACCTGACCAGCACAACTATAGAGGAGGAATAGTTTATTTGAAGGCTCACAGTTTCAGAGGACTTCATCCATGGGAGGCTGGCTCCATTCCTTGGGGCTCAATGTGAGGCAGAATATCATGGCACAAAAGTGTGGCAGAGAAAGGCAGCTCACATGGTGATCAGCAAGCAGAGAGAGAAAACTCCACTCACCAGATACAAAATATATATACCCCAAAGCCATGCCCCCAATGTCTCACCTACTCTAGCCACACCCTACCAGCCTTCAGTTAATCTCTATCAGGGATTAAATCACTGATTGGGTTAAAACTCTCACAATCCAATCATTTCTCCTCTGAACCTTCTTTAATTGTCTCACATTTAAGCTTTTGGGGGTCACCACATCTAAACCATAACATTATACCCCTGGCCCCCAAAAGCTCACGACCATCTCACAATGCAAAATACATTTGGTCCATTCCCAGGAGTCCTCACAGTCTCAACAGTTCCAAGATTGCTCAAAATTCAGGTCCAATGTCTTCTCTGAAATTCAAGGCAATCTTGCATTGTGAGCTCCTGTAAAATTAAAAGCAATTTACAAATACCCAATATATAAAAGTACAGAATAAGTATTTCCATTCACAAAATTGGAGGCATAGAAAGAAGTGATAGGACCAAAGGAAGATTTAAATCCAGCTGGGCAAACAAGTCCTTTAGCTCTATGTCCTGTATCTGGGTCGCATGGCATTGTGAAGTTCCTCCTAAGGGCTGGCATAGCTCTGCCTCTGTGGCTTTGTTGATTGCAGACCATGTGCCTTTTCTGTTGGCTTGTCTCTGCTCAATTCTTGCAGCTTTCCTAGGATGATGTCCCACATTACTGGCAATTTTTAATTTTGGAGGTCTCCACTGCAGCTTTCGATTCCTCCTCAAATCTTCATACCTTGCTTTCTGAGAAGGTGCCCACAGGGACAAAGACCTTCCTTTGTATTCTTGGTGGAGGCTTCCATGACTCCTTAACTCCAGCACCTTGCATTCCTGTAGGACCAGCACCATGTGGTTGATGCCAAGGTCTGCCACCATGTTGAGCAGTTTCCAAGCCTCCACAGACCCTGCCTATAGTGGCCTCTGAATGTCTGGGTAGCTGAGCATGTTGAAAAAATTCCTAGGCCCTCTGGTGCAAGAAGGGTATCTCACTGGTCTCTTCTCAAGAGAATTTTCATCTTTACTTTCTTTTTTTTCGTACTGGAGATTGAACTCAGGGGCACTTGACCACTGAGCCACATCCCCAACCCTATTTTGTGTTTTATGTAGAGACAGGGTCTCGCTGAGTTGCTTAGCACCTCACCATTGCTGAGCCTGGCTTTGAACTTGCGATTCTCCTGTCTCAGCCTCCCTAAGTGCTGGGATTACAGGCTTAAGCCACCGCGCGGGGGCTCATCTTTACTCCTTTGAGCTTGAGATGGGTGTGGTCTTGCCAGTTCCAGAGATGCCCTCAAGTCATTTTTCTTATTGTCTCTGGGCAAAGTCTTAGCATTTCTATAGTGGCAGTAATGCAGTTAACTACAACTTCCTTAGCCCCAGTTTTACTCCCAACTTTCGACTTCACTTTTTCCAAATCTTTCTGCTCTGCTTTCTGCTTCTGAGTATCACAATAAATTTGGCTAAAAGCATCCAGGAATATCCATGGCACTGCCTGAATGCTATGTTGCCTAGAAATTTCTTCCACCAGATTAAGATGTCCATCACTTTTAAAATCAGCCTCACAGAAAGTCTCAGGACATGGGCAAAATGCAGGCATCTTCACAGCCAGAACATAACATGAATGGCCTTTCTACTCCAAATTCCAATTGAGTCCTCCTTTTTTGAATTTCTTGAGCCCTGTCTACACTGACTATGGTTCTATTGCCATTCTGATCTTCTGAGCTCCCATCAGCACTGGCCATTAATTTCCACTTACAAAAATCTAAAGCATTTCCAGCTTACACTGCTAAACATCCCAAAATTCCTCCCACCAATTTCAAAAAACTCAAAATGGTTTTGAACCACATGGTAGGTTAGTCACAGCAACAACCTCACTCTTGGGTGTCAATTTCTGTTTTAGTCATCTTTTTTGCTCCTGTGACTAAATGACCTGACCAGCAAAACTGTAGAGGAGAAAGAGTTTATTTAAGGGCTCACAGTTTCAGAAGTCTCAATCCATAGAAGGATGGCTCTGTTCTTCAGGGCTCAAAGTGAGGCAGGACATCATTGCAGAAGAGTATGGCAGAGGGAAACAGCTCACATGTTGATCAAAAAGCAGATATAAATATATACCCAAAGCTATATCCCAATTCCCACCTCCTCCCACCACACCCTACCACTTCAGTTACCACTCAGTTAATCTCTATCAGGAGATTGAATCACTAATTGTCTTAAGACTCTTACAACACAATCATTTCTCCTCTGACCCTTCTTGCATTGTCTCACACATGTGCTTTTGGGGGACACCACATCTAAATCATAAGAAGTGATGTTTTCTAGAATTTCCATGACTTTTGGAAAGTACTGGCTATTTATTTTAAGCAATGTTTCATCATGTGGATTTTCTGATGAATTCTCATGATTAGATTGATGTTACCCATTTTGGGGAAGAATATCACAAAGCCGATGTGCTCTTATTGGCAAATTCCATGGTGGATACATTGTTGATAACTTTTTATTAGTTATATTCGCCTTGATTACTTGAGTAAGGTTGTATTTTCTCAGTTTCTCCACTGCCAAGTTATTTTACCCTTTATAATTCATAAACCATGCAGCAGGAGATATTTTGAGATTATGCAAAATAATCTGATTTCACATATTTGCAACCTTTTAAAGAAACACAGAGTCAGGCCACCCGGAAAGTTACCTCAAGGTCATCAACTTATAGCATTTGGACAGTAAGAATGGTGGAAGCCAAGCCTATGTAAACTATCTGATGTGCAGCAGCCAATACCAAGTCACCCAAACACTGTCCAGGAGAGGGGCTGATAATACCCATTTCCCCTGACAATTTTCTTGGGGAAAATGTAGGTTATCTTTCAGCTGCAGGGGATCTATTTCCTGTCTTGGAAAGATTTGGTCTACAAACAGCTGTGTCACAGAAACATACAAGCAGCCCTGCTGAGAAGAGTTAACAACATTACTGCATTGTTCCAAACCAGTTGTCTACCCTTGAACTTCAGTCCACACTTGTGGCTGTCATTCCTCTTCAGGGCTATGAGCATTTGATATCATGAATCATACAAGCTGCTTGCTCCCAGCACCAACATAACAGGCTGAGGGCCATCATGACTTCTAGGAATGGGTAGTGGGAGGACTAAAGGCGGAGAGTAGAATAATTTTAGACCTTGGCATAATTGTAGGGGAAGAGTGAAGAGTTGAATGACCAACATAAGGTTTCGATTTCCTGTTTCTGTTTTTTTGTTTTTTCATTTGTGAAGGGGCTTCTTCCCTATTATTAAAAGTAATGAAGCATAATCCTCAAATAAATACCTTTCTGTTAATAGAGGTGGTATTTGGTGACCTCAGGAAATAAAAGTACATCTTGATAAATCATTCAAGAATCAAATGATAGGCTTCACAATGGATATTTCAGATTTTTTCTTTGTAATTATTTAAAATGCAGGAAATTTATAGAGTAACCAGTCAATCACAAATCAAGCCCCTAATTTTTATTTTCAAGCATGAATCATGTTTGTCAAAGCTTATTGATTGTTAACTAATAGAGACCTCAGCTTTCCCAACAAGGAAATCCACATGACAGAGATTAAGGGAAGGAAGAGAACAGAACATGGTCACCATGTTTTCCTTTTGGGTGGCCTGACAAAGAAGGGGTTCAATGATAGAAACTGCAAAGACCTTGTCTTGGCTTTCAATAGGTCCCACTATTTCAGTTCACACCATAGATCACAGATAAGGTATTTATGGTTTTAAAAATTCCTTTTATTAAGAAAATGATTAAAAAATGTATGCTCTTAATCTCACTTTATTTCTTGAGTGATTTCTTGGCAACAAAGATAATAGTGTCATTCTGGATGTGATTCAGCTGTCTGGCGGACAATAAATCAAAATTTGTTAGATTTCATTTCTTTTGTTGGCTGAGCTGATAAGTTAATTCCATATGATCAGCATGGCGGCATGGCTAGCCTTACCCCATATTTGGAAGGCATGTTCTTGGCAAGGAAAGAAGCCCACCTCTGTGGAGTCTATTGTCATGTTCTAGTTTTCTTTCTTTCTAAGAAGGCTCTCTGTATCTATCTACACATATAGTTGGAATTCAGTCTCTATGGCCTTAAATACTTGCACTTAGATTGATGGATGATTAAACATGGGCTTGAAATCTTGAGGTTTCTTTTTTTTTGTACTAACATTTTTTCAGTTAGTTTAGGTTCCTCAATTCAGAACCTATTCAAATTCATGATTCAATGTCAACACAAAACACCTGACCAACAAAAGAACTTTTCATTTTATTATGGGGTGACCTCACCTCAGTTTAGACACACACACTCACACACACACACACACACACACACACACACACACACACCTTTTGCTAAAATGTTTCAATTCAAACTCTGAAATACCAATTGATGAGATTATTTTTATTCATAAGATAAATATCATAGAACTAATTTCTAAGATGATTCTAGGTCTGAGAATTTTTAAATTGAGAGCTTTTAAAATAGTGTATTTCAAGAGTTTATTCTAACTCTGTTGTCTTTATTTCAGACCATATTATCTCATATATTACATATTCAATATATATTATTTTTTCCAGGTAATAATCTCATCAAAGCAAGACTTGCCTCAAGCAACTCATGCCTTACTTACCTTTATAGACTTGCTTTTCTTTTTTTTAAATCTTATTGTAAATCATGTTATCAGAAAATACACATTGTACATAGGATAATTTTGGAATTCAGGGACTATTCAGAAAAAAACTTTAAAAACATGAATCTCTCAAGTCACAACATATCTGTTCTCATTTATACCTATGATCAGCCACATAGACCCATTCTTTAGTTTCTAAATATTCTGCACATTTTCTTCCACTTCTAACCTTCCAAATAATCCAAAAAGTAGCAGAATCACCAAAAAGCAGAGCCAAAAACAGGTAAAAGTCCTTTTAACATTTTTTTTTTACAATGAACTAGCTACACTTAAAAATAAACTATGAAAACATTGATAATTATGTACTAAGAATAATTTGGGAAAAGAAATTTAAAAATGGAGACATCCTGGATGTTTGAGAGAATCATATCAACTACATCCAAATATTGGGAAATCTTTGGGGCCTAGCTCAGAGATTTCTGTCTTTGGGAAGCGGACATTTGGTGACCTGAGCATTTGGTCTGAAGCAGTTGCCAGGGAGTTTCAACTACAGTTTCTCAGGTTTCAGCACAAACTCTTCATGGTCTTACTTCTTCCTTCCAGGCACTGAGCAGGGGACATTTATTCTACATTAATGGTCACTGTTGTCTTATCTGGGGGCCCTGCTCTCCTGGTCTCTGGTGTCCTTTGCAGTACTACTTTTTCTTCCATTTTGCATTTGTCAGACTAAGCTGTTTCAACTAGCTTTAACTTAAAAAAAAAAAAAGGCATTTCAGTTATTTCTTCCTTTTGAGTCTCTCACTCCACCAAAAGTGCAGTATTTCTTCTTCTTTTTTAAGTTATGTATCAGGATTTCTTAGAAGGTATCTAGTGAGCCATTCTAGTCTCACTGATATTTGCTGGTTTCTTCATCTGTATATATTCCTAAACAGCTTCTTTATTACTCATATGTAGATATCAGTGTACAGGCCTTTAGATCAATCATGTGGACTGGTCTTTTAATGTCAGTTAAACAGCGAATGTTAAAAAACTCACAGATCACACTTTGGTTCAATTACTTTTTTTAGGGGCTAGTTTCCTACCAATATTGTAAGTTCCATGAAGTCAGAACACTATTGTTTTATTTTGGTTTGATGTACTTTCCTATCCCTTGATATCTAGTAAAATACCTCATACATAATAAGAACTCATTGCATTCTTTTTGTTCCTGAGAGTTAGTGATGCTGATATTCAAATAATAGCCAATAATAATGAATATTTATTGAGCCTTTTATGCATAACCCAAATGAGAGTGCTGGAAGATTATTAGAGAAAATCTTTCATGTAGCACTGACCTAAAAGGATAGTAAAGGACTTTATAAGATTTCCTCTCAAATTATACATCTGCTTTTAAAGCCAAGCTTGAGTTGTTATGCATTAGTTGGCTAAAAGACAATGACTAGAAGTTAAATAAGACATTCTCTCCATAAAGCAGGTCCTTGAAAGGCGTTATCTTTACTGGTGGATGCCCTTCTCCTACAATAAATACAAAGCCATCAACTGATGCCATGGAGGTAGAAAGTGAAGATACATACCTTTACTATTATTCTGCATAGAGCAGAATATAATGGATGTCCCTCTGGGGATTTGTAATCCCAACTCTGCACTCAATAGGTTGGGAGTCAAAATTCATACAACTGTGACTCTGGAAAAAAAATCCTCACATCCTTCAAAGCTGAAGGCATTACTCTAAGTGGGCCTAGATTGACAGCATTCCCAGGTGCCTGCCAGAAGCAAATGTGAAGCCTCTTGAGAGATAATAAATTAAAACCAGGTTTCAAAGAGTTCTCCCAGATTATGGTTCAAAAGTACATGATCTCACCATTAAGAAAACACATAGTCACAAGGAAACAAACTTTTAAGAGTGAGCCATGGAAATAGTAAGGCACAGAATTGGATTTATAGATATTAGAGATAAAAACTACAGAATGTACAGTATGCTTACTATGTGTGAATGAACAAAGAAATAAATCAAAAGTACAACTAAGGAAGAATAGAATGTAAAATTTGGATACTTTTATTTAAAATGAACTAGAGAAAACTTCTGAAATGAAAGGTAAATAACTTAGACACTCATCAGAATGGCTAAACAGCAGATTTGAAAGAACCCAGAATATAGTGCATAAAGAAAAAAAGATGAAGGAACTAAGAGACATGAAGGACAGAGCAAGATTACTCAGTATACATCTAATCAATGTACTTAGAGAAAAAAGTAAAAGGATGTAACAACTCACTTAAAAATAGCAGGAAATATTTCCAAAATTGAAGAAAGATACCAATCTACACATAAAGAAATCTGATTGAGTCTTAAGCAAAAAGATTTAAGAAAAAATGCACATCTGGTCTCATTAAAGTTAAAATGCAGAATGCCAACGACATAGGGATTTCTTAAAAAACAACTGTAAGAAATAAAGGGGAGCACCATACACAACACCTAAGAGCAAGGATTCTGGAGGGAGATAGCCTGTGTTCACTTACTGGCTTAGACCCTTAACTGGATACCATCAGGCAAAATGGTGAACCTCTTGTGTCTCAAATAGTTCATTTGTAAAAGAGAAATGACAATAACAGTAACTTACCTAACTTACACTCCTAGTGTTGTTATATAAATTGAACAAGTTAATCTTCATTAATCTGCTCAAAGAACAGAGTCTGGCACATAGCAAAATGAAAGATAAGTGCTGCTTAAGTATTAAGTACAATTTAAAAGTATAATATAATAACACCTTACTTCTCATCAGTAGCAATGGAATATAACAGAATAATGTATTCAAATTTTATAAAAAATAACTCTCCATTTGGAATTGTGCACCAGAAAAACACTTTCAGAAACAAGCATCAATTAAAGATATTTACAAAAAAAAAAAGAATAAATAGACAAACTAATAGTCCAAAAAGTTCTTTCTAAAAGTGCTTCTAAAAAATGTACTTGAGGAACAATGAAAGTGATCCCAAAGAAAACCGCATCCCATTCTGAGATGCAGAATGTAACAAGGAACAAAGATAAGGGTCTACCAGTGGGTAGATCTAAACAAATATTGTTTACAAGGATGAAAATGATTTCATAATAAAGATGGAATAAAACACTGGATAACGATGGCATAATTACAAGTGAGATGGTATGAATGAGAACATTCTGAGATTTTTCTGCTTTTTGGGAGGAGTATAAAATGCTGTCTAACCTTAGAATATGCACAGTAAATTTGCAAATTGAATATACAGATAAAATTTCTGGAGGAACCTAGAAAACTCACTAAGAATAGAAGTAGACTGTGTAACAGGAGGAGACAAAAAAGTGCCTGGCTGCTTAGAATAAAAATGACCCTCTGGAAGACTGGAATGAATGAAGCCTGCCTTTGTAGGCCATTATCACAGAAGGCAGGATACTGCCTGCCTTTCAAGTAAGTCCATATCTCTTGGGACTCTGGACTTCCAACATCAGGAGTCAATGGCAAGAACTGACCTGGTCCTGACCCTCAATACTTTACACCTTCTGTAGCAATCACAACCTCTCTGCCTCTGGATCATTGGGAATAATGGCATTTAGCTTTTCATCTCTCTCCACAAGAACCAAGAATTCGAAGGTAATCCCCCATCTACCAGGTTCTAATTCCCATTACTTTGTGCATTCCCTTTTCTGATTGCTTCTCATTTTCTGGAGCTTTCCATTTGAATATTCCCTTCACATTCTTGTTTTCTTAAAATATGGCTATTCCTTGGTGAAATAGCTTCTCCTTGGTTCCTCTCTAAGAGTGGATATTTTCTCTGACCACACTCCTCATATCACTGGGCCTGGAGGTCAAGTAACTATTTTCATATATAATCGCTGAGAATTCCAGACCATACTCTCCCTCACCCACAAACCACTCTTAGAATCTTAGGTCATCACATTAAACTATTTGCTACTGAAATAAGTGCTGTTACCTACTTTTCCTTCTCCATGAAGAATCATTGAAGAGTTTAGCTCCTAGTTTACTGTCTATAAGTTTCCATAAGGGTCAAATCCAAATCTCAGAGCCTTAATAAAAACAAATATTACTCAGAATTACTTTGGAGATGGTGGTGGGAAAGTAGGCTTGGCTCCATTCAAGGATTCAGACTGATAGAGGTTCTTCCTGCCATCTTCACCACACGACTTCCCAGGTTATCCTGGAGGACAGTGTCCACCCAGGAGATGGAAAAAAAGAAAGTATAAGACGATGAAAACATTTTTTTCTGAGGCAGCCAAGGCGCTTCTGAGAGGAAGGGACTGAGTTTGTGCGTAGCTGACGCAGTCTATTCTTCTGGAATCGTCTGTCTATTGTTCTTTCCCTCACACACTCATGCTTCCTAGGAGATAACCCAGTCACTGCTGCATCTCAAAGGTCAGATCACCAGGTGCTACACTGCAGTATTGCTCAGGTCTAAACATAACTCCTGACACCTGTAGTAGAGACAGGTGTATGGCTTTACCCAGTCCACCCCCGACACCACACACAAGCACGCACTGTACAATAGTGAATATCAGGAATGAGATAATCATTATTCAGATTTCCACTTTGAAAATGGAAATTCATGGCAATTTCATGATGAAAGTCCCTGAAAGCACCACCAAAACCTCTGCATTCTGCTAGAAGTGAATGGAATTCCTGATTACACTTGATTCTGCTTCCAGGAAGGAATTGTTTTGTTCGTAGTCCTTGTGACTATGAAGTTCAGCTTCCTGGGAGTTTTATCCTCACCTAATATCTTCTAGGGCCACCAGTCAAGTCAATTTGGGGGAATATGTCTTCTGGGGCTATAAATTTTGAAACTGAAAACAAAAGAAAATAACTTTTTAAAGTCTTTTTTAGCTGAGCTTTGTTGTGTTTTGACAATACTGTTCCCTTGAAAATTGAGTAGACCATAGACGGATGTAATTTCATTAGTTAGTTGTGTAAGTAAACATACCCACAACCTTCACTCAAGCCTTCTAGTTGCCAGGTCTCTCTCTCAACAGAAAGGCACCTAAAATAAAACCATTAGATTTAGGGAGACAAGGCCACACCTTTAATCTGATCATTACCAGAAAGCAGGCCTTAATGGGGCTTTGTCATTCAGAGGCTTTTAATTTTATTTCATTCTTAGTTGGAGTTGGTAGTAAAGAGCTTTTCAAGCATTTTGAGGCCTCAAGTTTCTCTATTCTCTTGATTCCTTTTTATGACTGGTTAGTAATTCTTGCCTGAGCTTATCTCTTCCTTCTGAAATATTTGCTAAATATATCTAATAAAAATCAGCATAAACATCTAACATTTTTCTGACCTTCTCCTCTGCAGCCAAAGCAGAAGTCAGTCTTCACAGTATGTGATGCTGTCTGACAAGCCTCCATCTTTCCAGAATCTAACTTATATCATTACTGGCCATTGTGATTTCGTCCAGTTTCTGCTCTTCTCCCCCAACTCAGGGCACTCCAGCCACACTGAAAGCCCCATGCTTTTTGGTACTAGTGCTCCTATTCTAGAGACTTTTTGTTTTTTACTGTCTCTCTGGGCTAAAGATATCTGAAATTTTGTTAAAGATTGTCATATTTTCCTACTTAGGAGTATTATCATTTTATTTCTCACTACAATATGCACTCTCATTGTTTTATCAAGTTGATAAGCAAAAATGGTAACTGCATAGTTATACATTTCTCTTAATATGAATGAGATTTAGCATCTTTCATGTGCTTAAGGACTTTTTTTCTGTGTGGACTCTATAATTTTTTTCTTCATAGTTCTATCAGGATTTTTAATTTTTTCTTAATTTCTAGCAAATAGCTTGTTTACATATTAGGGAAATTATCTTTATCTATAATAGATGTAGCAAGTTTTTCCCAAGTTGATTTGTCCTACAATTTTATTTACACTTTTTCCTTCTCTCCGCCTATTTAACTTTTGTTTTCCATCTTGCATGCTCTCATCTGTTAGTTTTTTCGTATGGCTTTCAGAATTTACACCATATTTAGAAAGGCCTTCCTTGGTTGAAAGTAATAAGAAAATTCATCCATGTTTTCATATATTTATATGATTTTCTTCTAAACTGTATTTATTTATTCTTTTTGAAGTTTTTCCTGGAGAATGTAGTGAGGTATCAGTGCAATTTTATCATTCTCCAAATGGCTAACCTATTGTCCCAGTCCCAGTTATTAAAATATGCCTGTGTAGTCTATTGATATGAAAAGCCTCAGATCATGTTATTAATTCCCATATGTATTTGAGTCTATGTCTGGAATTTCTATTCTTTTCCATTGATCTACCTGGTTATTCATACTTAATTCAACACTGACCAAGCTAGTCCTTGTATTATTCTCTTATAGAGTTTTCCTGAATATCATTGTTTATTTTTCTGCCCACGCCTAAGAATAATTACCTAACATGGCCTTAGGTTCCATCCTCCCAGAGCCACAAAACAAAACAAAACCAAAAACAAAAAAACAACAAAAACAAAAACAAAACCCTTTAGAATAAAACTTCTGAGTTAAAAAAAAAATTTTTAGTATTTTTTTGGGATCCTGAATGAAAATATTTGAACTAAAATGATTAGTCTGAGTATTCACATCTCAGATCTTTAACTTCATAACTGCTTAACAGCAGACACTTTTCTGATTTAAATCCAAAAATAATAATTATATAAAACTGATCTTTATGTAAGGCATTATGTATTTCTGGTATGTATGATTCCAGGCTTTTCTATTTCCAGACTTAAAAGCTTTTGGAAGTTTTGCTTGTGGTAGTCACAAGTAAAAGGTGAGGGTTCATTTTGAAAGGTCACTTGTCCATATTTTCACCAACACTCTATACAATTCCAAGTTTTATACTTTTAAAAGTAAAAATATTTTCTCCTAAAATAATTAAAAGTGCTCCAGGGAAGAACCTCCAGTTTGGAGGTCTATATACAATTGTGTAATTTCTGGCTCAAGTAATTTCAAGTTTGCCTGGAATTTTAACAATGGTTCTGAGGTTTTATACATTGAACAGACTGAGATCTTCATCCCTGGAGTCTTTGGTGATTGATTTGAATATTCCTGAGAAACCTAGACCTGTGAATAGTGGTACAAAAATACATTTGTTTCTGTACAAATGATTGTATCCTGAAATTTCAATTGTATTTCCCTAGAGAAACTACTTGATAATATATGAAACACTAATATTCTGTGTATTAGATGTGGATTCTACTCTATATATTCTATGTATGGGAATAAGTGTTACTCAAAAAAGAAAAAAAAATCCCAGCAGTATAGGAGGTAAAGCTTTCTTAATAATAACTACATTTCACCCACACTGCATATATATGATTTTTGTAATTACTAGCTACACTATTAAATAAGATTCCTTAATACATATTGTGTGCAATGTGGGTGAACTTGAGTTTATTATAACAATTCTAACTTGTACATTTCCTGACATCTGTGGTATTCCCTACAGTTCTGATGAATGTTGATTTCCTTTCATTTTCTTAAAAGAAAGTAAAAATGCAGAAGTTTTATAAAGTGACCAATGCTTATGTTTTTTATGCAGAAGGCTTGTGGAAGCTTTAATACTTATGTGCATGTTCTCATTTCACACTATTATTGTTCATTCATTTATTCACACCTTGGTTGAAGGCCTCCTGTGTCAGACAACAAAGCAAGCACCAGGGATACAATGATGAACATAACCTAATTTCCCCTTTGAGATTATAGGTATGTAAGAAGTAATTACAAATAATAACCAAAGCAGTAAAACTCTTGAAACACTTGAATTTAGTATTCATGACAACTCAATGACTGTAACCTCCATGTTACAGATGAGGACCCTGATAGGATTTGGGAGGTCAGAGAGGTGGAGGTAGGGTATTAGCAGAGCATGGAGCATGCTTAAGGAAGAAATGGTGTGCGGTAGTCATATTAGTCTGTGGGAAGAAGACTTTACTAAGGTTCTGGGGAGAAGTTCTTTAGGGTCTGTGGTAGGTAGTGAGGGAAAGAGAAGGTAATATTTAAAAAGTATGTAGAGTGTAGGCTAAACATCACATATTGGTAGATAAGTATGGCTGAGTCAAGAGTAAGCAAGACATTTCTTTGTTTCTGCCTTAGCTACTTGGTAGGATGAGGTAATTAATGGAAACTAACTATAGATGGTGAAGTATATATGCAGAAGAAGATAGTTTGCTTTTATAAATTATATAAATAAAATTTTCTAATTTATGATTTATATTTCTGCAAATATTTGGATTTTTATTGTATTTGCTTTTGTTTTATACATTTATAAGAAAATAATTACCATTATTTAAAATATTTTGTAACCAAACTATAAAAAGTGTTTTTAAAGAATATCTAGATTCGAGATAAGAATAAGCAATTTTATTCACTTATAGAAAAGGATTATAATTCTTTAAGATCTTTTTTATTTCCTTTAATCAAACTATGAAATTTTTTAAAAAAGAGTATCTAGATTCAGGTAAGAATAAGGCAATTGTAACAGGCAGAATGTGGAGGAGCCTTTCAAGTAGGTTCCCCTGCATCTCTGGCATAAGCAGCAGTGGAAGGACAAACTTCCTTATTTCACTTTTCCTGATCTGGAGCCACTATTTTGCCCACCCCTCTCTCCCACACCCAGCAGCCTCAGAATGCTGGAAATCCTACCTCCTTCTCTGCTGTAGGTGTTCATACAGGGGCCAGAACTTGGTCCAGTGCCCTAGGTGGATGGCCTTATGTAGGGTGGGTAATAGTCACTGGTAAAATCTCAGTTCTCCTAGTGATGGGAATCTTAGCTCTAGTTTACTATGCAAAGCTATTTCACCTTGGTTTCCAGGTAGATACAACTGTGACTTTCAACTCCTTTGGAGGCAGAAACAACAAAGCTCTATGCCAATTTGCTGAAACCTTTGTGTCTCAATTTCAATTTAACTCCCATTGGCACTGTTCTGATGTCTTCATGGTTAGCAGTTTAAAGGAAAAAATTCAAAGCAAATGACAACTTGAATTTATGGCACATAGCACACACAGATTTTAGTAGACATTTAGAAAAGGTAGAAACCTCAGACTCAGGCAGATACATCTTGGGGTTCCCAACGCTATTTCTCTTTCAACCTGTTACACAGCTAGGCTATATTCCTTTCTTTCCTTCTCATTGTGTGCAGCCAATGGAGAACCTATGAGACAGGTTCTTGCAAAGGAAATGAAGCAGAAATGTGTCTTTTAAGTCAACAGGTATGTCTTTCCCAGGCTCTTTTTGCATATTTGCTGTTTTCATATAAACGATCTTGAGATCCTGGGAGATGGTGGTTACTCGAGATGAAAGGAAACTTTGTTTTTGAATCATTGTGTGAAAAGCACCTGCTCACAAGGAATATCAATTTTGGCCTTACTGGAGAAAGGTACCTAGCTGATGACCCAGAAATGTTCTCCTAAGGAAACCTTTAAAGTAAAACTAAGACATTTCAGTTAAGACATTTCAATTAAGGCCTTAAGTGGAAAAAAAATGAACCACTGTGGATTCTGTGGTCAGAGTAAATTTTCAGTCAAATTTGTGTTTATCTATACAAAATTAAAAATTTCATGAAGGATATTCGTTTTTAAGGTGGGGGGGTACTGTGGATTGAACTCAGGGGCACTCAATCACTGAACCACACCCTCAGCCCTATTTTTTTTTTTTTTGTATTTTATTTAAAGACAGGGTCTCATTGAGTTGCTTAGTACCTCACTTTTGCTGAGGCTGGCTTTGAACTCTTGATCCACCTGTCTCGGTCTCCCAAGCTACTGGATTACAGGCATGTGCCACCACGCCAGGCAAGGATATTCTTAAATTCCTTCAAGAAGGAATGTATTTTGAAATGAATCAAATTGGCCAAAAGAAAAAAAACATCCCAATTGAAATTTCTGGATGGTGTACCAATAATAGTTCATGGTTAAATCACTTTAAATAATATTAAAATAATATCAGAAAGATAGAATTTAAAAATGTATGTATTAGGGGCTGGGATTGTGGCTCAGTGGTAGAGCGCTTGCCTTGTACATGTGAGTCACTGGGTTCGATCCTCAGCACCACATACAAAATACATAAATAAATAAAATAAAAGTTTAAAAAAATAGTTTAAAAAATGTATGTATTAGTGATATTCACTAGCCAGTGATAAGTTTGTTCTATTAAATTCATTTATTCAATATTATCTGGTAAGTATCAGGTGCTATATTTGATAATGGTGATATAATTCTGAAAAAGACAGTTTTTGCTTTTATGGAATCTAGAGTGGATTGCCAAAGAGAGAGAATATTCAAATAATCACACAATGGAAATAGAGGAACGGATGGAGTACATACACAGGAAAATGGCAGAACTATTATGAAGGTTCCTGATCTAGTCTGGGAGGTGGCGAGGAAATGCATCTCTGAGGGAAAAATAGTACTTAAGATGAAATCTGACAAATGATCAATAGTGAACTTGACCAAAAGAGGCAAAAGGGAAAAGTATGTCTCAGATGGTTGGGAAGGTCTGAGCGAGGAGGAAAGAGGAAAACGCCAGTAGACCAGGGTTGTAGAGCCATATGCCTGAGGGGATATGAGATGAGGGGTATAGGAGATGAGTCCAGATTAGGATGATATGAAGCCAGATGAAGAGTGGGTGAAGAATTCTTTTTCTTCTCCTTCTCCTTCCTCTTCTTCTTCCTCTTTCCTTTCCCCTCCCCCACTTCTCCTATTCCTCCTCCTTCTTCTTCATTAGTAGGAAATCACTAAACAGTTTAAGCCGAGTGTCCACAGGATAATGTTTGTTTGTTTGTTGCTGTTCTGAAAAGCTTATCCTGGTTAACATATGGGCAAGATTGGAAGGAATTACAGTGGACAGTGGGGATGCCAGTTAATTATATGCAGTCCTTCAGGAAGGCAAGGTATAGCCAAGCCCAGTGTAGGCAGCAGTGATGGAAAATAAGGAGGTAATTTTAAAGACTGAATTAACAAAGCAACCAGCAGTGACATGGAAATAATATTTCAGAGAGTTCATTTTAAAAAATTCTGATTTATTGCCTAAAATCTATGAAATAACACTAATAGAACTGAAAATGTCTTCCATGATCTTGGCACTCCATTCAGTGTATTCACTTTCCTCTCATTGTTCATGTGTTATTTCTGCATATGGGTATCTTAGATATTTTCTAGACTTTCTACTTGTCTGTCTTCAATAAAAAATGATTTCTCCAAGTAACATAAAACTACAGTTCCTTAAAATTAATTGAAAACTTTACAGTAGTTTTCTTAGTATAAAACAGATATAGTTTAAAGCACAGAAAGGGGATTCTGGATTTAGTAAGGAACGATCTTAGAATAATGTATTCCAGATGAAAATATAGCAAGATTGGAAAGCTCAAGTCTCTGAGGATTCTTACTCCTCAGTTCCCTTTCTATTTCCCTTCCCCCAACCTAATCTCTCAACTGTGCAACCGGAGAATTCCTTCAAAATTCCAGAATTTACAAAGATTTTCCTGTATTTCCTTGGAATTCCCAAGTAAGAAAATATTCACCATCATTGAATTCTTTTTTCCCCCTTACCCAAACTGCAGAGACACCTCTTGTACATCCATCTTTTAAAAATTTACTTTCTAAAACTCTGGGTTTGTATCCTATGTCTTATGTTACTACTTCTTCTAATACTTGTGAAACATCTATTATTATTTGTATTTGACAAATATCATTAAGCCTTTCTCATTTTGGAAGATCATTTATTTACTGTATTTGGGGGTCTTGGAACTAAATCATGCATGAAGAAAAATTTTAAAGGTTATTGGGAAAATCCTCTTAACAGCTGTGAGGTTGGAATGAAGTAGTTTTGGCTCCAAACATATCAATAAAATAAACGAATCACTGAGCTTCAGCAGGGATTTCTGTAGATGGACTCAAGAGTCACAAAAATAATGGTAGTAACCTCAAAATGTAAATTGTACCATTATTCTACCCAACAGTTTCCAGCTTTTAGGTCTTCATCAAGTAAGAATTCTGCACAGAAAGCAGAAGAGATGCTACCTGCATCTTTTGGGGAAGTTAAAAAATATAACAATATTTTCCCATGTTCTTGACAGCAGAAAATTAAATATAGATAGATAGACTGTATATATGTAAGTATATATGTGTGTGTGTGTGTTCCATTATTGTTCAACAGCCGAGACCCACTTCTTTTAAAAAAATTTTTTTATTTGTTCTTTTTAGTTATACATGAGAGTAGAATGTATTTCAACATATTATACACACATGGGGTATAACTTCCCATTCTTTTTTTTTTTTTGAGAAAATTAGTGCTATTTTATTTATTTATTTTTTTGATTTAATTATTTTATTTAAATGCATTTCAAGTCATAGTACATGAACAGAGCTCAGTTATTCCATTTTTCTGGTTGCAAACCAGATAGAGTCACACCATTTGTGTCTTTATACATGCACCAGGGGTAGTAATGACCCTCTTGATCAACCATCATTACTATACCCATTCCCCTTTCCTTCTTCCCACCTCCCCACTGCTGCATCCAGAGTTCCTGCATTTCTCCTATGTTTCCCGTTCCAATCTCCCTTATGTATCCTCATCCACTAATCAGAGAGAACATTCAGCATTTGGTTTTTTGGAATTGGCTTACTTCACTTAGCATAATGTTCTCCAATTCCATCCATTTGCCTGTAAATGCCATAATTTTATTTTCTTTAATTGCTGAATAATATTCCATTGTGTATATGTACCACAGTTTCTTTATCCATTCATCTATTGAAGGGCATCTGAGTTGCTTCCATATGTGGAGTTATACCAGACGTGTATTCATATAAGAGCATGGGAAAGTGATGTCAGATTCACTTGAGATTCGCTTCTAATCAAACTAAAATGAGGAGAGTGTCCATTAAACACTGGCAGTTGGTCTTAGGACAGGAGTTTGAAGTAGAAGGAAAAGTGGAAATCTGTTAAATGCTGAGCTTGTAGAGGTCTTCACAAGGGCCACGTGTACCTTGGGTTGAGGAGGCAAGGAGTAACTGACTGTGGTGTGTGTCCCATCAGGAAGATGTGTCTTTGGCTGCAGCTGTGGTGTTGAGGAAGAACAGACTATAAGACACTGCAGTTGTCATCTCACTTTAGTTAAAGATCACAAATGATATAACATAAGTTCTTTGTTGGATGAAGAAAGGCATTTCCATGGGTATTATTTTGAATTATTTTCCAAAAATTTCATTGTGAACTACTTGTTTGTTATTCAAAAAGCAAGCTGCCAAAAATCATATTATAATTTTATCTATATAATTATAATTCCACTGGTTGTTGTGTCTTGTTTTGGGTATTTTAAAAGCACTGCAGTTTCCTTGTATACCAATTCTTTCATGTCACAGCATTCCTTCTCTCTCTCTCTCTCTCTCTCTTTTTTCTTTTGTAGTACTGGGAGCAAGGTAAGGCATTCTGATTTGGAAGAAGCAGCTTATCTACCCTGCTAGTGTTCAAATGTTTCTACAAAACCCATGTTGAATTTACTCCCTATTGTGATGTATTAAGAAATGAGACCAGGTAGAGTCTTTGGAGATAATTAAGGTAATTAAGATTAGATGAGGTCATGGGGTCTTCTTTATAGGAAGAGGAAGAGAGACCCCAGTTAGCAATCTTGTCTGGTTTCGCTACATGATGCCTTTGCACCATCTTAGGATTCCAGAAAAAACCTCTCACTATGTCTTGATCTTGGACATCTGAGCCTCCAAAACTGTAAGACATGAATTTCTATTTTTTTAAAATAAATTATCCAGATTGTAGTCAGTTATACACAGTCTGTTTTTAGTACGCTTGGGGTATAACTGAATACTATATATATATACCCTTATTTAGCAAACAGACTAAGACATACCCTTGTCTGGCAGATCTGTTATGAGCAATGGAAGCAATGCTTGTCATGGAGAAGGCGGGCAGGTAGTATTGTTCTCAAGGTCACTCAAGTGCTCATTTCCTCCTTTTGCCCAATTTTTCAGGAGCCTTATTCCCTGGAGCTGATGCTGAGGGTCAATAGAAGATTCAACCAAGTTTGTTTGGAGGTGAGAATTTCAAGGTGAGGAGTTACCCTCAGACACCAGTAATTGGTAATTGTAGTAGTGAAAAACACTTATGTTTCATAACAAAAAGTTTATTCATATTTTCATAAAAGTAAATAATCTCCCTCTAAGTGTTTCTCAAGCTAGATACTGTAAAATGAGGAATATTAGGGTAAGAGCCGGCCTGCAGATGGACTACTTTCCTATAGTTGATTTGTAGAACTTTAAAGTACAGGGATATGGAGCTATATTTGTCTCTGAGATCTAGGAAGAGAGATGTAACTATAAATAATAAACATATTAGAATTACAAAATCTTTCAGAAATTTTCATTGATATTTTTCTCCTTAAAATTTTGCACTCAGGCAGACTTCTTCATAAGATTTTCCACTTTCTCTCCAATCAAGGATTTATATTAACTCCAATTCTTTGCCATTTGACAAATTTATTTAATATGATAAATAACTGTAAGCTTTACAATGCAGTCTTTAACTTTATATATATCAAAAACATTAAAATCCATCTACATTTGGGTCAGCAACATATCTTCTTGATCTGTCTTAAAGAAAACATTATGAGCCAAACATGTGATTTGCTTTCATAATTTTGCCTTAAACCCAGCGGTTATTCATTAGTACTTGCATTTGCCAAATCAGCATACATTTCCAGATAGTAATAATTAAAAAATAATTAGTTCTTTCTTCACTGAGCAAATCCTGATTTGCAAATGTTTTTGCCAGCTGATGTTAATTTGTTAATTGCTCTTTCATCAATTTTCATATGCAAATTTGAACTTTCAAAAATGAGGATCTATTTTGCCATCAAATCAATGCCAATGTTGTAGGCATTGGCCTTATCCAGATGTCACCCTATCACACTCAGGACTAACCTTAAGTATGTGCAGTACAAGAGCTGAGGTAAGATGACTTGACAGGAACAGAATTTCTAGAACTTTATCAAGTCACAGTTGGACAAAAAGCAGGTGAAATTCATCATTATCATGAACTTCAGTTCCTTTCAAAAAGGAATACCTGTGTGAAGGTGGTACTTGAGATTATCAGCCATTTTTATTTTCATGTAATAAAGGAAAAATATTTTGAGACATTTGTCAGAAGATAGCACGTACAATGACCAAATGACTGTAAAAGGCAAAGTGTAGCATAGAAAGCTAACAAAACAAAACAAGGAAACAAAAACATAAATGAAACCCAATAAGAGAATCTTGTGGCTTGAGATAAATGTCAAAGACTGTTTCTTGTGTCAACTATAGTTATTAAGATCTACCATGCTGATTCTAAGGACCACACTTGGCAAGAAGCTAATATGCTGAATTGTAGCTGTTTCAAGAAATCACATAGAAGATGCTTTTTATTTTAAACTCTACAGATGGAAGACTAAAACCAAAAAGAATAAATGAAAGCCATGATTGATTATGCAAAATCTGGGAGCAGAGTCCTGGTGTATATTAATTGTGTGGTGTGCAAAATGGTACTGAGAACAACTCTGGAATAATGGGAAGGGCTACAATGAATATAATTCTGTGGGGATGAAGCACAGGGACTGCAGCAACAAAGGCCAATATTTTTTCCATACCAGGATTAATTACATGGTCAAGAGCTGGAATTTACAAGGAGGCGTATTAAATAAAATAGCAGGCAAGCTTGAACTGCATTCCCACAAAAGCAATAAACTGGGAATACCAAGAGAACTGGCAAATGTAATCTTTCACCTCTTTTCTTAGGCACAGCTGTCCATGTACAGATTGGGAAGATGGAAATTTGTGACTAGCAAACTGTGTGCCACATTAGAAAGATTCAATATGAACAATATCTTATAATTATTTTTTTAAAAAGCCTGTCTCTCAGAATTAGAATTTCTCAAGTGCATTTGATTATTAGAAGAGACCTATTATGCCACCAAATTTCTATTATATTTATATGAAATTGTAACATATATTGAAACATAATCAATATAAATATATATTATATTTTTTGCTACTTTTGTCATTATACTTCCCCAAGGAATTCTTAGGGAATTTTTCCATTTATTTCTTCAGTCCTTGGCTACATAAGCTCATCTTATGCATGCGGCCTCCAAAACCCCTGGAGAGCCAATCAGTTCTTCTGGAACTTGGCAGCACTGAGAATGCAGTGTGGAATCTTCAACAATGGAGGTCACAGCACAGAATCACTTATAATAAGTTTATTCACATAACTGATTTAGCATAATTCAAAAATCTTTGAGGGGCTACCCACTTCACTTAGAATTAAATCCATGCTCTTTATGATGGCTACAAATCACTGTGTTCTGTATTCCTGTTTCTTCTTCCTACCTCATCTCCTAACACCCTCTCTCTCACACACAGGGAGATGTACTGGCCTCCTGCCAGGTCTGCAGAAGTCTCCTTCCAGCCTGGTGGAATGTGGTTGCCTCTCTGGAATGCTATTCCCCCTCTGTATGGCTGTCTCTTTTTCATCCTTTGGGTCTCAGCTTATTTCCCTTCCAAAGAGATCTCCTCTGACCAAACTAAGTCTCCCTTTCCAAACTAAGTCTTTTAATTTTATCTGAGTTCCACTTTGGTTTCCTTCATAGAATATATCACCCATTATAATTACCCATTTACTTCTAGATATTTCTCACTTTGAACTGTAAAAACAGTGAAGGGTAAAGGGAGGCACATATCCTCAGTGCCTAATAGAGGTTCAGATTTTCTATGCTTAAAAAATACTGGATCATAAAATCATGTTGTGAAATATGATGAGCGAGCCCTAGGAAAATTAATAGACTATCAGAGCACATTGCACAGAGTAGATAAGTACCTTTTAATAAAAACATTATTTCAGAAGTCTTAGTATAAATGTGTATATGCAGGAACATGATATAAAATGTAAGCCTCAGGCAAAAGAAAAAAAATTCAATAACATTTATTGAATTAATGGCTTTTTCCCCCCCAAATGAAAATGCTCCATAACTATTCCTATGCTTAAGACTTCAGAATTGGAAGATGCTCATGTGTCTTTTCAAAGGCACTGGAAAGCCTCTTTCCTCAAGAAAAGAAACTTGTGCTGGTTGCCATCTGAAATTACTTAAAGATTCATTTCTTTGCTGTGCTGTGTTGTTTTCCTATTCAGTGAAGAAGTTGCTATGACAGGTAGCACTTAAAGACGTTTTGATTATGTGTACCTTGATATTCTTAAGATCTCTTCCCAAAAGGAGGTTCTGATTGAAAAGTATGATCCTTTGGGAAGGACAGGGATATTTGGAATGGGGATACAGCCTTGGCACTGTGGATTGTAGAAAGCACACGTTGGGTTAGCATACACCAAATATTTGTCTACTTTACAATTTACAAAGCCAGAATCCTAACCTTGCAGAAAAGAGTAATAGTGGTAAGGAAACAAACCTGTATGCTTTATTTCTATGAGTCGATCTGCTTGGTGTCACTGAGCTGTAATCTGGTTGGGTCACTCACTTCTTTTATTTATTTATTTATTTTTATTTTTTTATTTTTCTCAAAAGTTGCATTTTAATACATGTTATCAAACATAACAGAAAAAAACAAATTTTCAGAAGCTGTACACACTGTTCACTGAAAACATTTGTTGAGGCAAATAGAAAAAAAATTGTTACAATCATAATTTTTCTAACTTTGCACAAAATTATAAGCAGATTACATTCTTCATATTAAACA
>CM053405.1:95407460-95524626 GCA_028644305.1 Xerus rutilus | reverse complement strand
AAATTCCTTAGATTATGAAGACAAATAAAACGACAAGTAGGTAATTAAAGTAAAAGCATTGTTGCCAAGTGAGAAGTTCAACTTAATTCTATTTTCCTTTGGAGTTCTGCATGTTGGGGAAAAGTCTTTATTCACATTCCATCCAAGCGACCATCATCCACACCCACTTTCTTTTTAAAGGAAAATATTTACTTTTGTGACTTGGTCATAATGAAATACAAAGGACCTCTTTGTATGTGAAAATGAAACTGGGTGTGAGCCTTTTAAGGAAAAATTAAAGAAGGATGTGTATGTGGGGGGTGAAATTCCCAAGTCTTGCTCAGTTGATCCTGCCTACCTCCTACTTAGAAACTAGGCTGTTCTGCCGTGCAAGACCCAGAGGTCTAGTATCAGGGAGCAAAACAGCACCTCCAGAGGCTCACAGCTGAGATTCTCAAGTAGAACCCAGCTCAGACTGTTCACGGAGCTAAGAGAACAGTACCAGGAATAGAGGGAACCCATGCTAGGCAACATCTAGTAGATGCCTTCTACAAGATTCACTGTGTCTTCCTGAAACTTTTAGGTCATATTTACATGTCCAAGCAGATTGAGAGCTGGAAAACCCCATTGTTATGTAACCTGGAAGAAATTGCATGGAATTGGGGCATTTTTGAATGCAATCCTTCAGGAGGACAAAACATTATAGCTATATAGAAAGAAAAAGCACTTTCAACGTGATTTGTGGAAGTGGCTAGGAGGTTTCAGGAAGCTTGGTTCTCTAGCAGTTCCTCAGAACTTTTCAATCTTCTGCTTTTCTGTCATTCTCAGTTATTCCCAGCCACCAGGGTTTTCCTTCTCAGCCAGTAGACACTTATGGTCTAGCTTGTTCTGAAATCAACCTCCATCTCCCCCATTGTCTGGCTGGTTCTCTTGTTCTTCCTTCCTTAGACAAGTTGCCTGCAGAGTGCCTCTATGTGCTCGGGACCCACTGTAGTCCCAGATGGCACTGATATCATGCCATGGAAACTCACCAAATAACCCTTTACACTTAAATTTCAATGGTCTTTTCTCAGCACAAGATGCTTGTCTCTGTGAAGCATTTGACACTGTCAATTTCACCTCTTCTCTTTGATCCATCCTCTTAGACTCTTTTAGTTTTTCCTTTTTATACTGTGACTACAGTTTATCTCCTGCCTTTAGCTACTGTTTATCTGTTCCTTTTGCTGTCTGGTGTTTTTCTAACTTTGACTCTACAATCGCTCCCCAGGATCTCTTGTGACTGCCAGGTTAATCTTAGATTAGGCCACACTTCCTGTGTCCCCTCCCCTGCCTTCCATCTTAAACTTCCACTCATCAATCAGCCACATGAATTCTTTGAAGTGTTTAATCATACAATGTCACCCCTCCACTCAAAACCCTTCAGTGACTTCCTCTTAGGCAGTCAATGTCAGGTTCCTGAAGCAATTCCCTATGAGAGCCTGTGTGATCTCGCTCAGGCTATGTCCCTGAGCCGAGTCTCTCTGACTCTGCCCCAGGCTCTCTCTCGCTGCACTTGCTTGCTTAAGGTCTGCCTTAGACAATTTGCATATACTCCAAAGGATTTATAATTATCTAATATACCATTCGTTCTTATTTATTTCACTTTTGTTCCCCAATTAAAATACAAACTACAATTGGACAGAAATTTTTGAATGCTTTGTTGGTAGCCATATCCCCAGTACTTAAGACAGTGCCTAACAAAAAGTAGAGGCTCAGTAATTATTTGTTGAATAAATGAATATTCAACTTAGTGTTGAAATCAACAACATGTTTGAGGGGTCTATGTCCAGGTTCTCTACTCTGCGGCATAGATCTATGTCTGATCTTTTGACAGTACTTCATGGTCCTGAATATAGGCATGCATTGCTTTCAGGGAGACATTCTGAGAAATGTGTCCTTATGTGTTTTCATTGTTGGGTAAACCATACAGAGTATACAACAATGGTGTCACTAGGTGATATAATCTTGTGGGACCCCCATCATGTATGCAGTCTGTTGTTGACCAAAATGTTATGCCATATGTATCTTTGTGGTAGTTGTTTATAGTAAATCTAGAAGTCAGATATACTAAGTCCTTTAACTTTGTCTTTTATCAAGATTGTTTTGATTTATCTAGTTCCTTTGCCTTTCCATATAAATTTTATAACCTCATTCATGTTTTTGAAAAGTTGTTTAGAATTTTGCTTGAAATGTATTATTATAGACCCAGAGCTATATAGATCCCATTGTACATTCACTAGGATGGTTAAAGTTTAAAAGACTGACAATACTAAGTGTTGGTAAGGATGTGAGGTAACAGAAACTCTTATACATTGCTTGAGCAATACAAAACTGCTTAGCCACTAAAACAGTGTATTGTGACGTTGTCCATATAGTCACCACCTGACCCAGTGAACTCATTATAAGATATACACCCCCCAAAAATGAAAGTATATTTCACACACAAATATGTATGAAAATGTTTGTAGGAATGTTATTGACAATAACCCCAAACTGGAAATATCTCAAATGTCTATCAAAAGATGAATGGATAAGCAAGTTAAGCCTTATTATTCAGTTCAATAAAATGAGCAGTTAAAAATGAGCAAAATATTAATATGCTTAATAGTATAGATGAATCTCAAAAACATTATGCCAAGTGAAAGGAGACAGGTATAATGTATTATATATCATATGATTTGACTGATACAAAATATTCAAAAAAATAAATCTGTAGAGACAAAAAATAGATTAGTAGTTGCTTGGGGCACAGGGTGGAAATGGAATGAGCAATATGTGGACATGAAGGATATTACTGGGGGTTATGAAAATATTCTGCAACTGATTCATGGTGATGAGTGCCCAACTCAGTGCATTTATTAAAAATAATTGAATCATACATGTAAAATGAATTTTATGATATGTACATTGTGCCACATTAAAAGTAGTAAAAACCACGGTTAAATGAAAATAATAATCATAACTATGTAATGTATGATTCCATTTATATGTAATTTTAGAAAAAGCTGAACTATAGTTACAAAAGGTAGATCAGTGAATACCTAGGGCCGGGGAACAGAGAATAGGGTAAACTGCAAAAGGACATAGTCAAGCTTTTTAGGGTGGCAAATCTATTTTATATCTCAATTTTTGGTAGTGGTTACATTCCTGTATACTACAACCAAATATCACCAAATTGTGCAATCAAATTGGTGAATTTTATTGTATCTCAATTATAAAAAAGAGAAAAAATTGCCCAAGTGATTCCTATATATAGTTAATTCTGCAGTTTTGTTTAAATTATTCTTCAGTAACACTTTTTATTGAATTTAAGTTTCAAGTTCTAAAGCCTCTGGTAGTTACTTAAAATGTACTTGATTTATCTGACCTGAATTATTCAGATAACAGAATAAGGTATTTGCTAGAGATGGTTACTTTTTAAAAATAAATTTCCTTGACATTATCAAAAGAGAAAAATAGGGAAGCATAAACCTTTCTTAAGCAAATGGCAAGGTTCAAAACAGTATTGTCTACTGAAATCTGGAGGCTTTAATGTGAATCTTTCAGTAGAGTAGGAAGACAAAAGATTTAGCTTGAGAACTAAATATAGTGATCTCTTTCTTTCACACACACACATACATACACACACATACCTTTTGCAGCAAATATCTGTAAATGTTGATGTATAACACTTCAAAAGATAACCAAGTACCTTCTAAAACAGTATGTTATATAAAATACATTCAAATAAATTCTCCTCCCTTCATGAAATAAAACAAGAAATAGTAAAATACTGACCTTTACACATATATAGAAATTCTACCTACACTATTTTGAGTTTTATTAAATCAGAATGAAATTTCACCATAACAAATAAGAAAAATAAAAAAATTAAAATGAATATTCTAAATATTGCTTAAAAGAACATCCAGATTTAAACAATTATAGTGGTACAGAAAAGATCAGCAAATATATTAATAAAGCATTAAATTTTTGAAGTCTTCAAAAATACAGAATGAATGAAATAATATAGAGACAAAACAAGTTAATACATGCACTCATAATTTAATCAAGAAGAAAAGGAAGAAAGCATATATATATTAGAAGACAAACTGGGGAAAGAACAGAGATATGATGTTAAGATTTAGAAAATGCTGTAATTCTGTGCAAACAAATTCGAAAACCTGAAATAAAAAGATCAACCCCCATAAAAGGCAGAGATCTTTAATGATGAAAATGATCTAAGAAGAAATTCAAAATGTTTTGAGGCATTCTCTTTCCCTAGAGCATCACAAATGTTTAATGAGTGAGTACACTGTGGCATGAACAGCTATAACCTTATGTAACCTACTCTAAAACAGAGTTCTACATCTTTTTTATAAAGGCAATCAGCATACTAGTGATACCAAAACCTGTCCAAGGCGATACAAGAAAGCAATTACAGATTTGGCTCTTGTATGCATATGTGTGCACATATCCTAAATAAAATGTTGGTTAATATCCTACAATAATCTGTCACCAACAAATTGAATATTATTAGTATAATGTATTATGATTATGGCAAAAGAAAAGAAATGATTTTTCCAGGTAATGAGGAAAAAATAAAAGTAATAAAACCCAATACTTATTCCTGATAAAACTCTTATTAAATAGGAAAAGAAGAATAGTTTCTTTATAATACCTTATGATATTTTGCCATTTAGAAAAATTTAATATTTATGTAATCAGGTGTATCTTAGACATTTCTCAGTTTAGTATTGAAAGTGCACAGACCCTTTAAAGCAACATTACTGCTTTTGTTTTATAAAGAATCTTTTGTATTAAAAAGTCACGTACTTATGTGTGTGTATGTATTTATATATATATATACACATATATATATAATTAAAGCCTCAATAGTTACAGATTTTAAAAAATTGAAAGAATTAAATTGTGATCCATGGAGAAATAATTAAGCAAATTATCACTTTTTTCAGTTGTTGAAGTGTTCATAGTCTCAGAGTAATAGGTCATGTATGTATGTATGAATCAACAACTGTAAAATGTAGATTCTGTAGGAAATTTTGGTGTTATGTTTTTTTCCTAGATGTATCTAGACTCTCCAATCTATACTTGAAGTTCTACATAGCTGGATATTCTGTGATGGTCTCTTGACTATACATGGGCACTGGTGGTAGGTCTGCCTGTTGGTGGTACAGCTAGTTCCCAAATCATCACAAAATTCTGGGCAGTGGCTCTTTAAGTGTAGGATGATGGTATGTCTAGATCATGATATTGAAATTATTGGTAGGTAGCAAAGAAGATAAAAGGCAAATAAATCCTATCTAACCTTCAGTAAATGCTTACTATGCACCATGACATTTTAAAGGAATTTCATATACATGAGGCAGTTACAACTAACTTTTTCACCGGCTTTATGCTGTGTTGAAATGTCTCCTTCAAGACTCAGGTTGAAGTTTACTTGCCATGGTGATGGTATTAAGAGGTAGGACCTGTGAGTGGTGATTAAGTCCTGAGGGCTCTGCCTTCAAGCTGACTTGGGCCATTATCATGGGAATGAGTTTGTTATCACAGAAGTGGTCTTCTGGTAAAAGGATAAGTTTGTCCTGATTTCCTACTTCATCTGGTGTGTGCTCTCTGGTTACCATGCAGAATGAAATCCCTCTCCAGATGCCAATGCCAAGTTCTTGGACTTCTCAGTCTCCAGAACTGTGTGCCAAATAAACTTCTAATGTCTGTAGCTTACCTAGTCTATGGTATTCAGTCATAGCAGCAGAATATGGATTAGACACCTAGGCACTGACAGCTAGTGAGGCACAGACCAGGAATTTGAACCCTGGCCAGCTTGAGAGTCTGCATGTTTAACAATGATGCTATATTGTCTCCCAAATGGGAACTACCTTCATAATGAGACCAAATTGGGAAAGAATAATTCATAAAGAAAAGGAAAAGGCTGTCAAGAAGGCAACCTGCCAGAGTTGTTCATGCTTCACACTCATAACTATTTTTTGAAAGAAAGTTGAGCAGATGTTCTGGCTTGTACATAGCCAATTTATTACCAAGCAGATTTAACTTATAAATAGTATAAGCAAATCATTTTTATGTTTTTCTCTTGTTGCTCTGTTCTAGGACATCGCACTGGGAACTCTTCTGTTCAGTGTTGTGGAATTTCTTTCAGATATGTAATTAGACATAGCTGTCCACAGTAGAGGTAGACAAGATACTCAGAAAAAGGGATAAAAATACCTTAAATGCCATAAATCTGTAAAATGTTTAATGTTATGTGAATATAAAAAAGAAAAAGTTATATGTCTTGTGACTGTTTTAAAAGCAAAAATATGCATATATAAATTTATATTTTAAGAATATGAAATATTACCTAAATCCTTAGGTCTCAAAAACCTTAATATTGTTGAAATGTTTACATGATAATTCAAGGTAGTGAAATAATCACTTTGGAAATTTGTAAGACAACAATTCATAAGAAAAGCTAAATGAAGAGAAGTAGGAGAAATGCAAACTGTTATCTCCCAGCACTAGCGACAACGAGTATTAAAACCAATCGCAAATCCAAAGTTATGTTTTACCTAGGAAGCTATTAGTTTGGTTAAGTATTGCTTATGTCAACAAGGTAAGCAACAAGGGCCAGGAAGCCTGGTGAGTGGTGTAAGATGGTCAGCACATCTCCTCAAGTGGCCTTTTGGGAAAATGTGCTTCACAGAGGAGATGTTTTGCAGGAAGGTAGATAAGGGGACCCAGGCAGTCTTTCGTGGCTTTGTTAACTGCACTTTCTTGACTTGCCTTTGTCCACATTGTTGCCTGTCTCTTCCTTGGGGCTGTGCCGTTCCAGGCTCCACAGAGAGTGAGGGCTTCCCATTAAGCTTGGATGTGGATAATTGCCTTGCCAATGCAGTTGTCTCAATTGAGGTCTAGACTACTTTAATTCAACTCATTTTCTTCGACATTTTTAAAGCTTGGCGAAACTCCAGGGCACTCTTTTAGGCATAATAAACAACACCCAGAACCACAAATTGATTATGGATATTATGAGTTTTAGATGCATCATGAACTTAAGGAATTAGCGTGGTTGCTTGCTTTCTGAAAAATGGCAATTGGAAATGACTCTAGCTTAATATACCACAAAAATTATTTTGTGCAGGAACACAGCATTCTCTGTAGTGAGTTTTGTTCCTGGCAAAGGAATACATCATGTAGCTGGCTTGATCCTGGAGCCCATCTGGAGGGAGTGGTAACCAAAATGTATGTGTTGGAGTCTGTGTCTCCAATGTTGCATGTTTTCTTTTCAAACATCCTATTTCTTTAAGGGGAACAAATGTTTTCTCCACAAAGGCTGCCTCTGCCTCCCTCCTGGCTGCTCGAGTTTCTGCCTGCCTTTTGGTTACCGTGTGGCTGGTGATTTCTCAGGGTCCCAAAGGAGGACTCACACTAGCTGTTAGGACTGAACAAACAATCCTGGCAGAAACCAGAACAAAATCAGTGCACTGCTTTCACCATCCGGGTCTTCAGCTCTGTGTCAGTGTTCCCTGCCAAAATAGATACAATATCAAACATTGAGATGCTGCCAAACCCAGCAGTAAAACAGACTCACAATAATTGCTGTCGTTTATTGAGTGCCCCTAGGTGCCAGGCCTTGTACCAGGCAGTTTACAAAACCCACACCACACTTAATCCTTGCAACAATACTGTGAGGTAAGTGTCACCATATTCTATATTTACTAAAATGAAGGTTTAGAAACCTAGGGAAGTTTAGGAAATTGTCACATAGGTCCTAAGTGTCAGCGTCCTAATGTTTTACTGCCTTAGCTTTCTCTTTTTCTTGTCCTAAAATAACAAATTAGAGTCCCTGCTTGATCTAAATCCAGCCTATCTTTCATTCAAAAGGAATGAACCTTTATGAAGCCTCTGCTGCCTGGCAGGTTCTGAGTTAGACGCAAGAGGTAGGATGCAGATGTATCCCCGACTAAAAGGAGCTAATCTATCCACTCACCTGCTTAAACTCTTATACAACAAACATTGCAGCCATGCTGTATGGAATACACCCAGTGTCTCTCACATCTGTCTCTGTGCTGCTGTCTTGTCACGTGCTCTACCCTTCGGTCCTCTGCTTTGCTCATTTCCACTCATCCTTCCAGAATCAGTGCAGGCACCACTGCTTGTGCAGCCTTCTTAGGTCTCCCTGGAGTTAGGTACTTTACCTCTTTATCAGCTGTGCAAAAGATGACCACAGGTCAAATACTGCCATGCCTATCTGTTTACATATTGTCTATGGCTGCTTTCATGCTATGACGGCAGAACTGAGTAATTGCTAAAGGGGTTGGTAAACTTTTTCTTGGAAGTGTCAGATAGTAAATATGTTTGGCAGATGGTCTCCATTATGAACATGCTAGGAAAGCAAGGAAACTTCAGTCTCTATCTATGGACACTGTAAATCTTATAAATTAGAAATTAAAGGCTGAAAATATAAAGAGGTAGATTTTACTGGGAAAGCATGAAAGTTATAATGAGAGGAGACCATATTCCACTTTTCTTTGTTACGATCTTTAAGTAGCTTATCAAATTATCCAAGAAATCTCTCCCTACTTCACTCTCTCTCATAGTTTTAAAAGATCTTGCAACTCGAAGTGATTAAAAACTCATACCTCTTTGCTTTATTCATTTATTTACCCATCGAAGGAGGATTTAATAAGCATCTATTACTCCTAGGCTCCAGAGTGAAAAATTAAAATATAACAATGAATAAGACTAGTCCTTGTCCTCAAGAGGCCCCTTAATAGTAAGAACTTCATATACTCATTAAAACCACATGTGTTAGTCAATTTGTTGTTACTGTGACCAAAATATCTGAAAGGAACAATTTAGATGAAAAAAAATTTTATTTTGGGCTCACAGTATCAGAGGTTCAGTCCATGATCAACTAGCACCATAGATCTGGGCCTGAGGTAAGGCAGAACATCATGGTAGAAGGACGTGGAGGCAGAAAGCTGCTCAGCTTGTAGCCAGGAAGGAGGGAGGGAGGGAGGGAAAGAGGGAAGGAGAGAGGGAAAGGGGGGGGGGAGAGAGAGGGAGAGAGGGAGAGAGAGAAGGGGTTGGGGAGAAACATTAGAATATGAAAATGTGAGAATTCATGCCAGGAGCTAGGGACAAGATAAAATCCCCAAAGGAATGCTCCCAGTGACCTACATTTACCATCCAGTAACCTATTCAAATTATTAATATATCACATGGATTAATTCACTGATGAGATTATAGCTCTCATAATCCATCACACCACTGGACATTCCTGCATTGCTTAACATGAGTTTTTCAGGGGACACTTCATATCTAAATCATAACACTGTAGAAGGAATAACTTCCTAAAATTTGTTTTTTATTTTTCTCATTCAGTGCCTATATGTATATGTTGTCTATGATTTTTTAGTAATTCCATAATAAGCAATCCTCCTTGATCAGTTCCATGGGAGATTTTGTAGATTTTAATCTTATGCTCTCTCAGGTCCTGTTTTTATACGTTTTTTATTTATTCATCCTAAATGTTTCAGTCTTCATAGTGCGACTGCCCTACCATTTCCATATTTTTTATTATGTTGAATACATTGTTGACTTTTCAATCTGCTTGTCAGCACATGTTCTTGGGGAATTTCCATAGTGATTTCAGTTCTCTGTTTTGGATTGTGACTGGTAGATAATATATCTTGCTTGACTCTTGCCTCACAGAGGCTAGCTCCTAAAATGTTCCTTTAGTTTTAACTAATTAGCTTAGCTACCAGCACTTCTAAAATTGAGGTAGAGTTCATAATTTTACAGATGATTCTAGGGAATTCCTCTTTTTAATAATTTATGAAAATAAAATTAAGTAATATTTAGTACTCATTTTTAGAAGATAACTGTGGCTTAACAAACATCTATTTGTTTCAACCCTTGTTTTACTGTCCTTAAATTATTATCCTCTTCATGGAGAGCATCTCTATTATAATTCCACCCCTGCCACCTTCTCTATGATGAACACCCACCAGGGAGCTTTGTTAAAAAATATTTGACAAATGGTGTTATATGGGTACCCACACTTTTGGAGAGACACTGGTCTTGGACAATGAGTGTGCAGGCTAAATGTTAGTGCTGCACCACCAAAGAATTAAAGGGACATGATATCTATAGGAGGTATGTGTAGAGTGTTAGATATTTTCTTTAACCTATTGAAAAATCAGAAGTATGTTCCTTCATTTCTATCTATAGTTTTCTAAAGGGAAAATCTTTAGCTCTTTTTTTTTTTTTTTTTTTGGTACTGAGGATTGAACTCAGGGGTACTTGACCACTGAGCCACATCCCCAGCTCTTTTTTTGTAGAGACAGGGTCTCACTGAGTTGCTTAGTGCCTTGCCATTGCTGAGGGTGGCTTTAAACTCGAGATTCTCCTGTCTCAGCCTCCCAAAGTGCTAGGATTACAGGAATGAGCTACCGCGCCTGGCTCAAATCTTTAGCTCTTTGACTCATTGTTTAATCAATGTCACTACTAAAATCTTACTCAGATCCTAAAATGCACCACTTATATCACTGTCTTCTCTTTCATCATCTTCCCTCTCCAGCAAAATACTCAGATTTGGCAATCTCTTTAAATTCCATAATCATATTCAAAACATTATCAGTAATATTTTCAAATTATTTTCACTTGCTTTAAAACATTATTAACCTTAACCTCTTTAATTAGAACTCTTACTAGAGAGGCTCTTTAAAGTAACAATACAAATTGTTGTATTTTCTTCCTTCCAGTTGCTTACTAGAAGTTACTACAAATCTGTCATGTTCCATGTCTCCTACTCTAGGAAGCTTCTCACAATTTATCCTGTCTTCTCACATCTTGAGTCAGCATCTCTCCCACAGGTACATCCTATGATGTCATATTTGAATCTGTTTTTAAAAATATTTTAGTCTATTTTTAGCTGTTTTAGGTGTATTTGTTTATTATATATATTTTTTGAATGCCTGTTTATAAGGCCAGCCCCTAGATTGTGTTCTGGGTGCTCAGGATGTACCACTGAACAACTCTATACCTTTATTGTCCTCATGGATCTTATCTTGCATTATATTGTTTTATATTATAATAGTGGCAGTTGTGCCAGGGCAGGTGCTCCATCTTTCCATGTAATTTCTTATATTTTATTTAATGACACATGGTAAATTGATGTCCTGTAAATGCTAATGGTAGATTGATCCTACTTTTGTTTTAAGCACCATGGCTATTTTGTGTTTTTCTGATACTGTTATCATCTCACATTTCTCTTGGGAAATTCAAAGAATGTCCTCAGGGCACAGAAGTTAAGTATTACTCTCTGAAATAGAACTGCCTATATTGCAATACTGGCACACTATTTCAAGCTCTGTGACCTTGGCCACGAAGTCTACTCAGCATCTAGATAACATGGTGCCAATCACTGAACTACCCTTGAAGGGCTGCTGTTGGCATCAGATGAGCTAATGTCTGTAGAGTGAGTGAGATGTTGCCTGACAGTGAAATGTAAAGGAACTGTTTGCTTTTGCTCTTATTATATTGATAATTTCTCTTCTTTGGTAGCATTATTTTGGAACTGCCAGTCAATTTCCCCTCTCTGGTTTTCTAAGAACTGGACACAGGACTCTTCATAGAACTTCAAAATCTTGCGGCTCTTTCATCCCCATGTAATGCCCAAGTGGTTCTATTAGTTCCTTTTACTCAACCCTCTAGAGATGCCCTGGTTGCTGACCTTTATGGATTTCAAGGATGACTTCATACCCTTGCAATAAAATCTGTTTTTTTAAGTTAGTCAGCATCTGTATCAGTTGCCCGCAACCAAAGAACCTGGAAGGTGATATAATACAAAGATTCATTGTGGTCCTCATCTGTGTGGTGAATAGCAGTTCACAGGGTGAGTGATAGTTTTACTTAGACTTCTTAAGTTTAGGGAGGAGATTGTAAAGCCAAACAGTTATAGTTGATAAATTCCAGCCCGGATAATTCCTTCTGTTCTTTAGAATATTTTAACCTTTAACTATTACGTTGCCCTATCATAAATGGCATCTGTGTCTACATAGTATCATACTGAGAAGTTTTTATTTGTATTAAGGATATAAACAGAACTGTATTATTCAGATATTGTCACTGTTTGGGTTCATTTTTCTACTGTCCATGGGGATGGCAAGTATCATACAGACTGAGACCCACTAACAGCAGATGCACTTGGGGTTACAACTACAATAGGCTGCCTGGGTGACTTCAACTGTTATGATGGTGAGGCTTTCTTTTTTCCTCACCTTCCAGGCAGAGTATTTCCCCCAAATTAAGACTACTCATAGGTTGACAATCTACAGAACTTTGAGTATTTTTGAGGAAGGAATTAAGGTTTTTTGGCTATATGAATGAGTCCTTAGAGAGTTGTTGATAGTTTCACTGACCTTCTCAGGAGATTATTAGGGGAGAAAGGGCAAAATTTGGAATCACAGTATGCCTGTATCATACTGCTACTATTAATACATTGCTAGGAATTTCATAGCTTAAAACAACATGAATTTATTTCCTTACTTCATATCTGCAAAATCCCTTTTGCCATGTAAAACAACATTGGGGATTAGGAAGTAGACATTTTTGTGGGGTCATCATTCTGCAGGAGTTCTGCTATAGAATATTGAGGAGTTACTTAAGAAAATGAAAAGTAAGATGATTCACTAACCAGCAGCCCCACCCTACATAATATCCTAGATGGATAAGTTGTAGTGTTTTAAACAATGTAAATGCTCCTTAGTAACACATACACACACACACACACACACACAACAAGTCTATGCAGCTATTTAATCTATTTGGGAGATGGCTATAGTTTTCAGTTTATTATCACATGGACAATAAAACATGTACATTACCATTCTGTAAGCTCCTGTTTAAGTAAAATTGTTATAAATCATAGGAGCATTTCCATGTGTGATTTTTGGTTACTTTTACATTTCTGTTTTATATTTTTCCAACTGCTTTGATGTTTTAATTGTCTTTCTTCTATAAACAACATATTTTTAAGGCAGAAAGCAAGAGAATCTAAACATTTTTGAACCTCTCAAAGATGTAGAGAATATTGAAGTGCTATGGGTTGAAAGTCTGGCATTGAGTGAAGAATGGGAAAATGGGTCCCAGGGAGAGCGAAGCTGGGGGATATTGAGGGATAAAGAGCTGTGGAGGGTACCATGGGAGCAGAGCAAGCCTTCACTGAGGGATAGCAAAGCTGAGATTGTCAACTGACAACTGGAAATCATGCTAAAAAATAATGTCCAAAATATGAGGAGATGGAATTGGGATTGGACAGCCCTTAAATGAGAAAAGAAAAGAGATCTGAGTTAGAGACAATGCTTAAGAGTCAGAACTTTTTGTCTCTACGTGATATAACTTCAGATACTCATATGTGAGGTCAGAAAAAGTATTTAGTGTTCTTTTTTTATACTTTTCCTCTTATGGATTGATGGACAAGTCATAGGAGTATGGGCAGATGGGAGAGGAAAGAAGAGGGAAGTGGGTGTATGGAGCCCAGACAAAACTGCATGTGAATGATTATGAACCAAATAAAACTTTTGCAAAATGTGGGAAAACTAGCTTTCAGTGATGCTCATGAGCTGGAGTCAATGGTAATGTCCACAGATGTCTACATCTACCAGTTAACAGAGAAGCAAATAGATGGCTGCTTCAAGAGATTCTGCTTTCAAAACAGAAATAATTGGTCAGTTCCATGACCATTTATTATGGGTTGTAGGTAAGGTTGGATACCACATTTTTGTACAAAAATTATGTTTTACCACCTTTAGATAATATGGAACTGCAAGAAAAATCTAGGAAAGGGATTCTGTAAAAAGATTTTGCTAAAAAAGCAAATGCTATATTTTATATGTTATGCTCACTAGAAAATCACACAGAAAAATAGAACAAAAAGCAGCAGTTGGAGCACTTAGATTGCCACTGGTTCTAAATCCTCAGGGCTTTGGTCTTACCTAGCTGCATATTAGATTGACAACTTTTTATGGTCATGTGATACTCTTTGTGGTATAATAATACATTGCCAGGTATTTCTCCTGAGATGTCTGATAACTAGACTGCATGTAACACCTCTCTACTCGTGAATTTAGCATTTGATATGATGCTGTTGCTTAGATTTGGTCCCTCTGCATATCCATCAAAGATGGCACAGCATTCACTGTGGCTTGATTTCCATAAGCTATGACAAACTTTCTTCTGTTTCCTTCTCTTTCCTCATCTCTTTTACTACAACCAACTCTGCTGTCGTGTTTGACTTGAGTACACATGAGGAGGAGTATACCTGGATCCCAGTTGGCATCATGCTTTCTTCTTCCTTTTACTTACCAGAGTTGTAATTATACATTTATCTGTATGGATACTTTATTAATATATGGCTCCAACACTCGATTATAGGTTCCACAAAGCAAGTAACTATGTCTACGCTTGATCACCACTGTACATCTTGTAAAAATTCAATAAACATCTGTTGAATAAATGAAAGGTATGTCGAGGCAAAGGGCTAGCTATAACTTCAGTACACAGTGGTGTGGAAAAGAAGTTTAACTCATAGGCATCTTCCTTCCCACCTAGAGAGGTACTGGTGCATGGTGAGGATTATGGCTTTATAACAACGTAAGAAATCCCTAGTTTAGAGATAAGAGATTTCAGGTCAGCGCAGTTTAATTACTTACTCAAGAATCTGAGGAACTCACTGCTGAGCCCATTTAATCAAGAATAGTGATTGAGTCAATCAGGGAAGGACTTGGCAAAAGAATCAGATCAGCTTGGCTCTGAGGCCAGGACTCCATTCATTAGATCCTGATGTTTCTGGCACAACATTAACCAAGAATCATAGCATGGCTTCTTTTCTGATTGCATAGGCTAAGAAATTAATCTTAACAGTTTGAACAGATATGATTAGATGAACCCCAGTTGGATAAGTTTATTAGCAAAGACTTGGAAATGTAACAAATATCCTCTTCCCTCACCCTGAAACCAGGCGACCATCAAACTATACATCTTGGTGATTACGTTCTTTGGGCTGCAACACACAAACCTTCCCCTCTGCCTCCTGCTCCTGCTCTCCATAGGGATTCCATTCTGTAGAGATGCTGCTGCTGCAAGGAAAATGTGAGCCTCTCTGATGAGAGTGGTTGCAAGAAGACAAAGCATTTTTAAAATTATTGCCATTATCCCATGGGAAAGATGCTGACAGTCTCTTTCTATCTTGTCCCCATAATCCCATTAGATTTTACAGACTTTGCAAGAGCAGTTTTGAGGCCATGGCTGAGATAAAGTACTTTTAGGAATGCTTCTTTTCTGCAGCTAGAACCATGATTCATGTTTCAAGGGATTTGTAAAAACAAATCCTGTCCACAAATGATAGAAAATCCTAGCAGGGCAGCAGGGAACTCCAGATGAAATCAAATTCTTTCCTGTCCTATATAAATTACATGCAAAGAAGAGATTTTATAAAAATGAATAAAACATAGATCGATAATTAATTAATTAATACAGCCAGAGGTTGCCTGGGACAAACAACACTGTAACTTCCCTAATCAATCTCTTAACTTGTCCTAGATCTTCTGGTTGCATACTAAAGAATCATTGCAAGTTATTACAATTCTATTCTGTTCCTCCCCCTGAGGAAATCTCTGCTAAGGAAAATGACTAAAAACCGATCAATAATTTGCTGTTATCAGTTTGTACTATTCCTATTCTACTATTTTTTTAATTGGATGGTGGATGTCATTTTCAGAATTTTTTTTATTCCATAGAATTTAATAACAGTAGTAAAGATTCTTAAGTTACATGAATACATACAAGGACACCTTGGTTATTTGATGGCTAACATCCTAGTATTTGTATAGTCATGTTTCTAGTGACACTCCCATTGCTCAGAGTCTCACCATTTGATTACTTTTAGGCATTTTGATAGGGGTGAAGAATGGAAGAGAAACATGAGAATTTTTTTTCTTTTTCATTCATTTAATTGTTATTACTTTCCTGTGGAGTGCCTAGCATGGGAGATAGTAGATTGTGAAGGGATGTCTAGAGGAAAAAGTAAGTGAGAAAAAATATCTAAGGACCTGCAATATAGTAACATTAATCCAAGGAAGCTAAGAGTAATACAGATAGAGTTATTTTTGGCTGGGATGGATTGTTAGGAAAAAAAAAATGAGAGTGGCGCTGGGCATTGGAATAACATTACATGGCTGTAAGTGAAAATGAGAAGGAGAAGAAGTCCTGAAAAATTTTCTTGGTGAAGGTAGTAGAGAGGAAGGTAACAGCAGCAGAGGTGATAGTAGCAGGAGAGGTGGTACCGAGGGGGATGGGGATGGTGGTGGTACTGTGGTGATGGGATGGTGGTGATAGTGAATAGTGCTTTGGTAATGAGGATGTGGTTATGGCTATAGTGGTGATTCGGTGGTGATTGGGAGGGGGTTGCAGGTAGCAGTGGTGATGGTGAACCCATTTGTAGTGAGGGTCCTTCAGGCAGTGACAGTGGTAGTGATCATCATGAGGGTGGTAGGGATGGTGGTAATGGAAATGTCCTTTTTTAGTGACATTTCCAATTGTCTATAGAGTTTTATTATCAAATGAAAAGAGAGTTCATGTGGTGGCAAGTAAGGAAGGTGAAAAGAGACCCTTGGTCTCCCTGAGGGAAGTTTGCTGCTGTTCGCACTGTTCAAGGACCTAATTTTACAGTGCAGATTCTCTTCAAGGTGAATCTTGTGCTGAAGTCAGACACATCATCTTTCTTTAGTAAATGTTCTAAAATGCTATTCTGTATTTCCAAATACCAAATTGTTTCAACAGATGGATAAACCTTAACAGTGGGTAAAACAAACCTTTACTTAACATAGAAATGTTCTTTCCAGTCATTTGTCAATTGTTTTGTGATTACTAGAAAAAGGGAACTTTCGAAGTGCGATTAGCTTCATTGCCAATATATTTTTAAAGTTCTTTTAAAAAAAAAGGCATTACCTAAGTTCTTTGTCAGTTCAGAAAGAACAGTGTTCAATCCAAAATGTGCAGAATGATGCCAAGGAAAATGTTCCCAGTGGATGCTGGGGCTGCTTTGGCTCTGAGAAGTTATTGAACTCAAATACGGAACATGCTGTATTTCATTCTAGGAGCGACAAAAACGCATGTTCCTTGAAGAGTGAAAATTGGTCTCTCTCTGCCTCAGTCTCTTTCTCTTATTTTTACCAAGAATTTAACATCTGCTTACTTCTAATCTCCATTGCCTAATGCAGATTCTCCAAGGTGGGAAAAAAAAAAGCCCAACACAATAATATTTTCTAGAAATTATCATTTGAATGACTTTAATAAAAGGATCAAAGTTGATTTGCCGTCTAGCCTCTCCTCTGTAGCCCATGGCTCAGTGCACAAAGTGCTGCTGATGTGTTTCCAACAGCAACATCTGGCTCTCTGGCAGTCTGCTCTGCTAACTGTGCTGACCCATTGATGGCTCTAGAACTATTCACAAAACACTATATGGGGTGGTTGGAATATGTAGAAGCCATTGGGGATTTTTTTGTTCATTCTCCTGAGTACTATTTATCTGTCAGTCACATTTCATTCTGAGGAATTTACTGTACTTGTCTGTCTATTTGAAATGAATAAGGAAACTCCTCATTAAAGACAGGGATTTATATGGCCCAAATGGGAATATTCCCAGTGCTGTATTTAGGATAATAGAGGAGCTATGCTATTGGTTGAATTGTCCTTAAAATATTGACATTTCCCTAAGATGATCTCAAAGTATTATACATCCAATAGAAGCCAAGATAAAGACATTCCCCTACAAAGGCTGGTGGGGTGGGAAAATGTATGGAATCATCACTACTAGAAATTAAGCTTTTAGAGATTTATGACAAAGTTTTCAAGGGAAAAATTCTTGGTGGAGAAGTAAACTAGGGCTAGAATCTAGTGGAAAGAAACCAGATAATATGAAAAGTGAAGGAGAAAGAACATCAGTTGTGAAGCCAGATATGGCTATTGATGTTTAAAATGGGAGAAAGATTATTGAATATGAAGTTATATTAAGTCAAGAGAAAATGGAACAAATGTTCATGGTAACATAAATGGTGAGCTTTGAGAAGAGGAGGGGAGAAAACAAAATTTTGGTTGAAAACATGAGAAAGATATCTGGAAAATTGAAGAAAGCATTTTAATAGTAAAAAACTTTATGAGAAACTCAGAAGAAGTAGCTTTATCAAGGAAAGAAGAGGCAAATTCAAATGAAGCTTAACACATTCATATAAATTGGATATCAGAATACAGTTACACCCAAACTTTCTCTAGAAGGTAAATTCACATCTTGATTTTGAGATTATCTATAATAAGGTGAGACAGGTGTTTCTTTACTTGGGTGAAGGGTTTCCTCTCTAGTTCAGTTGTAAATGAGAACATTTACATGGAGACACAGCAGTCCCTTCTTATCTGTAGATCCCCTTCCTGTGGTTTCAGTTACCTATGGTCAACCATGCTCTTAAAGTATTAAGTGGAACGATTTCATAAGTAGTGTGTTTTAAACAGTCTTCTGAACAGTGTGACGACATCTCGTGCCATCCCCCTCCATCTTGCATCATCCTACTCCATCTTGACTTGAGAACCATAACTCTGTCTTGCACATCTATGCTGCACACTCTTCTGGCCCATCAATCACTTCATGACTGCTGTGGTGTGAATGTGATTTATCCTCATCAACACTCAAGTTAAGGCTTGGTTCCCAAAGTACTGGTATGGAGATGTGGTTGTGCCTTCAGAGATATTTTGAGTCATGGACCCACTACCCTGGGAACAGATTAGTGCTCATCTTGCCGAAAGGAGTAAGGTCTCATAGGACTAGATAAGTTGCCATGAGAGTGGGTTGTTAAAAAGTGAAGATACCCCAGGAGCTTTGTCACTGCTACTCCTTCCACTTTGATGAGGAAGTGATGTCACTGCTACTCCTTCCACTTTGATGAGAGTTTGATGTCAATGGCCAATTTTCATGTAGAGATCCTGTGACTGATGTAAACATAAAATGACACTGACATATTCATTTTCATGAGAAGCAAATAATGGGAGGAACTTCCTAGGTTGCAGCCATTAGGCTATGGCCATTGCTGTCCTCCCTGCTCCCAGTGGGTGTGATTTAATTAGCTTGAAGAGAGAATTATGGCTTGAATGTATCATACTCGAGTCACAGATTTTGGTGTGTTGAATAACAGAAATAAGTGCTATTACAGCATGTATAAAGCTTGCCTAATGTCTACAGATTCATGGCTCTACCACCAATTACCTCAATAAAAGCCATGAATGCTTCATTATCAATTTAGTGATTATTAAAACCCTCAAGTTACTGCAATGCTGGTTACTTGTTTTCCAAATGGTTAAAATACCTAAACTAGAGTAAGAAAGTAGTTACTGGACATAATTTGTAAAATCCTTTAAGACTTTCAGATAATAGTCTTGGTAGAAGTGCAAAGTATTATTCTCATTTATAGTCCAGCCAGATTTAACAAAAGGCCTGAGCATCATTAACCTGTAGACAGAAGGAGTTCCAGAGGGAAAATAGAGACTTGCTTGTAAGCCAGCTGTGCAGAGTGCTGGACTCCAGCCTCCCATCACGGGTGTGCAGCCCAAAGAATGTTGGCTGCCTCTGGGGCCAGCTGGCACATACAGGGACTGTGCTCCTGGAAATCCTGAGTTGTCTGCTCAGGACTCCAGTGAATAGAATTTTGGTTAACAGAGTAACAATCTCATCAGCCAGATTTTAGGCAAGATGTTTTTTAAAAACCCTCTAACTTCAACATGTGACCGATGGAGCTGTCAAATGGGACTCGTAATTCTCACCTCATAGGGTTATTGTGAGACTTCAGTTAAATAATTGATATAAAGTAGTTAGCACAAAGCTTGGCTAAGCTAAGAACTCAATAATGGGTTTAGTTAATGTTTTCTTTCCAAGATCTCATGACCTTGGTGCCTCCTTCACTGTCTGGTATCTCTCTTCAGTGTGGTTCAAGATTATATGCAATACAGGAATCAGATCCTCTCCCAGGAAGTTTATAACACCCAACAACATAATGACAGAATTGTGGATCTTGGCACTTGCATAGCTTCCTTGACAACAGGGATGATGGGTTGTTACCATAAGGTTTCTGAGACTGAAATCAGAGCAGCCTACAACCGCAGAAGGCAGTGAAACAAGGAGTTTCCCCATAAATGCTCTCTACCCCACAATGGCAGCCACCTTAGGCAGACAGAAGAAACTGCTGTCCCTGCCAAGGAGTTTTGAGCCATGTTTAGTCCCATGACCAGACTCTTCCCTAGTGCCAGGACAGACTGGTGTGGCCAGGCAGCAGCACTGCTGCTGGTTGTTGATGGACAGAGGTATCACCTGACATTCTTTAGATTCTCTGGAGCTCACTCAGGCCAGTCTGGGTCAGAAGGTGAGCCAACAGGAACTCACAAGGTTCAAAGCACTGCAGAACCATCTGCTAGTTTTAGGTCTAGCTATTCCTCATTGTCCCCAATTTCTGTTTACCCCAATGACCTAAAGAAAACAATAAGCTTTTCTTTTCTTTTCTCTCCTATTAAAATTTGATCAACATTCAGCTTACAAGTTCTCCTATAAAGGGGATGACAAAGAGCTCCTGGCAAACTCAGGGTAGCTTGTATAATTTAAATAATAGCAGTCTCCCATGTAACATGAGGTAAAATTTGGAGGCAAAATGTGAAGTAAAGTTGATTCTTTGGCAAAACCTACTGGTTAAGAACCAGTTAGGAGTCCAGATTCTGTCTTACTAAAACAACACTTTAAAATCCACCTAATGCTACTCCAGTCAGTCTTCCTGTCCTAGCAATTTCCTTAATGGCTTGAGTGTGGCCACTGTTCATTCCCAATTCATAATGTTTGCAGAGCTCAAACTAAAGTATGCATTATTGCTCTGTTGATAATGTGCTATGTTCTAGAATTACCCACCTAAAGACCTAGTATTGATAAAAAGGAATTGGGCTTACTTCTTTAAGGTAAGATCAGTTCCCAACTGATACAACAAAGAACAAGAGCTCTGTGTTTTCAGCGTTTTCAAAATGAAGCATCTGTCTATAACCCTATCTGGATGAGGACCAGCAGGTTCTGGGAAGAATATTAACCTGAATTTGTTGCAGTCTTGTTTCCCAAACTGCTTTATAAACACTTCCCCATATGTGCTGCCAAAGCTTTGCATTTAATGAATCATCCAAATCTTTTTGCCATATATCCTGTATAGTTGTTGATGATGGGGTACACGTTCCCAATAGCTGAGGAGAAATGGGAGCAATACCTACATTGCAGGCAAAATTGCCTCCTAACATAATCCTATTAGCATGTTCATTTTGATATTCTAAAATACCCAGTGCTATATTTTAGAGAATTATTGTCGACCATATTGCCTAGTAATTTCCTAGGAGGCATTTTATTTACTTCAAACCTTGTTTATGTTCTGATTCAGCGCAAAGTATATGCAAATAATTGCTTCACAAAAACTCCAGTCTCTGCTTTATGATTCCTTTGTATATTTTGGTTGATTTTTACCTTGTTTCATGATGACGTTAGCAATAGATAATAGGTTTTCGAGTCAGCTATGTAGGTTTCATGTTCAAGTACTGCTTCTGAATAGTGATATAAATAGGGGAAATTATTTAACTTCCAGAACCTCAGTTCCATCATCTGGAGGATGGAAAATGAGTTTTCTCCACCTCCTTTGGCTACTATAAATATAAAACTGGATAATAGACACTAAGTTTTCTGTTCAGTACTTGACACATGACTCATGTAAACTATTATTATTAACATGCTGTTTAGTCACTGTTGGAGAGCCATTGTTCTTAAAGCAATTTAGGAGAGAAAAATGTTTTATAGAAAGTGATCTATGAAAACAGTGGTGTGTTTTGCTCACTGATATTCTTGTATTTGTGTGGAATATCTTAGGTATTAAATATACTTGATGAATACAGTGGTGAGTGCACAAAATTCCTGGGGTCATTGTGTATACAGTCATGAGATTAATAGTTTCAAATCTGGATTTCTTGTGGGTGCATATGTGAGGACTAACCTACAGAGAGAGATATTGAGGATTGTAATTTTCTCAGCTCATTTGCACAGTTCATTCATGTATAAAATGGGACACCAACATATGTGTTTGTATTTATAATGCAGGTACACGTATGAAAGAAGGTATGAGAATGTATTTGGGACACTTTGAGAAAATAGATACAAAGTTTACGAATGCCTTTTTCATACTGTAGCTAATCTATAGGCATAGAGTGTTAACACAGGTATCTTCTACACTGTCCTGCACCTTCCCCAATCCTTTTGGCCTCATCCCAAAATAATCTTGTATGTCTTCCTAAACCTCTTCTGTGTTCTGTACATTCATACATACAAATCTGGATTTTAATTAAATGATATCAAATAATTATTCTTTGATTATCCCACTTAGTAATATGTAAAGTGACTATATTAGTTCATTATATATTATTGTACTTAATAGCTGCATAGTATAGTCTTCATAGAGTGAATATAATTTTTAGATTTACTATGTCACTGCTGTTTTTTACTCTCTAGAGAATCAGTGACAATATTTCCAAATGGGGATCTTTACTTCCATGCCTCTATTCATTTCTGCTCTTTCTCTGAAACTAATGACATAAAAGTCAGGAAGCAGCAGCCAAGGAGTAAAGTCCTCCTCATTTCTCCTGGGAGGCTCTGCTGATGTGCAGTTGACTGTGGCTCAGTTCCTTCCCTAGGAAACACTGCTCCCTTAAAGATGGAGACACTAAGATGAGTGGGGTGAGATGGGATGGAAAGCAAATGGTATTGTAATGCAGAGTAGGATACAAGGAAAGGGAACTAATTCTCTGATATTCACAATTGGAACCCATGATTAAGGAGCTATTGATGCTCTTTCTGGTGGACAATTAAGGGAAACCGTAAGAAAGGAAAAGAGAGGAGAGGAGAGTAAATGGGATCAGGCAGGAAAAAAGTTTGAAGAGAGAAGGTAGCCTGTGCACTTAGGACTCTGAGCCAGAAGAGGAGTCTGAGAGACTAGTCTAGCCTTCTTAGATAAGAGGGGTGTTTTACATATCCTATGCCCTATAGAGGGCATGCTGTGAGTCTCATTGTGTCTTGTCTAGTACAGATGCTTTTAAGAATCAGAAAAATGTAATATGTGGAGAAAATTGTGGGTGTTAGAGTCAGTCAAATTTGAGTTCAGGTCCAGCTTCTGCTAATGTTTACTAGGGATACCTGGGAAGTTACTTTGTCTTTATTAGCCCCAGGTTTCTTATCTGCCTGGAAGAGCTTATAATACCTTCTGCATAGTGTGATGAGTAAATGACATAATATATGTAAGCAGTCCAGCATCTGTTATACAATTGGTAATTATAATTATTACTAAGTTGCTTGCTAAATATTTCAAAAATGGATAGTTCAGTAAGAAAGATGATTGATTCTTTGTACAGAGTTCTTTTCAGTTTTGACACACTAGTATCTGACACAATGATATGGGAAATAGAATTGTTTAGGTATGTAAAATGGCATTTGGCCATCTGCAAGAAGGAACTGGATTTCTGTTCAGCCTTTTGAGTTCTGTTCACAAGCCATTAAGAGGTAACTGTCATTGTTTATGTCTTAGGCAACATCAGGGAGAAGGTAGGGAATTCAAGCCTCTCCAGCTTCTGATGGCTGATTGGAGAATCAGAAACCAAGAGATCTCTCACTCTGATGAACATAGAGAATGAACAGTCTTCACACTGTAAGTCTCAATTTTTTTCATGAAATTGTATTTTAAAGATGGCACAGCCCTAGAAAATATTTTCATAATATACAAAATAATATGAAACAAAAAAATAACATCCCCCACATTTCCCTCCAAAGATTAGCCTTAGACAAATGTTTCTGCAGCACTTCCTCTTCTCACTCCTACCTTCCATCCCAGAGCAGCTCATATGTTTTTTTTTTACTCTTATGACCACCCCTAGGACAAAGATAATCAGGAAATTGTTTACCCTGCAGATGGCTGCATAGCAGAGAAATAGTCCATCAGCATATTGTCTCTGCTTCTATCCAGAAAGGATTACCTTAGCAACCACTCTGTTAATAGTTAATCAGAAGGACAATTGTAAAAAATCTAGTAAATAGAGGAAAATGATGTCAGTCTATCTCTTTGTTAACGAGTCTTCACTACTGAAAAGACTTTCTTCCCTTCGTAAAGGTATTAGTCTACTCTAACATTTCTACCTCTTCAAGTATAGTTAGATTCACTAGTAATTACATTTCCCATTCTTTTTTGTTGTTGATCAGAACATGATCCCTTTGGACAAAAGTGGCCACAGGCAGCAGGTACCCATAGTTAACATAATGTGCTACTTTAAACCCCTGTTTTCCTTGTAAAAGCTGATTCTACTAGGGATAGGGGCCTGATCTAGAAACCAGTGGGCCAATGGAAGGTTTGGTATGAGCAGTCTCTGCTAATGATTAGCTGTTTCTTTACCTTACACTGTATCCTTGTACCTGAGGCAAACTGAGTTTAGCATTCTTCCTCATACTATACAAGAGCTCATTTATGGGATCAGAATAGAATCAGCATGATTCACTCTAATAGTATCCACAGCCCCCTTTCCTGCCTCCATAACAAGCCCAAATGAGCATTCCACGCTCACTGTGGTTTTGATTATTCTATTTGTGCTTAGTCCCACTGACCCACATAGAGTACTAGCAGTGTCCGCATCACATGGTCCATTATGTAATTGAATTTAGTGTTCATGATATTCGGAGCCAGGAAAACAACATTCCATGTGGTGAGCCAGATGAAGCTATTCTAGTATAAAATGGGGAAGTTGATGAGTCTGAAGACAGGATTTTTTTTTTAATTTTGATTAAGGAAGATTATTTGCTTCTTGGGGACATGGACTTGGGCCAGGGCTCATTGTTGTGAAATATTTAAAAAGATGAAGACATTTGGATGAAGAATACAACAGTGTTCCCAATGTGTCCCTGCATACCATTGTTTAGAGTGTGATTAGCTCCAGGAGAGAAAAAATTATAATTTAAAAAATATAATCCCTAAGCCCCAGAGAGGTAAATTAACCATGTGTCATATCGCATGGCTGGCACTTCTAATTTTGTGCTCTTCACTTTACATGAAGGAATGTCAGGACTGTTGGAGAATTGGTAGCGGCAACATCAGGGAAAATGATAGGGCATATTTTTAGTTTGGATTGATGGGTCTCTAAGGGAACTAGGCAAGCAGTTTACATAAATGCTAAATAATAAGACCTTTTCTGTAAATAGAACATCAGTGTAATGGTATGTAGTTTGTTCAAGCAGCTGTGCTAGGGACTATGTTGAAATTACATTAAAGCAAGATGTGCTCCATCCATTTTGCTGAGAGTAATGAATCTAAAGAGAGTCTCTACAGTGGACGCAGATTCATACATTGAAGAGAATTGGAACAAGTAGGTTCTTTCAAAGAACATGATTCACAAAATGTAAACTTGAAAAATATCTTAAATCTTTAAAAATGAATTAAACAAGTTTTTAAGTTCTAATTCAAATTGATGATTAAATATCCACTAGACAATGTTCATGAAAGGAAAATTGGCATAGATGAGATAACCAAGGTGACTAAAGATCACACATAATGTTACAGGAGGTATAAGGAGGTACAGTGTGAATACAAAGGATAAAACACTTCTTAGAAAAGTAGTAAGTTGCATTTTGGTGAACAGAGAAAAACCATAAAATAAATTCCCCCTGTTAAACTCCTTTAATAAACAGGATGTGTGGCACAGGGTACTACAAAAGCAGGCAGGTGTTCAGTGAAAACAGAAGAGAGGAGGTGCTGCCCACGTGGAATGAAATACAAGCACTTATCTTGTTGGAAATACTGTGTTGCTCATATTTGAATCTAACCTGTAACTGCCAATACTGAGTATTTTCTATCATTATGCCTAAGAAATGTACTTAGAAATCTTGGACAGAATATAACTGAAGGACAAATTCTAATGTGGAAGATGTGTGTGATAGTCTGAAAACACATGTAATATGCCAGCCACAAAAACTTTTATATTTTAGTCATTTGTTCTTCTTTAAAAGCATGTTTATTAAGAATGTTTACTTGTTAAGAAGCATTCTCAGTTCCAATGTGTAAGATGGGCAGTGAGGGAAATCTCTAGATAAAGTAATTTTAAAAAACGTACTTTCACTTAACTACTTAGACCATTGAGGAAAATAAAGTTATCTTTATTATAAAATTATTTATGAAATGATTTCACCCCCATTTCATTTTGGATCTGAATTAAACCTGAACAAAACATTCAGAATTTTTAGCTGTCTAATTTAAGAAACGATTTAAGAAACATTTATAATTTATGGTATCTTCAGTGTTAAGAAGATGCTATATTAGAAACTGTCTTAGGGGACAGTTAGTGCTAGTTTGCAAAACATTATGAGAAGCAATGAGGATATATGGCAGCTGAGCAGACAATTTTGTCTATGTCATTGCATACAAATTTTTGGATCAGAAATCTCTTCATAATAAAATGGGATAAGAATGTCAAAGAGACATCTGCACACTCATGTTTATTGCAGCACTATTCATAATAACCAATAAATGAAAAAAAAACAACTAAGTTTCCATGAGCTGATGAATGGATTAAAAAATGTGGTACATAAACACAATGAAATACTATTGTACCATAAAAAATTAACTGTATTCTGCCATTTGTGGCAAAACATATAGAACTGGCAATTGTTCAATGAAGTAAATCAGACACAGAAATACAAGTATGACATGATCTCATATGTGGAATCTAAAAATGTTGATCTTACAGAAATTGCTGGATGGTGTTCACTAGGCAAGGGAAAGCAGGGGGAAAGTAAGGACGGTCAAACGTTGATCAATATATATACTGTTAACAATTTTCCTTTAAAAGAAGAGTTTATTTTGGCTCTTAGTTTTGGGGGGATTCAGGCCATAATCAATTGACCTCATTGCTTTTGGGCCAATGGAAATGTAGTACATCGTGGCAGGAATGTGTGGTAGAGCATGCTGCTCACCTCACGGTGTCTAGGAAGCCGAGGGGAAAGGGAATGCCTGGGTCCCAATACCTACTTCAGTGCATGGCTCTGAAGACCTAAATTCTTTCCTCTAGGCCCCACCTCCTCAAGGCTCTACCACCCCCCAGTATTGCCACAAATTGGCATGCAACCTGCAACAATGAGCCTTTGGGGGACATTTAAGATCCAAATCACAGCGGGTAATAAGTTACAGTCAGATAGAAGCAAGGAGTTCTGCTATGCTATTGTACAGCAGGGTGATTATAAATAATCATAACATGCTGTATATTTTTAAAAAACCAACAGAGGGTATATTTTTTTTTGTATGAGGAGATGATAAATGTTTGAGAGGACAGATATATTGAACCTGATTTAAATATTTCTATCTATAAAACAGAACCCCATAGACCAAGTATTAGAGGAAATAATTGGTAATATTATCTTCATTAGTCAAAAAATTATTGTTCAAAAGACTCCCACTTTCTGACCATTGTGGAAATATGAATGACAGCATGAGAAGGATGGAAAAAGGTCAAACCTACCAGGACTTAGATTCAGGAGTCCTCATTATCAGCTAAGTCTTTGGTAAGTTTCTTAACTTCTGAGCTTTGTTCCTTCATATATAAAATGCTCCTGAGCATTCATATTTGCAGTGGTTTGTTTTGTCAGTTGACAAGCTGGCCAACAGTGGAGTGCTGTGAGGCCTGGCAGTTCTGACCACCAGTTATCACTCGTGGACAATTGCTCCAATCATACTGCACTTTGTGTGCATTATGTACATTGGTGTTCACCGCGTCCCTGAGGGCCTGTTCTGCTTCAACATGTACCTTTACTCAGTTTACCTGGCTTCCCAGTATCACTCTGCTACTTTTGACTCTGCTCCAAGGTTTAGGCAGTGAATGAGGCCATAGCCATGTTAAGCAGCCATATCCAGGTCTGCAGACCAACATTCTCAATCCAGTCTTAAGCATCAACCCTGCGTATTTTACACTCAAAAGAAGGATTGTGATTCCAGCCTAGTACTCAGATCCTAAGAGAAGTATCCTGGAAGTGGTGTGTGGAGAGGTGCAGAAAGGGATCAGCAATACCTTCCAATCTGTGCTAAAGATGTTCTAACATGCATGAACTTTTTAATCAAAGAAATATATATTAGGCTCTTAGTTCCACCATGCTAAATGCTATCAGCTTCCAAAAAGAAGAGAAATACAGCCTCTGCTCATTCAGAGGTTATACTGTAGGAAGGAAGAGACACTGAAGAAACAAAGAATCATACAAGTATAGCAACAAGAAAAAACAAACAGTGATACAAAGCTTGTTATTCTCTGTTTCCTAAGTAACATTACTGATGTTACTTAGGAAATTGTCTCCATAACTTTCCTGAATGTCAAAGAGAGGATCCATATGACATGGCCAAGATAAACTAGATTGATTGAAAAGTATTAATTTGCTTGACCTATTAAGGTAGGAAAAACTTTGAATTTTGTAGAACAGATTGTATTGGCAAGAGTAGCTTAGGGATGGGAGGGGTAGGAAGAAAGGAGGGAGAGAGAAGGAGAGAAAGAAAAAGATATGCAATAACATGATGAGATCCTTGGATAGTAGCCAGCCAGAAATTCTACAGCACATCAAACAGCAGAATGGAAGAGGATCTTACCATTGCAATATGAACTTACTTTTCCAAATCATGGTCTAATTACAGTACCAATCCTTAGATATCTCCTGATGTTATCATCTTAGTATGATCAATTTTGGTTAAATATTTGAACTTCTTTTCTACCGTAATGCATATGCCATTTGTCTCCCAATTGGTAGTCAATTGTCATTGTGTGAGGCTTGGTTCCACTGCGATTGAAAGGGTCTATCTACACGGTCAATTCATGGACCTGACTTTCTTTTGTACCCTGTTGTAGTGGAAAATGGCACCTTCTCTTTGGGGCTTTAATTTTGCTTATGTTGGGTACCAGTTGCAGTGCCTTTGAGAAGTATACACCCATCTGGACTCTTAATCAGATAATGCTTCTGTCTGCCTTAGAAAGAGCTTTTCTAGACTTACTCTCAAATGATTGTGCCTCTCCAAGGATCTTTTAACCTTCCTCAGAATTCTTAATGTCTTACTAATGTGGAAATTACAATTTGTCTATTGTAACATTGGCATATTTTGTATAAACATATGCTTATATATCTTTAGGAAACAGAAAATTATTTTCTGACACTTCAAAAATTTCTGAACACTTGAAACTTTCCCTCAATGCCTTATGTCCTTCTTAACCAGTTCTCATCTGCATGATATTATGATAAATTTAGAGAATGTAAATTTTGTAACTATGAATTTTTAAAAGAATCTGTAAAATCATATTGTTTATTGTGAAGGAAGATTATTGAGGTCCTCAGGTTTCACAAAGTTAATTTTGAGACTATTACATAGTCTGTATTCTTCATTCAAACATCTCAAACATATTTGAGATTTGGAGAGGAATATATCTAACAATTTTCATACTTTTGAATGTCAGGAACTGTGTTCCATCTATAGATATTGAAGGAAGGGTAATACTATAAGACTCCAATATTTGTAGTCCCAGATGACTGGATGGTTACCAGTGTAATCAGTGCTGTGGGTAAATGATATGGGATGACTGACCCCACGTGACAGAGGAACCTGATCTGCAATGCAGTATCAGGGGAAATTCTCTAATGATGTGGATTTTAATGGCTCTTAAATTGCCATTAGAAGTGAGAATTGAGCCAGGCGCATAGAGTGGGAGTGGAGATAGTGGGTGGGAGGAAATGTATCAACTACAGTGATGGGACAGGAAAAAGATCTGGAGGGAGAAGAAAGGATGGTTTATAATTGGCAAACAAAAGTAAGGCACTTGGAGCCGAAGTCTGGAATGATCCACAGGTATCAAGATTTTAGAGTCCGGAGATTATGCTAAGAGAGTTTACCCTTACCTAAAAGAACTGAGAAGATGCTGAAAAGATGTGAACAGACTTAAAAGAATGTACTGGTGAACACAATGCACATCAGATGCTTTATGATCATCCTTTAGAAGCCAGTTTCCCTGTGCTGAAGTCTGTCTTCCATCTCAGCGTGTGAACTAGTGTAGGGAAGTGTAGAGAAGGTGAAGGATTTCAGGCACTGTAGAAGACTTTTAGATATAATTTAAAGGTTAAATCATCAGATTTTGGTGCCTGTGGAAAGGGAGAGGAAATGAAGTGTCAAAGATGATATCTAGACTTTTAGGAAGAGCAAAAGTGAAAGGGAACCAAAGTGTCAGATTCACGAATACATGGCTAAAATTTGTGTTCCCTCCTGGTTATGTGGAAGATGTTCTTAATCACTTATTTTCTTTACACAAATACACAAAAACTCTACGGATTCAAATTGTAGTATCTTTACTGACCCCTGGTGTTAGTTAGATTCTTTGATTGCAAATAACAGAAATCACTAGAACTTCAAGAGGAATTTTATTCTGAGGATTTACATGAAAGTGTAAATAGTTCCTCAGTCACAGTGGCTAGGCTTTGCAGAAGTCAGGTAAAACACCTGCACACTCAGAGGAGAACTGGCATCCAGAGAAGATTTAAGAAATGGAAGTCTATTCAGGGACCCAGAGTTCCCTTACAATGAGATGCTGGTATCGCTTTTGTTAGTCTGGCCTCATCAGCAGTCAGCCAGCATCAGCTGTTCATGTCTTTGTATTGTGTATATCTTCCTAATTTTCCGTTGAGTCTTGCAATTCCCCTATTTGTTCTTGGTCTGGGTTGTAATTTTTTTTTTTTTTTTTTTTGGTACTGGGGATTGAACTCAGGGGTTCTTGACCACTGAGCCACATCCCCAGCCCTATTTTGGCTTTTATATAGAGACAGGGTCTCACCGTTGCTTAACACTTCACCGTTGCTGAGGCTGGCTTTGAACTTGTGATTCTCCTGTCTCAGCCTCCCTAAGTGCTAGGATTACAGGTGTGTGCCACCGCGCCCAGCTGGGTTGTAATTTTTGAGGGACAGTCATTGTGATCACTGTTGGCTGAAGTTAGGCTACCTCTCCAACTGTTGGTTTGTGCTTGGATCAGTTTCCTCTCTGTCAAATAGCCTCCTTGGCCCAGGGATTCTTACCAGAGAGACTGCTTGCACCAGTCTGAACACTACCACATCTATTGAAGGGGTTTTGTGAAATGTTTCCTTTGGCTGGGACTGTGGAGGTGGTGGTCTCTCTCAAAAGAAATCCAAGGGCAAGATAAGCATCAAGAAGATAGATGATTCTAACTGCATGCCTGTAATGCCAGAGACTCAAGAGGCTGAGGCAGGATGATCACAAATTCAAAGCCACCCTCACCAATTTAGCAAGACTCTCAGCAATTTGGTAAGACTCTGTCTCAAAATAGAAAGGACTGGGGATGTCGCTCAGTGGCAAGGCATCCCTGGGTTCAATCTCCAGTACCAAATAAATAAATAAATGAATAATTAGAATAAAACAAAGAAAACGAAGATTCTGCTCCAGCCTCTTCTAATTTTATGCATTTTCTGTTTCATTTTATTAATTTTTTCCTCTGAGAAATAAATAAATGGATCCAGGCTGAGCCTCATCATTTCAAAACACAGAAAGAGAAAAGAGTATGTAGTAGATTTAAGATTAGGGGCTAAGAAGCCCTCCACTGTTGCAATACAGGAGTGCCCTGAGGAGTTTTGAGAGACCAGTCTCACTGGGGACCCTTTTCGTACATACAATCACCTTAATTTATCATCACATTTCAGGAAATTAAAAAAAAATGGAATAGCAGTTATTTCCTGCCTTTCTCTTTTGCTTTGAAAAGCCTGAGGTGTCCTGGTGAGCTCAACATACTCTGATGATGACGACAAAATTTCTTTCTAACAGCTAATAATTTCATAAAATGACCCAACTGAAAGACTGCCGTTATTACAAAATGGGTTGGAAGGGACACATTTCAAAAATGTTTTTTTCACTCTTTTTCCACCCTTTCTCTCTTCCTTTCTGTTTTCAACCTCCCCAGATTTTGGACATCCTGAGCTCTTGTATGTAAATCTGTGTAGGTGGATGTGATGAGAAGCAGTTGAATAAACTTCCCTTAGAGCTGCTAAAGTTCTTGCAGAGGCGAACAGAGGGCAAGAGCTGAACAAATCGTTCCGAGTTAATGAGATCTCTGAATGCACATTTGAATTCACTGGGCTCCCCTCCTCTGAAATATTTCCTTTTTAAAAAAATATGGAGAGCCTGAATGGGTTCATTGAGGAATTATAGCCTTCTGTTTGATGTAAACTAAATGTGTAATCATTCAACTGAAGGTTTGCTCTTTTGCTTATTTGTAGTAATTACATTAGGAAGCATTTAAGACACTCTGGGATACCTGAATTTATAGTACTTAGAATCTCATCATTGGCTACATGGCTTTGTATGTTTTTGAGTCAATGCATTATTTGTGTGCTTGGGAATTTATTTTATATCCTAAGCAAGGGTGAGCTCAACTCCTGGTTTCAAGTATAAATTTTCTGAACAAATAGATAAATATTCAAAATGAGAAAGTAAGGGATAGACAGGACTGTGAATTCAGACTATAGATGCAACTCAGTCAATTGTTTCTGACTCATAAACTCAAGGCTTGAAAGAAATCAAGCCTGACCTAAAAGAAACAAGAAGGAGGGAAAGTTTTATTCTATGAAGACTGAAAAAAAAAAGGGGAGGGGGGTGTATTTCTTCTTATTATAAAAACTTATTCCCATAGTGATTTTTCTTCCATTTAGGGCTTTCTCTCCATTCTTTATTTCCAAATATTGTTTTCTCATTGCTGCCATATAAATCGGTTTTAGTAGCTTATGCTATACTGGAATTCCATCTTTTTAAGAGGGAGATGAAATTGATGTAGAAGATTCCCACACATTCATGGCAGCTGTTGACTGACTACTCTGTATATCCAGATGTTCTCCAGCCTCTCTGAAGTGAATGCTGCAATTTTGAAAACAATGCTAAAAATAAACCCACACCATACTTGTTTTATTCTATAGTATGAAGATAGCAAGCTTATTAGAAGATAAATTTATGAAATCAGGAAGTAGAAGTACAATAAATATATATACTTGGGTTTTGTTGTATCATGAAATAATTTGTACAGTTATTTATTTTCTTGAAATTCAGGATTCTTAAAGGAAAAGTAATGTAGACATTGGAGCTGAATAGGGGTAATGCAGTAAGTGGGAAAAGCAGTTTATAAGTTTATATGAGGCTCCATTTCACTGGAATTGGTGTTAGTTTTTGAGAACACTAAATTCAGACATTTTATTTTTCCGCTCATTATTTTTTTGGTTTATGGCCTAAACCTTATAATGTCTCTTTGATAAAAGAAAAATACTACATGTTTCTTTATGAGAAATTGAAAGTAAATTCCCTTCTTTCTTTTGAGTGAGCACAAAATTTGCTAAATTGCACAAAAATAGTTTCTATGTCTTTCTTTTAAACATCTTATATTAAATTTTAAAGTATCAATTTTTAATATTTAAGTTGCCTTCAATGGAAAAACCTAGGGGAGTTCTGGTGGCTCAAATAACATTTAAAGTCCCAGATGGAATGCCTTCATGGATTAAACATCTGCTTCATATTGTGAAAGTATTTGATGTAGATTCTGATGTTATTAGAATTTGATTTCAGTATATTTTTTAAACCTCCATTACAGATTAATTCTTATTAATTTTAAGATAAAGCTATCTAAACAATCCTATTTCAAAATTGTGAAAAATATTGAATTAAATGAACAATTTATCATTTATGTGTAGGTTTAGATTCTCTCCCTTTTTTCACCCCTCTCTCTCCCTCCATCCACCATCCCTCTTTTACTCTCTTTCTCTCCTTACAGCTAAATTTGTCTATAAAACATGCCATACAACTATATGGATATTCTCTCAGCATTTATCATTTCTGTTTTGAAATCACTTACTGATATTAACATTCATTAATAAAATGAAATTATGAGGAATAAAACATGCATTTTTACTTCAACATCTTTTTTTTTTAATTTTTAGTTGTTGATGGATCTTTATTTTATTCATTTATTATTTAAATGTGGTGCTGAGGATCGAACCCAGTGCCTCACACATGCTAGGCAAGTGCTCTACCACTGAGCTATAGCCCCAGCCCACTTCAACATCTTTTAACAGATTTTGTAGACCAAACATACCACTTTTGCATAAAATACAGATAATGTGTAATTGAACCAAATGCTTCAGGATCTAGGCTGAGCTAAACAATACTTATGAGATCACATTCTGCTATATGCTGGCCATTGTTTGAAGATCAAGTCAGTTTGATTTCTATTAACAGTGTCTTGTGTGGGCATGGCCAGCATTCTTCTCTCTTATATCTGGTAAAGGCAAACCTTAAATCTATGGACATGATAGAACTGCCAGTTTTATTCTTCCCTACTTGTCTCCTCCTTGTTCCAGTCTTTAGGCTAATTGAGAGCTCTTTAAGGTGGGAGTAATCATTGCCATTGTCAATCAAGGGATGCTAGGCTGGCAGAGTGTGGGAGGAGATGGGGGACTGAATTGTTTCTCTTCTCCAATTCTATTTGCCACGCTAGTTCCTGATTCCATACCTATGTCACATTAATTTTAATTTGAGGACTAATAACTTTTAGACAGGACTTCTTGGTTCTGGAAAAAAGAGTCAATTGGCAGAGAGCAATTAAATGACTGTGTAGGGTCAGAAGATGCTCCATATACTCCTCCCACCCAAAGGGTGAGCATATCACACAGGGTGGACCAAATAAGAATGCCACCCCCATATCCAAGATTATTTGAGAATGTGGCTCAAAGCAAACTTTAAGAATCTTTTTCAAACCAGAGAAAGAGAGGAGATCAGGAAAAGGGTAGGTACTGGGGAACAAAAGTGACCACATATTATTGTCACATTGTGTGCATGTATGAGTATATTACAATGAATCTCACTACTGTGTATAATTATAATGCACCAAAAAAAAAAAAAAAAAGAAAACATAAAACAGTTCTCTTCAAAATTTTTACATGGGTGCTGGGGACCAAAGGCACTTCTTTTTCTGTAGTACTGAAAATTTTAAGAATGAAAAAACATAAACAAAAAGTACATGTAACCATCTTACACATATATATGTATATATAGTTTGTTTTTGGCACCAGGAATTGAACCCTATGGTACTTTACCACTGAGACTTTTTTATTTTTTTATTTTGAGGCAGGATGTCACTAAGTTGCTTAAAGCCTCATTAAGTTGCTGAGGCTGATTTTGAACTTGCGACCTTCCTGCCTCAGGCTCCAGAGTCACTGAAATTACAGGTGTGTGCCACCATATATGTCCATCTTTTTCATTAATGAAAAGCTTTGTTTATGTCAGAAGGAATAACCTACAGACATTGATTGGAGACATTGTTTCAGTCCCTGGACTTGCTGTACTTGAAACCAATATACTTTAGAAATTTTAATTATATTAGCAAAATAAATGTTTGGCTATTTCTGTAGAAACATAGTTTGAATGTATATCTGTCATTGCAGCTGAAAATTTGTTTATCACAAGAAAAACATCATATCAAAATTGTATTTGTAGATTTATGTTTGTTGATTTTACTTGCTGATTAAGCAGTGATTGGAATGACCAGCATACACGTGGTTGATTTATATGCTCAGTTTAATGCATTTAGCATTGTAGATATATGAACTTAATTGACTCAATTGCTAGGCAAGTCAAGCCATTGTTTGCAGATCAAACTAAATGGAGTTATGTTGTTTTACTTTTAATGGTCAGCTGTCTTTTATTATTGTGTCTGAGGTAGAGATGCTATTAATTTCTGTAGTTTACTACCTATATTATATAAAGATATTGTCCTTAGAAATACAATGCCAAGATTCTTTGGGCAAAAGTACAGCTGATAGGGCAAAAAACAGCGTTTTAGCAGTGTTAATTCATAAAGAAGTTAGTGGAAAATGCTCTAGAACATAGAGAGATGAATAGAAAAAGAGAAAAAGGTCAGTTGATTATTTGAGGGGGTGGGTTTAATTGTTCTGTTAATGATATCTGCCATTTTCACTGTTAACTTTCCTGTTTAGGTCTCACTATTCTTCCTTAGCAGTTGTTAATAACTACTGTGTACTTTCATAGGCAAAGTGACTGAAGGTTGATGAACAAAGATCTCAGTTTTTGTTTTATGATTGTCTCAGGAAGGGAAAATGCTAAAGTTTTTTGACCTAACTGAACATAGGCTGGTATTTCTCCTTTCCTCTAAGCCCGCTCCATTTTAATGTGCCATTGGGGCAGAATGAGTAATGACTAATGGCCTGGCAGAGACCCAAGTGACATGTGAACAGTGTGCCTTGGCCACATCCAGTTAGCCTGGAGCAGACGCCAAAGTTTATTGTCTTTGCAGTTTCCTGGCCTCCATCAGTAAGAGGAGTCATGGTTCTCACCAGACTTTTTAGCTAGACTGTTCATGAATTGCATATTTATTGGCATTTCATAGCAAGAGGCATTATTATATGTAAGTCAATGGCCAGAGAAGACTTACTTGTAATGTAATTAGGAGAGAGTCACATCATTTTATGGTTATGTTATGCTGAGAAACAGAGTCCATGTGTCCCTCTGTTTGTCATTATATTTTTATATGTAAACAGGCACAGGAACAGGGAAAGGTATTTATAAATTTGCTGTGTGTCCTGAAGTAACCAGCCTATTCTAGGAGGCTGCTGAGGAAGCAGAGGCCTGGTGTCTGAAGAACAGTCTCTCTTTGGAGCCTGCCTTATTCATGTGTCCTCTGGGGGCATTTGACATCACTGGGCAGTGGGAAAAATTATCTTGTTTTGTCCCACTTTCCTTGTCTTTACCACTGCCAAGGAGAGGTTTCTGATTATCCAGCTCATTTCCTCAGCTAAGCATGGGGAGGAAACTTTTGTTGGGGATCTGGGAGTTCTACCAGCTCTTTCCTGCTCTAGTCTTCCAGGTTTCAAGCCTGCCCACCTTTCTTAGCAGCAAAACCAGGTCTAGGCTGCCCCAAATTGCTTAAATGTGCAACAGAGGGAGGAGATGTCCACATTCAGGATCCACTTTTTAATACTGAAGATATATTGTAATAAAATTTAAAAGTCTGATAGACAATTGTTTTGAATTCTAGAATTCTTGTCATTTGTCCCCCATAACGATTTAGGTTCTATTATTTAGGGTTTCAAAAGTACATTTGTAAAATGAACTACTTTTACCTGAAATTGATATAGATAATTGCTACTTTGTCATATCACCAGTAAACATATTTGAAGTTATGGTGAATAGAAAAAGACACATTGCATATCCAGTTCATGCCAACAGGATATTTTACACCGATGATTCTCCAAGAGGCTCTGAAATTATACCTTAACTGCCCTGGTCACCTCACATGAGCACCTGGAAGATATGTCCAGCGATTCCTTTAATCATCTTCTAAAACAATGATATTACCAGAGCAGGGCTACAATCCATATTCCATGCCTGATAGCAGAGAGACTCAGTTTCACATGTTTTTGTATTGCTAAAGGGACTGCTGTTTAGTGAGAAACAACATATTCACAGGCTTTTATTTTGTCTAAGTGGGAAGTTGCTAAAAGTCTGGTTCAACAACATGTTGATCTTCATCTTTAATTTCCTGTTTTGATTGTGTTTTTCAATAGACATGAATATTTTTTTGAGGATCCCTAAATAGTTTCCTGACTTTTAAAATACCATAAAAGATGAGGGTGAACTTGAAATGAAGCTAGCTTAGGTGTAAGGCAATACAACCATGTTACCAAATGGAAACAGAAGGCTTGTTTTGTGTGGTGTTTTTGTTTCTTCTCTCCCAGGGATAATGATTCCTAACCCTAAGGCTGCTCATTTACTCCCTGAGGCTCCCAGACTCTGTGAAGCTCATCATGATTTAGATTTATGATTCACAGCACAGCACAGTTTCTTTGGTTTTCTGCATTAGCCTTTATCCACAGTCCATCTTCCCTCATCCTCCAAATTTGATATGATTCATAAACCCATAAAGGAGGGGTGAGTAGTATAATATAGCCAAAAAGCATTTAAAAATTTCTAAGGTGCAGCCCTTTACAGGATGTCTGAATGGTACATAAATTTATTTCTTGTTAGATAATAAGAAATACATTAAAATGAATGAATTAAGTATAAAATTTAGAAAGCCAAAAATAAAAATGTACAACCAAAGTAAAAGGAATGAATGAAATTAAATGCTAATATTAATCGAATATATAGCATTAAAAAGGAATGAAAAAAACAATATGTTTTTCTGTGAAGTCCAATGAAATTGAACTCTAGAAAAATAAAATGCTCACTGTGAACATCATAATCTAATATGGTACTGCAGGTACTCAGTGATACAAGCTGAGAAAAATACAATGGCAGGTGTATATCTTATATGAATGTCTCATATAATAAGATATATTGACATATGCAAATATAGAGTTTATACCTACGCGTGTATATATTTGAATGAGAGAGACAACACTGATATTATTTGCAAGTTGTATAGCTTTATACTTAGACAATACCAAGAAAACTGCAGAACTACTAGAATTAATCATTCAGAAAAGGGAAGACTGAATACAAGACTAAAAATTACTAATTTTCCTTTGCATCAATGATAACCAACTGGGAAATATTATGGCAAAAGAACATTTTATTAACACAACATCATTAATGCCATAGACATAACTATAACATGAATTATTCAGAACCATATAAAATTATGAACTGATGCTCAGGGAGTTCTGTATAAATACCTGAAAATAGAAGAGAATGTCATAGTCTATGAAGCCTTCAATCATAAAGATATCATTTTGGGGGAAAATAATCAAATTCAGCATAAGTCTGTCTATTCATAACAGTATTTGTCAAGTGCAATGGCAAGCTCATTCTTAAGTTTAAAAAGATGCATGAAGTAACCAAGGAAATTCTGAGAAATTCTCAGGTATCAATGCTATAATTTTTTCTAAATATTTCTATATTCCTTAAATTATGTAAAGAAGTATTATTCATGTATTACTTGTGCAATTTTTAAGTGCTTCAAATAAATAGAACAATCTGAGAAAGGAGGTGAAGGCTTGGAGGATGAGAAAAATATTTCAATCACAGGGAACAATAAACAAGATACCCTATGGTTAAAAACTGAAAATCACACACAAGTGTGGAAAACTTGTATTACCAGACAAATATGAAGATACCAGCTAGAAGGGTGATGTGCTTGGTTGGTGCTTAGGAAAGTACTAGTTGGGATAACCTGATGAAATGATCAATATTTTAGAAGGCAGAGGTGGCATGCACGCATAGCAAGAGAGTAGGAGGATTCAAACGGAAGTCATTTAATAATGCAAACCGCACTAAACATGCAGAGTACCTGTCATCTAAAGTCATTTCTACAAAGTGAGACAAGGTAAGGATAGGTGAAATGCAGAAAAGGGAAAGAACCTGAATATATTGTCACGCTGGAATTTTATTTTTGTTTGTTTCTTTGTTTTACTATGGGGGAGGCAGCTCTCCTTGAGTTTGTCCTTATATTTTTAATTCTGAGATAATTCTAGATTCACATGCATGAAAGAAATAATAGAGATCCTGCAGTCATTACTCAGTTTTCATCATTGATAATGTCTTGGAAGACAACAGCATGAGATCACAACCAGGAGTTCCACACATGTACCCGGAGGTCAGAGAATACTTCAGTTGCCACCAAGGATCACACACCCTGTGCCTTTCACACCACAATCTCTCCTGCATCCAACCCTCTTTAACCCCTTAAAATCTCTAATCTGTTCTCCATCCTTGTATATATTTTTTTCACTTTGAGGATATTATTTTCATGGAATGATATAACATGTGGTCTTTTGAAATTGTTTTTTTTTTTTTCTAGCAGAATTGTCCTGAGATTCATCCAGATGGCTGTATCAATGGTTTGTTGCTTTTCATTGCTGAGTATATTGTGTACCACAGTCTGTTTAAGCATTCACCCATTTAAGGACATTTGGATTCTTTCCATTTTTTAGTTATTATGGATAGACTGCTGTGAAGGTTTGTGGAGGGTGAGGGCACATCTCAGTGGTAGTGGGTTTTCCTTATATGTTCAAAGCCCTGATTTCAACCCCTAAGTCTGGGGGTAGGGATATTTGGGTATAAGTTTGTGTGAATATAAGTTTTTCTTCCTCTGGGAAGAAAATCACACTGCTCAGAGTGTGATTTCTTGTTCATATGGTTGTTGTAGGTTCAATTATTTTTGGAAACTTCCACTAAAAAGATTGTACAATTTTATATTTTGACCAGTTATATATGAGTGACCTCTTTCATCTTCTTCATCATTTGGTGCTGCCCTTCTTTTCTTTAGTCATTCTGATAGGCATATAGTGATATCTCATTGTGGTTTTAATTTAATTTACATTCCCCTAATGGCTAACGTCAAGTATCATTTCATGTGCTTATCTGTCATTTGGTTATCTTCCTCCATGAAAAGTTTTGTATTAGCTTTGCATTGCTACAGTGAAATGCCTGACATAGGATACTTAGAGTAAAAAGGTTTAGAGGTTCAAGAGCATGGCATCTGCATGCTTAACTCTGATGGCAGAGGGCAATAGTGGAAGTGTATGTCAGAGTGAGTGGTCCCATCTAAATTCAGGAATAGGGAGAAATGGGGGTTCCATAATCCTGCTGACATGCATATCCTCAGTGGTCTAAGGACCTCCCACAAAGCCCCACCTCCCAACAGTGCTACCCTGGGAACTCAGTTCTCAATTGCAATGGACACTTGATGAACATTAAACCATGTTCAAATCATAGCAAAGACTCTTCACGTCTAGGGCAGGAATGGGAGTCACAACTCCCCAGCAGGCCTTTCCCAATATGTCCTAAACTGGGAAGATGTGGAGGTCAGTTCTGCTATACCCAACTTGACTGCCATGATGAAATGGGGATGTGGTCTTCTTGTGGCCTAGTGGGAATGGAGATTCCAACTTCCTACTCAGCTTTCTCTGACACTACCCTGGCAGAGGTCGGAGAGGGAAATGGGAAAGGGACATCTTGTTACAACTTGATGAGGATGGAGAGCCAAGCTCTCCAATCAGATTTTGTTGATGTGGGTAGGGATGGGACCATTGTTTTGTTTTGTTTTGTTTTTTTCTTGTGGCATTTGGTCTGCTTTGCAAGGTACCTATTTACTGGTCTGCTGACTACAAAGTACAAGCTTGCCTTGGGGCTTTTTATCATCTGCACTCATTGATGTTTGACATCTTTTTCAGCTTCCAGTCTGGGATACATGAGGCTATCTCATTCTTTGGGTCCTGAGGTGCTTGCTAGTCTGCTTTCCTCTTTCCACTGTTAAGAGTCTTCCTACTGTGGTTTATATATAATGTGCCTGACTTTTAATTGTACTAAGTAGGAGGAATCAGGAAAATAAGAGTTTTTTAAAGAGACTGGCTTCCATTAATAACCCTTCTTCCAAAAGAAAGGGCTGGTTGTGATCTGGCACTTAGTAACCTCTCCACAAGCATCTTGACACAATTCTTCCACCTGTGCCCTATGGCTGATTTACTTAACCTCTAGTACATTCTAGGAAGACACTATCCATTATGCCAGACTTCTTGGTGGTTTTGTGTCTTGGCCAAATATACTAAGAACAAATACCTAGAATTAGACCACCCAAGATATTTTCACTTTTGTGGTTAGCCATCTTTGAACTCAGGTTTCTAGAGGATGAAAAGATTGTTCTCATTCTAAACACATTAATACTTCTAACTTTTTATGTTCTTACCATCACATTAATGTCACAGACCTCAGGTTCTCATTGTATGTACACTGGGATATTTGTAATTCAATAGCAGCATTTTAATTTTAAATTGATCAAAGTTGCCTGTTTGCCCCATGATTTTTGTTATTTCCTACTAAATTGTAATCAATGGGTAGTAAACATAAAAATGTCCTGGGTATGTGATAGTCAGTAGGTCCGTTGGACACCATATGTAGCAGACACCAGGAAAGGAACCAACCAGTCTATGGCTTTACCAAGATGGAAACGTTCTTGGTCTATAATTCATGTGGAATCACTAAGTCTTCACAGAGCTCCATTTGTACTGGTTCCAGATGGACTGTACTTCTCTGTGAACTGAGAAATAGACGTGAATAATTTATAGTCAGTTTGGCTTACTTTGATAAAGAAAGTGTTATCTTCATTCTTAAGAAAATACAGGCTGCATAGCATAATGCAATTGTTTATGGAGGCCATAAACTTTCTGTCCTTACCTTACAGAATCTGCTTTTACAGTGTGTAGAGACTGATGATCACCTATTCAAACCAATTCAAAGGCAATTGTAGTAATCCTGCTGGAACACAAAGTACCATGTTTATTTGAAGGCAAAGCAACAAGTTCATCTTTTTTAGAATTAACCCAAGTTTAAGGAAAGATTAGGCAAAATGCTATCTTCTTTTTTACCTTAACTGGGTTATTTTTATTCTAATTCGATTCTTTAAAAAATATGCATTCATTAGTTTTATTAAGTAATAAATAACAATAAATAGCCATGACTTAAAGACCCAAATATTACTGTACAACAAAAATACCTCACCTGAAGTCTCATCCCCAAGACCACTAATTCTAGCAAGTTTAATTGGATTTCTAGCATTAACAGAATTCTGAAACTCTTCTCAAAGAGAAGAGAGTGTTATTCAGTTCCCTTGTCCCCAGCCCTGTGACATCTCTTCTGGAGCTCAACCATTTTGTCCTGTGACATCCTTTCCAATTCCTGGCAAGTCTGCCCTTTAAAATACATCCCTAGTCCTTTGCGACCTAATCCTTCCTTCTTGGTTTACAAACTTACATTGGTGATACGCATGTTTAGTCGCTTATTCAGCAAGAGTGTATAAGATTGTTTTCATATCTTAATTTGCTTGAATATCTTGTTTTAGGTTGGGATTAATTTTCTCTGAGAATTTCAAAGGCATCTCTCTTTGTTAGCACCTGAAGTAGTGCCCAGTGCAGAGTGGGTTCTCATGAAGGCATTGTTGAATGAATTATTTTCCAGTTTACAGTGTTGCTATTTTGAGAAATTCAATGCCATTGTAATGTACTTTCTGCCTGGAAACATGAAATGTCCTCTTTATTTCCAGAGATTTGATTTGCATTTTTATTTTTTAAAATCCTGCTATGCATTCAGAGGAACTTTTCATATAGACACAGATTTATTATGAAAAAAATTATTGTTTTTAAAAATCATTGTTTTTTTGCAATGTCTTTTTGTTTGTTTCTTCAATCTTTCTAGGATTAATAATAGTACAATATTGCATTTCTTACTCAAATTTCTTATTCCTTTTCTCACATTTTCTATCATTTTGACTTTTTGTCCTCCTTTCTGGGCAGAAATAACCACTTATTTTTTTAATCTTTTATTAAATTTAAAAAATACTCCTCTCATTTTTTAAATTGCCAAGAATTATCTTGTTTTAGATGTAACTATGTGGTTGAACACATGAGTCTAAAATTCCGTAGCAATGTCTGGGCTGGGAATATACATTTGGGAATTGTCTACTTAGGTGGAATTTAAAGCCATGGGAGTAAAAAGAATCACCAAGTGTGTTAGTCATATTTTTGTCACTGTGGCCAAAATATCTGACAAGAACAACATAGAGGAGGAAAATTTTACTTTGGTTCATGGTTTCAGAAATTAAGTCCATGATGGGCTAATCCTATTGCCGTAAGCCAAAGATGAAGCAGAATATCTTGGCAGAAAGGTATGGTGGAAAAGCATTCATGGTGATCGGGGAGCAGAGTGCAAAGGGAAGGGGCTGCAGGAAAGATGAACTCTTCTTGGGCACATCCCCTGTGATCCACCTTCCCCAGCCATGCCCCACCTCCCTACAGTTATTGCCCAGTTAGTCCATTCAGACCAAGATGGGCTGATTAGGTTACAACTCTCATGATCTAATCATTTCATATCTGAATTATGTCTGTATTAACACAGCAGTTTTTGAGGAGCACCTCATCTCTAAACCATAACACCAAAGGAGTGAATGAAGGCAGAGAAATTTTAGAAGGCACGTCAGTGAGGATGAACCAAGATGGGGGAAGACAGGTAAGAGAGGGAGAGGTAATGATGTCCTGGAAGCCAGATGAGAAAGCATCCCTTGGCCAAAGGACATGTTTAGAAGTGACAAATTCCACTCATAGATCAAATGAGATGAGAACTAAGAATTGATTACAGAGTTTAGCAACATGGAGGTCCATGTGTCTTTGGTGTTCTTGAAAAACTGTTTAGACACAGTACTGGAGGCAAAAGCCCAAGTGTCACATGATCATGAATGAGCAGAGGAGAGGTATGATAGTATGAGTATAGTTAATTATTTTTACTATATGGTAGAACAGAAATGAAGCTATAGGAACTGGATTGGAGGTAGTGTTCATGGAAGATTTTTCTGGAAGACTAGATGAACGAATGCTTCCCACAGAATGGAAGAGCTCTTGAAAGTTAAAGAAACTCAGCCATTTTCAGGTATGAAGAAATGTAAAAGGTGACAGAGACTATACAATTAAGGTAATGTGAGCTTTTCATCAAAAAATACATTGTTGATAACAATAACTATACCTACATTCTCAATTTGCTGGGTACTAAGGTAATACAAAATCGAATGTGAATTTGGATATTTCGTTTCTCATCAAATTCAATTATTTTAAATCAATGCATATTTTTACTCAGGCTATTACTCACCTTTTTCTGATGTCAAGTGCTTTAGGTGTGTAAAGGGCAGTTTGTTGATAAGCTTTTGCTTTGAGTGTGCACAGAGCGCAGTTCCCACGTGTCTGCATCATCTGCTCCTTACTGAGTGGCTTGAACTGTTTTCAACTCTTTTCATTCTTTGACCTTGACTTTTCAAAGTCAGCAACAGAAAAGGCCACTTGTTTTCTTGGGCTATGGATACCCAGGTTGTGAAGATGTCTTTTTATTTTGTAGGAAAAGGCTTCAGTGTGCTTTGTATACCACTTTATTTTAACTGCTTATTAGAAGAGCCAAATTCTTCTCCCATGGAAAATTTAGATCCTAATGTCAACATAGCAGGGCCATTTTAATACAAAACAAAGCCTCTTTGTGGAGAGGAGAACGAGGAGCATGTGATGGAGGTATGACAATAGTTAGTCAAGTCATTGAAAGTTTCTGAGCCACAGTTTTCCCATTTGAAATAAAAGATAACTAAATGTCACTGAGCCTAGTATCAAGGCCTTCTGTCTTCTAATTAATTCTGCATACTTTGTGTAGGAGAGACCTTGGTGTCAGGATCAACCAATATTCAATTGTTTGCAGACCTGTGTCTTGTTTCCTCTGCTAAGCAGCTTTCCAGTGCAAAAATAAAAACACTTTCATGCTGTCCCTTACTTAGAGCTGCAAAGCTTCATGCTTTGGGCCCTTCCTACTTTGAGCTTCACCCTGCACCACAGTCCCTTTGCATTTGACACCCCACACAGCTGAGCCTTCCTTCATTTCCTTGAGGGCACAATGCTTGACCTCTCCCCTGAACCTTTGTATATGCTCTCCTCTTTCTCTGGAATGTTCTTTTTACCCTGATCCCTTCTCCTTTACCTAATCAACTCTTAAATTAATTCAGGTTTCTGCTAAGCACAGTCATGCAGCACTTAGAGATAGGAATACATACTGAAAAATGTGTCCTTAGGTGATTTTGTTATTGTGAGAGCTTAGAGTTCTTCAATATTGTAGCCATGGCGGAATCAGACATGCCTGACTGGCAAGCAATACCCATCACTGATTTTCCATTCTGTAGTCCTTAATCACTTTAAATTTTGTTTCCAGGCCAAACCCTAGACTAATTCTCTTACCAGCAACCTTAGCAGGGGATTTTGTATGCTTAGGGGCCACAATGAACAAAACAACATGAGATTAAATCAAGCACAGGAGAAAGTGACACAATCCAGAAATGCGGTAAACAAGAGATGTGAGGCTTCTGCCAGCAAAATAGGACATAATATTTTACAGTAAACATTCTGTTTTTTAAAAATAGAAGTATACGCTAATGATAAAAGTATTGTATAGTAAGTCCATAAACCAGTAACATAGTCTTATTACCATTATTAAGTATGATGTTCTGTACATGATTTTACATACCATGCTTTTATAAGACTTGCAACCCAGTAGGTTTATTTACTCAGCATCACCATAAGCATGTGCATAATGCACTATAATGTGAGGATGGCCGTGATGCTACTAAGCAGCAGGAATGCAGCAGCTCCATTTTAATCTTATGGAGGAAGCTAACAGTGGCCTTTCAGTGACCAGAATGTCCTAATGCAGTGCATGGCCATGTTATCAATGCTGCATCTTAACAACAGATGGTCTCAGATTTATGATGGTTCTGCTTACTGCTTTTGTTTCTTTAGTTTTTCAGTGCTAGGGATTCAATCCAAGGCCTTGCTCCTGCTAGGCAATCACTCTATCACTGCATAACACTCCAAATCCTCCACTTAGAATTTTAAAAATTTACAATGATGTGGAAGTGATAGGCATTCAATAGAAACAGAACTTCCTGAATTGAATTTTGATCTTTTTCTGGACTAGCAATATTCTCTCACCAATCCCAGTCAGCCACATGACCAGGAAAACACCTGATACTCCACAGCCTACTGCATTATTAAGCCATGATCTATACTAAATTCATGAAATGAATTTCAACTTATGGTATTTTCAACTTGCAATAGGTTTATTGGGATATAATGCCATCAGAAGTCAAGAAGCATCTGTACATAAATAACCCCAAGAACATTCTTTTTCCTGAGTCTTTTGTGAACACCAGGATTAGGAAATCATGCAGTGGTCCCAAGTTGTCCCTGTAAGAGCCTTCCAACCATTCCCGGCTTCTTTTCAGCTTCTAGTTGCCAAAGTGGAGCTAACATTCATTTTTATTTTAAATAGTAATTTTAAAAAAGCTTGTTTTCTAGATATAATAATGTTCTGTGAGTCTGTCCTTAATTATTACAAAGAGATAAGTTTGTTTTTCACAGGTATGTAACAAACTGATACTGAATTTTTTGTTAGAAAGTGTTTCAAATATGTGAAACATCAATGGACGTGTACAAATACTAGAGCATATTCACTCTGGCCATTCCTGACTGCAGGACAGATTCAACATTGGGAAGAATATCAGTAAAGGCCTTTCCTCTTTTTCTCTTAGAGGATAAACCCTCATGTTCATAAAGGATCATCTATCCTGATGATCCTATCAATACAAATGGATCATTTCAAATGGGGGCTATATTTGTTTCCTAGGGTTGCGGTAATAAAGCACCACAAACGGGTGCCTTAAAACAACAGACATTCATTATCTCACAGTTTGGGAGAATAGAAGTCTGAAATCAAGATACTAGCGGGGCTGTGCTCCATCTGAAACCTGTAGAGGATGTTCCTTCCTTGCCCGTTCCTAGCCTCTGGGGTTTTGCCCGCAATCCATGATTCCTTGGTTTACAGTAGCAACATTCCAATCTCTGCCTCTGTTGTCATGTGAGGTTGGGTAAGAAGACAGGAGTTTTAGCTATGAAATGAGCCTACCAGCAAAATAAAAGGACTAAAAAACCAGTGCAACTTTTGTTTCTGGTACTGAAAACAACTAACCTCCTAGTTAAGACATAAAAATAACATTCTTGAAAGAATAATTAAGTCAGCAAAAGACTAAGAAATTCTAAAGACTGAGAATTAAGTGGACTACAGCAGCTGGGTTTTACTTTGAGGCAAATTTTTTACCTGAATTAGCAAGAGCTTTGTTTTTTATAGTCTTACCTGGATCAAGAAGGAGAAGACGTGTTGAAGTTCCACTCATGCCGAGGTTAATAAAGATCCTTACCCTTCCTTTAAAGCTCAGACCCACATGGCAATACCCTTAATACAAAAGTAAGCTGGGAAAGCTGCTGGTCCCAGTCATGGGTTTAATATGAAAATCAACTCACTCAACCTATGTGTTGAATGGAAGGGGAAAAAAAAAAAAACTTTCTAGAATTATAACCACAAACCAATCCTCACAGGCATTTGAAGCCTAAATACACAGCACCCGTGTGGTCTAAAAACCTCAAGCTGAGAATTTAATTTAGAGTGCTCCTAACGTGTTGGCGTCCCAAAGACCACCTGGCAGAAGCAAATGCAAATCTCTGCAAGGACCTATTATCAGGCCAGTCCTCAATGATTTTCCATAATAAATCCTAAAGCCATTAAGCAGCCTGGAGTCAAAAATAACTAAATAAGACACTATGAGGAAGAACCAGCAGAAACAGATGTTCTGGATTTCAAGGACAATAAATATCAGACATAATTACAAAATATGTTTGATCTCTTATAAGAAATAAAATTTTGAAAACTTGTGTAGTAGATAGTGAATTATACCAAATGACTAGTTTCAAAAAGGACAAAATAAAATTCTACAAATAAAGATATAATTGGAATAAAAAATTCTAAGGACATTTTTAACTCCAAATGGCTCTAACAGAAGAATGATTTAGTAAATTAAATGACACATCTGAAAAACATTATCTGGAATACAACTCATGCAAAGATGAAAAATAAGCAGGACAGATAAACGGTCATTGAGGAACTGGAGGCAAGTTCAACATTTACCTAATTGGAGTCTAAGAGAGGATAGATAGAACAGAGATAATATCTGAGGACAAATGGTAGAGAATTTTCCAGCATTTTTGAAAAAAGACTTGAGCATCTAGATTCAAGGATCTTAAAAATTTGGTCGGTTAAATGAAAAACAAAAAAAAATGTTCATACTCCTTAGAAAAACAAGAAAGTATGGGGATAAAAAAGATAAGTTAAAAGTGTAAGAGAACACAAATTACCTCCAAGTGCTTCTCAAAAATAATCATCAAGGAAAAGACAAATAATATTATAAAATAGAAAACTTGTATGTCCAAAATAACATATGAATATATGTTCAATCAAATGGGAAATATAAATTAAAATCAAAATAAAAGAAAATTATACTTCTACCCAATAAAGGAAAAAATGAAGTCTAGCAAAATAGAAATGTACATTGTTGGAGGGAATATATGTTGATGTGATAAATTTAGATAAAAAGGTTAGCATTGCCTCTGAATATAAAAAGAAATCAAATATTAAACCAGAAATTCTAGTAGTGGGTAAATACCCTAAATAAACTCATACACATATGCATTATTTACATAGACAAGGATATTCATGGCAGCACTTGCAGTAATAGTCAAGAATTGAAAAACTCCAAATATTCATATCTGAATGTCCCCCCAAATTCGTGTGTGGGAACTTAATCACCCAATGATAGTATTAAGAGGTGGGGCATTGGGGCTGGGATTGTAGCTCAGTGGTAGTGCGCTTGCCTCGCATGCGTAAGGCACTGGGTTCGATCCTCAGCACCACATAAAAAACAAATAAATAAAGATATTGTGTCCATCTACAACTAAAAAATATATATATATTAAAAAAAAAAGAGGTGGGGCATTTAGGAGGCATTTATGTCATAAGGGCAGAGCCCTCAATATAGGATTAGGGCCCTTAGAACTTGAAGGACAGGGTTCCTTTTCTTTCACTCTTCTGCCATATGATGATATGATGAACCCTATATCAGCACCTTGATCTTACAAGTCCCAGCCATAAAAACTCTAAAAAATAAATTCTGTTATTTATAATTACCTACCCTCAGTTATTTTGTTATAGCAGCACAAATGAACTAAGAAAAACATCAATGATAGAAGGGATGAATAAATTTGATATATTCTTAACAAACAATATTTTATGGCAATGAGAAATAAAAATATGTATATATGTATTTATGTATGTATATATACATATATATTCATCAATAGGAAAGAATGTTAGAAGAATAATGTTGAATGAAAGAAGCAAATCATAAAGAATACTAGGCACTGAATTTAGCTCTGTTTTTTTATTTCATGGCCTCTAAGGCATATAGTGTTAGCTAAACCTGGGTAAGTTACATTGCTTATTTTGGCAATGGAGTCCCATATATATTGTAGCTCTTTAGGAATGAAACTCCCTAAGCAGTGCTATAGAAATCCTGATCATTGTGGATAACACTGCTATTAGTCTATGATTATTTTTAGAAATACCATTGTGAATGGTGGTAATGAGCACAAAATTAGAAAGATCTTTGCATCTGTGTCAATGTGGATAAAAAGCAGAGACACTCAGAATACCATGGAAACATAAGCTCCTGTGAAAGGATGGAAAGCTGGAAGATGTAGTGGACTATGGATGTGGAATTGGCATAAGGACTTGAGTTATGACTGAAGAGTGGGAAATGAGGAATTCAAATCAATTGGGTTTATATGCTTCAGTGGCAGAAAGTTCCTAAGTAATAAATGTTATAATTATAGCAATAATATAGCTACAATACAGAAATTTTGGAAATATTAGTATAAAACATCAGTCTAAAAAATTGTAGTCACCCATAATTCCAACACCAATGTGAATTAGATGTTGTAAAACATCTATATTGTAATTGTAAATAACAATAGATTCAGGGATAATTAAGAATCTTAAAATATACTTTGTCCTTATAAATATCAAGGGCTTAATTCAGAAATTTATTAAATTTATTAAAGAATATTGCATTGGATACCCCAAACTTCAGTCCTGATCATTGTATAAGGACTGCAGAAGTTCACTCTTGTCTCTCCATGAGTAGTAGAGGAAATAGTAAAGGATGAGGTTGTTCCAAGCTGCCACACTTAGCTCTATTAAACCAGATCCTCTCTAAGCTTTGTATTTTCTTGGGTAAAATAGAAATAAAATACCTACTTTGCCTAGTTCAAATGGCTAACAGAGAAATTGAATCAGAAATGATTCTGACATGCTCTATAAAATGCAATATGTCCTAAAAATACAAGAGGTATTATCACCATTATTATTATGCATAAACCACTGATAAAAATAATGTATAGTATGAATAATCAAAAGATACTCTCTCCTGCAATGCTTGTTTTATATTTATTAATCCTTTAAAAATGCAGAGGTAATACACATCCATTGCAAGGAACACAAACAGAAATGTATTTGAAAAATGGCAAAAGATTCTCTTCACCCATTTTCCTTCAGTAAAATAGCCTATATTTCTAGGCTGTTTTAAATGCACATTCAAACTTATGTTAGGACTTTGATTCATCTAACAAACAAATGACAGTGATTGTCTATTATAAGCCAGCTAATTCTTCTGGATGACAGAGCTGTATCAGGCAATAAAACCAGGTCTGTACTCTCATGGGTCTTATAATCAGGGCTGAGAATATAAATAATAAGCAAACAATAAATATAATAACACACCATTATACAATTATAAGTGCTAGGCTAAGCAACTAGATGTGAGACTGCATAGACATAAGAAAGAAATATATACAATTGATTATTCCTTGGAATATTGTTAGTGGTTGCAAAGGGATTGAGGTAGAATAGATATTCTTAGGTACGACAAGTAACATGTAATGTATGCATTTGATAGAATATAATAATCAGAAATCATATTAAATTTTCATATAGCAGTGTGGGTAGATGGCAAAACACATCATTGAATTAAAGGTAAAACAGTGACATTTATTTTATAAAGCCATTTATTCACATTAGAAGCCAAGGAACAAAATACATTTCTTCATTAATATTAATGTGTTCAAATAAATTGTGTAATATTGGCAGAAAGGACATAAACAAATGAAAGTGAATATCTATTAGGAAAGGGAAGGAACTCAGGGCTAGGGAATAAAGAGGACAAGTGATGACCAAACAAACAAACAAACAACAAAATACCTAGACCTTGCATAGACTAGTGATGAAATTCATACCAAGACTGTATTAGTTAAAAGAAAACAGGAGAGTAAAAAGAAATAAAAAGGAAGGAAAGTAATAAAGAGAAGTGACTTGGTGGAACTTTACATTATGGGATTAGAGAAAACTCTTTCAAAGGAGATACCTACCTCCAACCTGGGTAACGTGAAATTACTCATGCAAACATCAGAAGGAAGAGCATTCAGCAGCAAGCAGACGAGCTAGAGAAAGGCTCTATGGTAAGATTAAGTTCCAGCACACACATATACATAGATCTAAAAATAATAATTTGATAGCTTCTGTTTAGGAGTATATGATAGATTGGATATCCAAGAGCAATTATATTTAAAAGTGCTAGATTAAAATGTACACAAAACAAAATGTTAAAAAAGTGGATGAGAAGTATGAACAAACAATTGCTAGAATGGAAAATCTGAACAATAAATAAATGAAAAGACAATACTATTAAACTCTGGACTGTAATTTGAAAACCACAGTACAAGGCAAATTCCAGTTTGGGTTAGGATGCAGAAAGTTACAGAATGTTGAAGTTAAGAAAAAGTCAATCTAATGGCTTGCCAGTGCTTCCAAGCTCTGATAGAAAAGAAGTTGACCCCATCCTCAAAATATTTGAAGCCAAGGGATGAACTAAATCTAAAGCTGCAATGAAGCACAGGTCTTGCTCAACTTCATATTAGTTTAACTAAGCTCACCACAATAGTGAGGAAACAGTGGAAAGAATATGGCTTTTGGTGAGGAGTAAATATTTCAGTCTCTATTATTCTTTTACACACATACATTAAAATGTCAGGCTAGGAATGTGCCTGTAGTCCCAGCCACATGGTAGGCTGAGACAGGAGGATCACTTGAGCCTAGGAATTTGAGGCTGGCATGAAAAATATAGAGGGACTTCATCTCAAGTCAAAAACAAAACCCAAAACAAACAAAAATACACACACACACAAACATGAAGAAGAGTCTCTTCTGAGTTTCTACATCCCAAAGGGAACAAAATTATAAGGAAAAAAAGAAAATAAATAACAAGATGGTAGGCCTACACCTAACTGTAACATAAATTACACTACACGTGAAAAGACTAACCATTCCAATAAAAACTTAGATCATCAGAGTTGATTAAAAAAAAACCTTGATGAGTGTAAGATCTGGGTTTTTTTTTTTTTTTTTTGGTACCAAGATTGAACATTAATATATTTGAGTCAAAACCTAACTGAACTACAAGGAGAAATACATAAATCCACTAGTATAATTGAAGACTTTAATATCCTTCTGTAAGAAATGGACAAATCCAGCAGGCAGATCATCAGTAAGTACTTATTTGAACTTAAGAGCATTACTAATAATAGGTGTGGGACCCGAAAATAATGAAGTCTGAGAAAAAGAAAAATAGCCATGCTTCCACCTCCCCCAACAGATGCCTTCCTGATGCTCATTATACTGGTATCTTCCACCTCCCCCAACAAATACCTTCCTGATGCTAATCACAGAAAGAGAGGAGCAGAAAGGAAGGAGTGCATTACCACACTGAGATGATAATCTTAGGCAAGAACACAAGACCCTTGACCCAAGGGCTCAAATTCCTGACTGTCTCATAGATTGATCAAAACACGCCCCAAATTCCTAAGGGACCGGGAGAACTGAGAACTGACCTGTTTTTCCTCTAGACCACCTTCCAATATAGCCCATAAAAACCCAGTCCCTTTCTTTGTTTGGTGGCTCATTTTCCACCAGGAAAGTGGGCCCATCCCCTAGATGTAGTCCTCTTCCGAATAAAGCCTGAAATGACTTGTGAATTTTGCTGCCGTCCTGGTCTTTTGTGCTAACAACCAATTGACTGATTATAATCAACAGCTATATACTAATTCATCAAACAATAATAGATTATACATTCTTCTCAAACAAATTATAATGGTCTGAGTCACATAGGGCCTCACTAAGTTTCTGAAGCTGGCTTTGAACTCATGACCTCCTACCCCAGCGTCCTGAGCCACTGGGATTACAACATGTGCCATTGTGTCCAGCTCAAGATTTATTCTTTTATCTTTGATTTTCTAAAGTTTAAATACATGCTTTCCTGAAGCACTTTTTTGTTTGTTTGTTTTGCTTGGTATTTATTCAGTTTTGTGTTTGAGATTCCTGGTTCTATGGTTCTTATCTGAAATTAATTTGGGGGGAAATTCTTAGTATTTCTTCAAATATTGCTTCTGTTTCTTTCTTTTCCTTTTGCTATTCCCATTAAGCACATGTTATACCTTTTGTAGTTTTGTAGTTGTCCCACAATTTTTGGAAATGCTACCCTGTTTTTTGTTCTTTTTTTTTTTTTCTCTTTGCTCTTCACTTTGGAAGTTTTCATTGTCATATCTTAAGGATATGGTGCAACTGATGCTCTATGCCAGTCAAGGGATTGTACCCTGGTGATCTAGATCAACCATGGTGGAGGCTTCTGTACCACATATCACCTATAGAAGCCCACAATGATAGGTTCCACACTTTCAGAGAGCCACCAAGCTTTATGCCACTTTAAAGAAGGCCCTATGGAGGGTAGCAGGCACACAATGTCCCACAGTAGTCATTAGCAGCCCTGAACCCTGCATCCTGTGCCCCTGCACCCAATGGAAACAGTCAGAAGATGCAACACAGCACCCTTAAAACAAGCAGGCATGGGCCCCTGATCTTAAAAACAAGAATTGGTTGATGATAAGTCCATAACCACCAGGGAAGTGGCCCCTGTGCACAGCACCTCTAGGATGATCCACAGCTGTAACTCTTGGAGTTGCCAGTTAACCCAATTCTCAGATGCATGGACCTTCAGAAGGAAATTCCTGATGATAACCCCAAGCAGCCAGCAGAGAATTTTACAGAGGTACAATAGCAGTATACCCCCAAAGGGGCTTACAAAGGAGCACCACAAAATCACCCACCACTGTGCAGTGTACCTAGATACAAGCCCACTCATCTATGACCTGTATACTCCAGAGAGGGCAGTAGCCCTACACCTTCCACCCCCCAGGTCATAAAAGCACCACATCAAACAGAATACGATACCTCAAACTTAGACTGCCACGCTTGCACATTCTAAAATATACATGAGGTAGCCAACACTGAATTTTATAGTGCTGCATACACAGAGCTTTTCTTCAGGAAATTACACAAGATGACAACTTTTAATGGGTAATAACTGGGCTGCTAAGTCACCAGACCATTAGGTGCCCAACAGAAAGGTTCTTAGACACACTAGAGATGGGGAGAGGCCTCCTAGAATTGTATTAGAAGTGAGTGAGCTGGTGTAATCACTACCTCCATATCCATGGAAAAATGGAGGTAAAGCTTAAAAATGGTGGGCATCTTCTAAAGATCCCAAATCCTAATGAAATCCAACTCAGAAATACTCAATAAAATTTCTCCACCTTGGCATGGATTACCATACATAGGTTTAACATCTCTCATGTATGTCTTTTCACTTTGAATAAACAAATGTCCCATTATTTGATATCGTGCCCTCTACCCATTTGATTGTATGTTTTAATAATGTTTTAAGTTTTAACTGGAATCATTCTCTCTTTGTTTTCCTAGCTCAGGTTTACATTTACTCCTTTTGGTCCCTCTTTCCTCCTTCATTACCAGATCCTGCCTTAAATTGCCCCAGCCCACTTTTTTTTAATCTTTGTATTATTCTTTTAGATCTTTTCTTTTCTCTTTCTTTTTTCCTTTACCCAATTTTTCTCTTTTCCCCTTTCAACCCCTAAAAGCATAATAATAATTTTACCATCTTTAATTAGTAATTTTTTAACCTATTTCAATACATTACTACAATTTTATACCCATATTAGAGGAAGTATAAAAAACATTTTCAATATGTTGTTTATTTTCCCCTTCTGAGGTGTATTTGTATGTAGGTTTGCTCTGAAGTAATTGCATTTAATAGGGTTTAATATCTTCTCTCAAAGCGGTGCTGATACTGAGAACAATAGAAGATACATGTCAAGTGGGAGTATCAATACCTGGATATTGGCCCAGCCCAGGGCACTTAAGAGAAAGAAGCTCACTAAATATTCCCTTGCAAAAAAGTAGAAGAGACAATAAGCCATCAGAGAGAAATACACATAATGGTTATAAAAAAGAAGGGAATAAATAACCCCAACCACCCACAACACTTCAACAACTGATTCCATTGACACCACAGTGGAGAAAATGTCAGGGAAAGAATTTAGAAAGTGCATAGTTGACATGATCAATGAAGTAAAAGAAGATGTAAGGAATGAACTTGGAAAATACATTAAGAGAAAGATCATTTCAATAGAGATTCTGAAGAAGAACCAAGCAGAAATCCTGGAAATGAAAGACTCAATAAATCAAATTAAAAATTCAGTTGAGAGTATCACCAATAAAGTCAATCACATGGAAGACAGATTCTCAGGTCTTGAAGACAAAGAATACAACCTTAAAGTCAATAATAAAGAAAAGATGTTAGGAGACCATAACCAGAATATATAAGAAATCTGGGAAAGCATTAAGAGATCTAATCTAGGATTAATTGGTGCAGATGAAGAGACAAAAGAACTAAAATACAAACTAAATTAATGTCCAACCTTTTCAATAAAATAATATTGGAAAAATTTCCAAACCTTAGGTATGACATAGAAATACAAATGAAAGAGGCATTTAGAAACCCAAATAAGCAAAAACAAAAACAAAAATAAACAAAAAACTGTATAAGACACATTTTAAGTACAATATCTAATATATAGAATGATAGAACTTTAGTAGTTACAAGAGAAAAAATGTCAGGTCACATTTAGAGATAAACTAATTAGGATTCAAATTCATTCTTTATCCCATCCCTAGAAGCTTGGAGGGCTTAGGATAATATGAAAAAAATCAAGCTATGAAAAAAAGGTTGTCAATCAAGACTACTGCATACAGCAAAACTATCATTCAGAATTCTTCAAATTTTCATGATAAGCATAAATCAAAAGAACCAATAATCACCAAGTTAGCACTATAAAACACACTCAATGAAAGATTTCATGACAGAAATCAAAAATAGGAATCAGAGCTACAGAAGGAATTAATCTTACAAGAAAAATAGTCATTAAAGGAGATTCAGGTCTGACTTAAGAATTAGAAAAAAATAAAAAATAGTAGTATATAAAAATCATCTCTCTATAATCACAATAAATGTAAATGGTCTAAACTCTGTTCAAAAGATATAGACTGGCAGAATGAATTGAAAAACAACATCCAATCATATGTTATTTATAGGAGACTCACCTTACACGCAAAGACATATCCAGCTGAGGGTGAAAGGATGGAAACTGTATACATATCATTCAAATGGAGACCAAAAGCAAGCAAGAGTAGCTTCTTTCATATCAGACAAAGTAAACTTCAAGCCAAAATTAATCAGAAGAGATAAAATCACTTCATACTAGTTAAGGGAATCATCCAACAACAAGATGATATTGGTTATTTATGCCACAAACATAAGTACACCTACTTGAATAAAACAAATCCTTTTCAATATAAAGAATTAAATAGATCACAGTACAATAATACTGAGTGGTTTTAACAAACTTTTCTTACCATTAGGTCATTCAAACATAAACTACGTAAAGATTCTTCAGAACTAAAAAATACTATTAAACAAATAGATCTAACATAAATCTATAGAATATTTTACCCATCATCAACTGAATTTACTTTCTTCTCAGTAACACATGGAACATTCTCAAAAAGAGATCATTTGGACACAAAAAAATTCTTAGGAAATACAAAAAACAGAGATAATTCCTTGCATCCTATCATATCATAATGAAATAAAATTAGAAATCAACAAGATAAAAGACAGAAACCATTTTAATACCTGAATATTAAATAATGAACTTTTGAATGAAGAATGGATCATAGAATAAATCAAGGAGAATTAAAAAATAATCTTACAAAAAAATGAGAACAGAAATACAGCATATCAAAATCTCTGATATAGTATGAAGATAATTCTAAGAGGAAAGTTTATAGCATTGAGTGCATAAATTTAAAAGAAAGGATAACAAATAACTAACTTAGTGTTTGTTTTAGTCAGCTTTTTTGGTGCTGTGACTAAAGGACTTGACCAGCACAATTGTAGAGGAGGAAAAGTTCATTCAAGAGTTCGTGGTTTCAGAGGTCAACAGATGGCTCCAGTCCTCTGGGCTCAAGGTGAGGCAGGACATCCTGGTGGAGTGTGTGGCAGAGGGAAGTAGCTCACATCATGGTGATCAAGAAGCAGAAAGAGAGTCTTCACTCTTGAGATACAAAATATATACCCCATAGCCATGCCCTAATTCCCTCCTCCTTTAGCCACACCCTATCACTTCAGTTGCCATTCAGTTAATCCCTATCAGGGGATTAAATTACTAATTAGGTTAAGACTCTTACAACCCAGTCATTGGACCAATATCAATGAACTTGAAACAGCTATTAAAATCTTCCAACAATAAAAATCCCAGGACCATGCTAATTCCTAACTGGGTTCTGCCAGTCATTTAGAAAATAACAAACATCAATCCTCTACAAATTATTCCATGAAAGAGACAGGGAGGGAACACTGTCAAATTAATCCTATGAAGACAGTATCACTGAGATTAAAAAAAAAAAAAAAAAAAAAAAAACAGAAAAGGACACATCAAGAAAAAAATTCAGAACAATAATTCTGACAAGTTAGATGCAAATATTCTTAATCAAATATTGGCAAATCACATTTAAAAACACATTAAGAAGATGGTAGAACATGATCATGACAGTACAACATGATCAAGCAGGTTTCATCCTAGGGGTGCAAGGTTGGTTTACATATGCAAATCAATAAATTTAATCCATCACAGAAATAAAATTAAGGACAAGGATCACATGATCATCTCAATATTTGCATAAAAAAGCATTTAGAAATATCTAGCACCTGTTCAAAGAAAACCTTGTAAAGACAAGGGATAGAAGGAATTTACCTAAACATTGTAAAAGCTATATATGACAAACCCTAAGGCCAACATCATACTGAATGGAGAAAAGTGAAACCATTTCTTATTAAATCAGAAACAAACCAAGAATGTCCACTATCACCACACCTATTCAATATAGTTCTTGAAACTCTGACTAGAGCAACTGGACAAGAAAAGGAAATTAAAGAGATACAAATAGGAAAAGAAGAAGTAAAATTATCTCTGTTTGCAACTGACATAATTCAGTATCTAGAAGACCCAGAAAACTCCACCAGAAGACTTCTAGAGTTCATAAACAAATTTAGCAAAGTAGCGGAATACCAGATCAACATACATAAATCAATCACTTTCCTTGCTCCAATAATAAATCTACTGAGAAAGAAATCATAAAAGCTATCCTATTCACAATAACCTCAAAAAATACTAGAGAATCAAGCTAGTCAAGGAGGTGAAGGAATTCTACAGTGAAAATTGTAGAACACTGAAGAAATTGAAGAATATCTTAGAAGATGGAAAGACCTTTCATGTTCTTGCATAGGTTGAATTAACATTGTCAAAATGGCTGTACTACCAAAAGCATGAAACAAATTCAATATAATCTCCACCAAAATATCAGTGCCATTCTTCACAGAAATAGAATAAACAGTCTTAAAATGCATTTGGAAGAATAAAAGCCTAAGAATAGCTAAAGCAGTCCTGAGCAGAAGTAGCAATACTGGAGGCATCACTATAACTGATCTCAAATTATACTATAGAGCTATAGCAAAAATACTATGATATTAGCATCAAAACTGACATGAAGGCCAAGGAAATACAAAAGAAGACACAGAGACAAATCCACATAGATACAGTCATCTGATACTTGAGAGAGATGCCAAAAATATATGTTTGAGAAAATATAGCTATTTAAACAAATGGTACTAGAAAAACTGGATATCCATATGTACATTAATGAAATTAGATACCTATCTTTCACCCTGTACAAAAGTCACTTAAAGTGGATCAAAGAAGTAGGAATTAGATTAGAGACTTTACAACTGCTAGAAAAAAACATAGGATTAATGATCCAACATATTAGCACAAGCACCAACTTCCTTAACAGCACTCCTAAAACTCAAGAAATAAAACCAGGAAACAGTAAGTGGGATGGCATCAAATTAAAAAGCTTCTTCACAGCAAAGGAAAAAAGAGCGTGAAGAGAAAGCTATAGAATGGGAGAAGATCTTTGACAACTCCTTCTCTGACAGGGGATTAATATCCAGAATACATAAAGAATTCAAACTTAACACTAAAACCCCAAATAATCCAATCAATAAATGGGCCAAAGAACTAAACAGATACTTCTCAAAAGAAGAAATACAAATGGCCGACAAATACATGAAAAAATATTCACCATTGCCAGCAATCAGGGAAATGCAAATCAAAACTACATAGAGATTTTATCTCATTCCAGTTATAGTGGCAATCATCAAGAATACAAATGATGAAAGGGATGGATTCAAACTAAAAATATTCTTCTCAGCAAAAGAAACAATCAATGAGGTGAAGAGAGAGCCTACACTTTGGGAGCAAATTTTTGCCACACACACATCAGAGCACTGATCTCTGATATAATATATAATATCTCTATATATTTTGAGATATATATATATATATCTCAAAAAACAACACACACAAAGACAATACAAGTGATAATAAATTATGGCAAGGATGTGGGGGGAAAGGTACACTCATACATTATTGGTGAGGCTACAAATTAGCACAACCACTTTGTTTTCAATAACTCCTAAGAATGTGTCTTGTCAGATATCTTCTCTGAATAGTAGTACAGCATAGCTAATCACTAATTCTACATCATTATATGTATCACTCAAGAATTTGAAACTCAATTTCTGTAAAACTGAACTCATTATATTCCCTCGGAACACATGTTCTCCCACCCAGTTCTCATAAATTCTCCAGGGTCTTGACTGATTCTCTTGGGTCATTCACATAGTTTCTATATCCAGAAACTTGAGTCATCCTTAACTCTTCCATCACTGTCCTTCTTTCCTTTCCTTTTCTCCTTCCCTCCCTTCCTTTCTTCGCCCAGTTAATATTTAATAAATCACTTTTATGTTCCATTCAGTAAATTGTGTGCTAAGGCTATGATAGGAGAGAAATAAGCGTGGTTACAGTTCTCATGGTTCTTATGTCTAGCAAAGGAACAGATAGTAAATAAAACATTTTACAGATTAATGTAAAATAAGGGCTGTGTTAAACTCTATGTAGTAGAGGAACATGACACTATGAAATCTTGTAAGAGGAAATTATGCCTATGAGCATCTTTCATCTTATAACAAATATGAGAAATTATGGTACTAATCCTAGTACCATAATTTACTATCTTTAATTTACTGTCTTTAATTCTATTTTTTCCCCACTAATGATTTTTTTTCTTAAGGAAAAACAGATAAATGCCTGTAGGTAATCTTTATTTTTATGTCCTCAAGGTCACAATAGTTAGCTTTTCTCCTCACAAACAGCATTATGGAAAGCTTATAAAGATGGCATACAGGGGGCTGGGATTGTAGCTCAGTGGTAGAGCGCTTACCTTGCATGCGTGAGGCCCTGGGTTCGATCCTCAGCACCACAAACAAAGCAATAAAATAAAGACATTGTGTCCATCCACAACTAGAAAAAAATTTAAAAAAAAAAGATGGCATACAGTATAATAATTAATCTTTTCAGATTATTACTGTGCTTCAGAATTTGGGAAGCTTAAAATAACTGAATTTTTATTACTCTAAGATTAGGGACTAAAGAGTCATGTAAATGTTCAAAGTATTAGCTTCATATTTTATAAAATGGAATATTAATTATAATTGTTACAGTCTCACTAAGAATTAAATTAGAATTTTTCTGAGATTGCCAACTGAAAGTAATAATAAATTTACAGCAAGGAGAATTTTTTAACTACAGGAATACCTCTCTCTCTTTCTCATTTTTTAAAAAAGTTCCCAATTCAGAGCCTTAGAACTTTGGATATTCCCAACTAAATTTCTCATAGCAATGGTGTCCCTTGAACCATTTTGAGAATTTTTTTTTCCCCAGAAAGAATGAAAAGAGCCTCTTAAGCTTCCCAGCCTTGGGGTAGAATCAGAGTCCTTCTCTCTCTAGCCCCAGGGTACGCCTCCAACCAAAAAAAAAAAAAGAAAGAAAGAAAGAAAGACTCCTTAGAAAATACAAAGTTCTTTCTTCAGGTGGATATGTAAGGACCATTTATGATCCTTATGTATTTTGAAGGAAAGAGAAGAAAATATTTTTCTTTCCTTTTAGTGATGATGATAGTTCTTACTGATATACTACCTAATAGAAAAAATAAAAGAATCTATGATCACCCAACTCTTCCTCTTTACATTTCCTTTTATATTGGAACCAGATATTTCAACATATTTAATAACTTCAGTGACAAATTTGAGATTTAAAAATGAATTTTTAAAAATTATATCCAGATATAACAAATACAATGTCTATTTATTTATTCATTATCTACCATTCTCCAATATATAGTCTTAGAATTTGTAAATTCAACTAAAAATTTGCAGGTTCACGAAATGCCTAAAGGGACTTGCTAATTTTAGAAAACTAGAATATTAGCCGATGTTGGGGGAAAAGAACCACAAAACTGGGACAAACTGAAGTTCCTTTACTTACAAATAATTTAGTGTGTGGCTCCTAATCACAATGAAAATTTAACATCAATACAATAATATTATCTAATTCGTAGCTCATGTTTGAATGTTTTAATAATGTCTCTTAATCGATTGTTTTCTGAGTACAGGATCCAATCCAGGATCATAGTTGTCATGTCGCATTAGTTTTCTTAATTCTAGAATAGTTCTGTATGTAGTTTTTTCTTTTGTTGTTCTTGCTCTGCCTTGATCTTCATATTTTTGAAGAGTATAGTCATTTTATTTTTATATACTATTCCTAAAATTAAGTTTTTCTGATGTTTCTTCATAACTGTACTCATGATTATGCAATTTTGGAAAAATAGAAATAATGTTGTATTCTTTTTCTTTTTTCTTTTTTTTTTTTTTGGTACTGGAGATTGAACTCAGGTGCACTCGACCACTGAGCCACATCTCCAGCCCTATTTTGTGTTTTATGTAGAGACAGGGTCTCACTGAGTTGCTTAGCACCTCGCCATTGCTGAGGCTGGCTTTGAACTTGCAATTCTCCTGTCTCAGCCTCCCTAAGTGCTGGGATTACAGGCTTGAGCCACTGCGCCCGGCTTATTGTATTCTTTTCTATGCATCATAACTAGATGGCGCAAGCAGATTTGTCCCATTATGAAGATAGTTTAGATTGATGTCTACCATGTTTTCTGCCAGAAGTTAAATGTAATTGATAAGTAATTTTAAGGAATCTAATCTGAGAATAAAACATCTATTAATCACAAACTTTGTACCTACCAGTTTTAGCATCCATTTATAACTACTGCCTAAGTCAATTTTAACTAAAATGATTGGCAAAAATTGATTTTCTAACTCCATCATGCCCTCTGTATTTTTAGTTTGTATTCTAATTTAAAGAACAGATAGTTTTCTCCCTCATCAATCATATAAATATCTACCAAAATATTTATGTCAGTGTACACTTACGGGTTTTTATTCTATTTCATTGCTGTCATAGATCTAATCCATTGATATTATGTATTTTTAGGCTCAAATAGATCCAAATTTGGCAAGTATAGTTCTTAATCATGATGCAAATTTAACATCAATATAGCAATTTTATTTAATTCTTAGCCCATATTCGAAGTATAATCAACTGTCTCAGTAATGTCATTTAATCTATTGAAAGAAATTGAATGGAGTGGCATCTTTTGGCTAGATATTTTGTTTTCTCTATATAACTAGCTATAAACTTTGAAAAGCTCATTCAGAGAAACATCTTGGGTATGTAAAATCATTTTATATCTGTTTGTTTGTTGTCTATCAAGAGACTCTTGCAGCTCTGGGCCATGATTGCAGGTACCCTTTGTGAGGAGTTAATGATAGAAGTGATTAGTAGGTAAGTTGACTGTTTTGAGGTATGGTTATCAGGAGATTTTTAATTTAAACTTGTATCAGTTATGAACTCCATACAGAGAAACAATGAGCAAATTTCCTTGTTATAATTCTTGATTTTTTTAACTGTTTAGCAAACTCCTGAAAGAGAAAGTCAATAACAGCCTTTACTAAGAACAGTTCAACCAAAACCCCACCAGAATGTAAGCAAAGTTAGTTCCAGCATGGAGTTTTTCAAATTTTCAGTAATATTTCTTCTTTCTATTAAAGATCAGAAAGGCTATGCTTCCTAATTTAGTCATCTGATAAACACTTTTGAAGGTTTGTCTACATCCTCTCCCATCTTTGCCCTTATATTTTACTTGAAGCCTGGGAAACATAGTTCAAGTTTCCAAATTTAAAAAAAATATATAAAGTATTTGGTATAGAGTTCAGTCTAGAGCACCCTGAGATTCAATCTCTAGTACCAGAAAAAAACTTAAAAAATAAAAATAAGAATGAAGATGACCACAATGAAAATGCTTAGGTTTATTTGTTCATGAACTCTCTCAATATTTCACATGGAATCAAGACAAATCTTTGATTATAATTAGGTGCAAATTGCTTTTAAAAGCCAGAGAGAATCAATCAGCGAGTGGTGATTATGGAAGTGGGTGGAAGGCCCAGTAAAGCCCATTACATTAGCTATAAGAGCAACAGCAGTCCAGTAGAAGGCTGTTTTTTGATACTGAAAATTGACCTCAGGGGCACTCAACCACTGAGCTACACCCCCAGCCCTATTTTGTGTTTTATGTAGAGACAGAGTCTCACTGAGTTGCTTAGCACCTCGCCGTTGCTGAGGCTGGCTTTGAACTTGTGATTCTCCTGTCTCAGCCTCCCTAAGTGCTGGGATTACAGGCTTGCGCCACTGTGCCTGGCATTTTGAATTACAATTCAATAGCCCCATTTTTTTTTACTACTTAGACATTGAACGTGAAAGTAAAACTTGCAGTTAAGTCACCTGGAGGGCTTATTAAAATACACATTGCTGGGCCTTACCCACAGTTTCAGATTCAATCTATCTAGTTTGTAGAAAAATAATTTGCATTTCTGAAAAGATCTTGGGTGATGCTGGTATTACTATTCCAAGAATTCTGAGAGTCATCAATACAGAGAATAAAGAATATAAATTATTCTAATAAGAATGCAAACTTTCACCCCAAGGACTGTACTTAATATATTTTATCATCCTATTAGGATTAGGATAAAAGGGAAAGATAGAAGAGAAATAGGTAAGAAAGAAAGTCACCTGCAAATGTAGGAACCCATTTGACATTGCTTATAATAGAGTTCCAGAAATATATATATATATTTTGGTACTGAGGATTGAACTGAGGAGCACTCAACCACTGAACCACATCCCCAGCCTTATTTTGTGTTTTTATATAGAGACAGGGTCTCACTGAGTTGCTTAGCGCCTCGCCATTGCTAAGGCTGGAACTCGGGATTCTCCTGTCTCAGCCTCCCTAAGTGCTGGGATTACAGGCTTGCGCCACTGCACCAGGCCAGAAATATATTCTAATGTTATATATAGTAAAAAGAAATTTAAAGTTTTCTTCCCTACACATACATAAATATGTTGACGCACTGATTACTACCACATTCTAATGGTACCAGATGAATTATGTCTATTCACCTCACTGCTTGATCATGTAATAGAAAAAGTTTTCAAATATATAAACACTTCTCAGGTAGGCAGAAATACAGCTTCTCTGTGTTCCATAAGCCTTAATCTAAATTTGCACTGATGCTATCTTCTTAAAGATAAGAAAACTTTCATTTCACTTTTCACGGTAACAGTGTCCCTTCCAATTTACAAATAATACCTTGTTGCTATTGACCAATTTATGATGCACTATCAAGCAATTCAAGGTTTTCATCTTCCTCTCTAAAGTGAATGTTCTTTTCTTCTTTCAGGGCATAGCACTGGACACAGGTAGAGAATTAGGTAAGAAGACACCATCATTGTTCTGCTCAAAAGTTTCTAATAATTTTCATCTTATTTTAAGTAAAATCCAAACTCCTTTTAGGGCCTGCCAGAGCTAGTCCCACATGACCTCACTCCTGGTCAGCTTATTGATATAGTTTCCTATTCACCTTCTCCTTCTCTCTGCTCCATACCTGTTCCTGTGCCACGGCTTTTGTGCTTGCTTTCCCTTGGCAGGGGATATATTTTCCCTTCTGCATCACATGTTACCACCTTCCCACTTTTTAGGTCTTTGTTCCTTTTAGTGAAACAAAGAGGAACATTCTACTATAAACTGTAACTACTTCTTTCCTAGCACACAACCCCATCACCACTCCATTATCTATTATTCTCCATTGCATTTTTCAGAATTTATATATTTTACTAATTTTTTAACTATTAGGAGAAGCCAACAGTTTTATTCATTGAAATGTGGCCCTCATTGGGGTAGGCACTCGAGAATTTTTTCATTCCCATGACTATAGTCCAGTGTCTAGCACACCATCTGGCTCACAGTAGATCATCAGGAACTTAACGATGGGTAAATCAGTGCATAGCTGTGCACTCCCAGTTTTTAAAGATCGTTTGCTCATGTTGCTCACCCGATTGCATCTTGGCTGTTGGCATCTGTATTGCTGAATTTATTGCTAAATCGTGGGATCTTTGGCATGACTTCTGGCTTCAAAGTTTGAGCAATCTGTGGCAACCTGGCTCTGGCACTCAGGCTTTTAGATCTCTCTATTTCTTTAGCATAACTTGTTCAACTATGTTCATTCTCTCCTAAAGATTCATGAGTACTTCTTTCTAAAACTTCTAGTCATGAATGAAGAACTTGAGATCAGTTTCTGATGGCTTCTTCCTGCCTTAATAGAGACCAATGGCATCTCTGTGTTATAATGGCTGCCTTGGGGTCCTGCAAGGGAATAATGGCAGCTGAGTCCTCTCAGAGTTCAAATGGGAGATGGTATGTGTCCTTCTGTGGTAGTGTTCCTAAAACTACAAGCTGGGTCCCTGCTGCTTCATTTCCTGCTGATGCCCTGTGTGTAGCATATAGTGCTCATTATCATGCTTCATATATTAACCAGAAACTGATATTTGTGAGAAAAAGAAATAATTGTTTACTGTTGCTGTGCTTTATTTTAAAAAGTTGGGAAAAGCATGTTCAGATATGGTTATATAAATTTTAAGGGTCCAAGACGAGAGGTCCCATTATCAAACACTCCAGTACTGCTTGCCTCTTCGTGCATGATGCATGCGCCTACTTAGTGTTTGTTTCTGCAGAGTAACATTGGACAGGTAAGGTTTGCACTAAGATAATTTGCTATAATAAGCTTAATTTTCAGCACTGGCTCACTACTGATTAATGTATGTTTCATTCCTGAGCAATTTGTTTATAAAGTCAGGCTTCAGGATTATATTCAAATTATTGGCATTAATTTGCTCTTTTTATATAATAAGTATCTTACCTTTCAAGACTTATTTCTGCCATTTATGTTCTATCTTGGCATAATCAAATACTTATTGCAAGACCATGCATATCATGATCATCTCCATTTTTCTTTTAATTTTGATTCTTTTGTCTCCTATTAATAAGTACATTTTTTAAGGAAGGGTGCATGGTTAGTATAGTCTATGGAGTCTTTTATATCTGATAATGTCTTTATGCTTCCTTACACAAAATATACTATTTTATTGGGTAAAAAATTGTTGGGTAGGGGCTGTGGTTGTGGCTCAGTGGTAAAGAGCTTGCCTTGCACCTGTGAGGCACTGGGTTCGATCCTCAGCACCACATAAAATAAATAAATCTGTATTGTGTTCATCTACAACTAAAAAATATTTTAAAAAAAAGTTGTTGGGTAGGAAATTGTTCCCTTCAAAGCTATAGGTATTGCTGCCTCTAGTTTAAAGCAATAATTTTTCCTTTATTGGCAACATTCTTTTCACGTTTCTCATTTAAATTTTCTTTCTTTATTCTCATGAAAGGTATGATTTAGCCACACTCTTTTAAGTCAGAATGCATATGTTCATTATTGTCTTGGAAGATTGCCAAATCTTTTTCTTGGTTGTACAGTTAGTTGTATGGTATGGATGTGAGGTATCCCCTGAAAAATTAATGTTAGGTAAGGCAGGTATGTTCAGAGGTGAAATGATTAGATTATGAAAGATATAACCAAATCAGGGATTAATCCATTTGATAGATAAATAATCTGAACTATCTGGTAGGTGGGTGGGGTGTGCCTGGAGGAAATATGCTGTCAGAGGCCTGCCTCGGGAGTTATACTTTGTCCTTGGCTCTTCTCTCTGTCCATTCTGGCTTCCACGAATGGAGCATCTTTCTTATATCATTTCCTTCTATCATGATATTTTTGCCTCACCTCACTGAGCCTCTGTCACTGTGAGTCCCAATAAACTTTTCATCCTGTAAGTTTGTCTTGTCAAAAAGAAAGTTTTTACAAGTTACAAATTTTTCTTATAAAAAAACCTGACTAACATAGAAGGTGGTACCGGGAGTGGGATGGTGATAAAACTTCTGACCATGTGTTTCAGAAGCCTTTAGAACTTGATTGTGGGAGCAGTTTGGAAAAGTCTGGAGATTCAAGCTGGAGAAGCCTTAAAATGTTACTGGGGTATTTCTGGGTTGAGAGGGGCTTAGACTAGAATGCTGATAGGAATGCAGACAGTAGAAATTGTATTCATGAAGTTTCAGAGTGGAATGAGGACTCTATTGGAAACTGGGCTAGAAGTTAGTCATGTTACATCCAAGCAAAGAACTCATTTTACCCTGAGATTTGCACTAAGATTTCAAAGGAGGCCAGGCAATGCGTAGCAGGGTCAGAATCCCTGCAGACAGCCCCTGAGAGAGTGATATGTGAAACTGGAGGTAAAACTGAAGCTGAAATGGAGGCCCCTGGAATTAAGAGATGCCATGGACCATCTGCCACAGAAAGCTGCAGGAAGCAAGCAGGGTCAGGCTGAGAGAGAGGCCATGTGAGCTGCAAACAGCAAGGCCATAGGAGCAGGGCTTCACAAGCCCTTTGGAAATCATACCTCACCACCATTTTCCCCAGATGCCAGATGTGTAGCCACAGGACCTAATGTTTTCCCAGCTGGGTCTTGGTTCCATCTTTTCTTTCTATGTCCCTATGTCTCTCTTTTGGAAGAGAGATTGCTTTGAGAATGCAGTATTCTGTGTTGTTTGTTATATATTGGATTTATGCAGCTTACTTTTGATTTTAAAGGTGCTCATGGTTAAGAATTTTTCTTGAGTCTCAGAGGAGACTTTCAACATGGACTTTTGAGCAATGCTGGAACTGTTAAGTCTATGGAGATGGACTGAATATATTTTGCATTGTGAGATGGAAATTAACCATTGGGGGTCAAGGGCAAAATGTTATTGTTTGGATATAAGGTATCTCTCCAAAAGTTTATATTTAGACAATGCAGAAATGTTCAGAGAGTAGATTATATGAGCTGTGACCTAATCATGGATTAATCCATTTGGTAGATTATAGTTTGAATGGGCTATTGGATGGTAACTGTAGGTAGGTGGGGTGTGGCTGGAGGAATGTTTAGTGAGAATAGAAATAGAGGGTGATGAAGCTGGAAGAGTCTGTACAAACCACAGACTTCTAGTGTTTGCTCAGAAACCCAGTTTTCATCTTAGAAGAAAGACTATAGACCCCAATTCTCTGAATCTGAGAGAGATTTGAGAAAGGGATTATCCTGAAGTCTAAAATTTGCTTCTAATTTTTTCTAAGCTTTTTATTATAAGAAGTATTCCCTCAGTGGGTAAACAAACAAAAATATTTGAACTTCTTCATACTTACAATGTTCATTTCTAAAATTTAAACAAAGTAGGCTATCATCTGACCAACGGTTATTGTTACTTACCTGCAGGTCAGTCTTAGGAAAAAAATTGAAAATGTAATTCCAGTGAAGATATTGCAAAGCAGTGAAGATCTCATATATTTTTGGCAAAGGAAAGTAACTCTTTTTCTGGTACATATTTTAAGCTTTCTATGGAATGTGAAAGCTAGCCTCCTTATTCACACAACTTGTTTAACAGTTGAGACTTTTAAGTTCCATGCAGCTCCAGAGAGTAGTGCCATTAACCATATCTCTAGCCCTTTGGAGCAGTCGGTGGGGTTGAATTTCAGGAATACCAGGACGCTTGCTCAGGGTAAGGGCTGCATGGGGATCTGGCCTTGCTTCAGCAGCCTCAGGTGTTTAGGTCTTCTGAGAGGCAGATGGCTTCCGGATTGGTGAACCCCTCCCCCACCCTGGCTCTGCATTCTGAGACTGAAGGATTGGAGACTGCAGGACTCCAATTGGTGTGCGTGCCTTCTGAGCAGGAAGCTATGGCTCTCTTACCCCCTACGGCAGAGTGCTTCCACATAATATTTCACTGAGTCACAGTTTTCTGTGAATGTCCTAACAGTTTCAAAATGACATTTTTATGTGGCTTAATGTTCTAATTTGCTACAACTTACATTACATCTCTACTCCCCTAAACCAAGGACCAGATGGAATACATTCTGGTCAGGCATCCAGACAGTTACTATTTAGGGGATAATGTAGCCTTTAAAATTTTTTCACAAGAGAGTAAGAATCTGATTTTAGTACTCTCTACTCACAGGATAAAATTTATGCCAAGATAAATTTTAGCCTCCAATATTACCTTTTAGTTGGAAACATTTTATCTTGGTTTTAGGGATCTGTTCGGTTTTCTTACAGTTTTTGGTAGCAGTTAAGTTACACATAAAATGAGATATAAACATTGGGCAAGTCATATGAACAATTTCCCTGATCTACAGCAAAAGTTGAATTTCTGTCTCAACAAAAAAATATAGTCAATGGATATTATGAGATATAAAGTTGATTTTTTGTTGGTACTCGAAAGAGTTATACAATCAAGTACTTGAACATATTTCTTCTGTGATGGTAGTAACTAATACAGTCTGAAATAACTAACTTGTAAAAATTCTAATAGATTTTTGATATATCAACTATTGCTTCAAAAGTCAAACCTGAAATCCTATTTGTTGGCCTCTTCTCAGTCATCATCCTATTTGATTTCATAAAATAGTTAATACTTACTCTATCTCTCCTTTACCATTCCCGCCTACCTCATTTGTGTAATGCTATTCTTAGTTTTCTTTCTATCTTTGGAAATGTTCCTGCTCATCTTCTGGTATTAATTTATCTTTTCTATTCCTTAATTGTAGATATGCTTCTTGATCCTGCTATATTCTTCTGTTCTTTTGTCTTTCGCACAAGAAATAAAACAAAACACCCTTATCTGATGACATACTTTCAAGCAGGTATTGTTCCTATACAGATGTCCAAATTAATATCTTCTGAACAGTAATTCTGAATTTCTCCCTGGCCACTCACGTGTCTACCTCTACAACTCATCCAATCATGAAACATAACAATTGACAATTAAATTCATTACTTTCCCCTTAAACTGATTTCCTTCCTATTTTCCTTCTATTTGTGAATATAAGGGAAATATCTTTATAATTCATAATGAAAAAAACTCAGAGCTATCTTTAATTCTATCTTACTACCGACATCTAATTTGCTGCTATGTTCTGCTGAATCTGACACACAAAGTGGTCATAGAGATTTCAACAATTTAGAATTAACAAGCCCCAGCACAGAGTGTGCAAACCTTTTTCTACATTTACATTGACATCTTATACTGCAAGTGTCTTAATCTTTACAGGGACATTACTACCAATTTTATAGAAATAAAAAGAATTATGGGCTGGGCCTATAGCTCAGTGGTAGAGCGCTTACCTGGCATGCGTGAGGCACTGGGTTTGATCCTCAGCACCACATATAAATAATAAATGAATAAAATAAAGATCCATCAACAACTAAAAAAAAGTTTAAAAAAAAGAATTATAAGGGAATGCTCTAAATAACTGCATACTAAAAATTAGAAGGCTTAGATCAAATGGAAAATTTTCTGGAAAGACACAAACACCAAAATTGACTCAAGAAGAAATAGAAAAGCAGAATAGGTGAATAACAAGTTAAGAGATTGAATTGATAACTTTAAAACTTACCCCATAGATAAACTCACATTGAGATTAATTCATTGGTGAATTTAAACAAATATTTAGGGAATGGTAAATATGCCAGTGATTTCACTTCTAGGAATATACCCCAAATCCATATGTCTATCAAAAAATATTCATATACAAAAACTAGGAATGATCAACATGCCTACAAACAGGCATAAACACTATATGGAATACTATTTAGCATAAAAATAATAAAATATGGATATATGTTGCAATATAGATTAATCTTGAAAATATTTTGCTCTGTGAAAGAAGCTGAACAGAAAAGGTCATTTTGTGAACCTTTTATATGAATGTGATTCCATTTATATGAAATGTCTAGACTAGAGAAATGCGTGAAAGCACAAAGTTCTTCATTAGGGTGATAAGAATGTTTTAAAAGTATATGATAATTTCAAACTGAACATATGAAAAACCAATTTATTATGTAGCTTAAGTGAGTGAATTGAATAGAATGTGAATTATATCTCATCAAAGCTATAAATGTTTGCAAAGTGAAAAAGTTATATTTTTAATTTGTATCTATTTGACCATATGAAAGTGAACATCTTTTCATATGATTATAAGCCACTGTAATTTTTTTCATATTGTTTAATGATGAGTTTAGCTTATTTTTTGTTGAGTTGTTGGCTTTTCCTTATTGATTTGTAGCTAAAATAGTACTTCTATTCACTAAATAGTACTTTTATTTATAGATAAAACAATGTATTGTCTGATGCATGTTGTGAGTGTTTTTCCTCAGTTACTTACTTATTTTATTTATGGCAATTTGGCACTTGTTAAAAATATTAATGTGTGCAGTCTATTATCAATCTTTATGCTTCTCTTGATTTATGTCTTGCTTACAGGGAGCTTTTGCAAGATTAAAACAGAACGAACCAGTCTATATATTCTATTATTTTTGAAATTTCATTCTTCAGGATTAAAACTGTGACTTGTTAGGAATTTATTTGAAATTCAGGTTGAAATAATAATCCAGTATTACTATTTCCATATTGTTGGCCTGATCAGCCTACATGACTTACTGTGTTATTTTTCCTGTATTTGCAAATGTAAATATATACAGTCTTAAATTTGCATAATTACTTAAATATATTTTGGATATTTTAATTGATTTATTGTGTATCCTACTTAATTATCTTTTTATTTGCAAGCATTCCTTTCCTTTAGCTTTATAATGTTCTTGTCAGGGCAGGTAATTTTCTTTTATTTCTCTTCCTTTCAGGTACTTCAGGTTGTATTCACATATTTAATTTTTACATGATTTTCACAAAAAGAAAACCAAAAGCAAGCAGGTAAACATCAAAAATGCTTTTTAAAATGTTGAAATTACATAATATTGTTAGATTCAGACAAAACTTGATAACTTTCCAGTATTAATTTCCTAACTTAGAATACAATTTTTCACATATTGAAGTCTTTTAAAAATTATTTTTCAATAAAGTTTAACATTTTCTTAGATATTCTATACAATAGGCCTATGTATTTTAGCTTTGTTGTTGGATCTTCCAGTTTATTTTTATTTTTTTGTTAAGTAGAATCATGAAATTATATGTTAAAAAAATAGAGGAATTTTGGCAATTTCATGTGGTTCAAGTTAATAACTGGCTATTTTACTATAAAATAATTTTGGTTATTCTTAATCATAAAACCCTCAAAAGTTACTATAGTGCTGGGAGACTTTATTAATTCATCATATACTTATTGAGCATATGTGTTCTAGGCTCTTGAGATTGATCACTCATCAAAACATCCAATTTCCAGCCCATCTGAGGCTGGTACTGTTTCATTCTTCCACTTTTCTTGATTTTAATGTGAATGATTCCAGTGATAGAAAAAATATTGCTGCCTTTCTCTGTAAGATATGTTTAGTTTGTAAAGCATATTTTCATCTTTTCCTATTTTATAAAAAGCCTTTCATATAAAGGAATCATTTTTATCATTTATAGAAACAAATATGTATTTTTCTTATTTGACCTTTTAATTTTGTGAATTTTGCTAATAGATATTTAAATTTTATTTTGGAAAGAACACTAATTAGTCAAATTGAGTGATTCTCTTAATATTCTCATAGATTTTATTTACTAATAGAAAGGATTTTTTTGTTACTATTGATAGATTATAGTATTTCATTTTCTGTGCGATTTTCCATTGGCTTTGTTGCACTAACTTAGAAGGAATTTTGTCCCTTTAGTCTCTTAAATTGTTTAAATGGCATTTTCCTTTAATAATGTTTTCTATTTTTTTTCTGATAATCCTTAAGTTTCAATTTTCTATTTCTAAAATGTTGGAATTATATAATATTGTAAGAGTCAGACAAAAATTGATAACTTTACAGTATTAGTTTCCTAACTTAAAATACAACTTTGTGAAAGTCTTCAAGTCTTTTAAAAAGTATTTTTCAGTAAAGTTTTATATTTTCTTAAAGGTGCTATACAATAGGCCTATATAGACAAAGTAAGCTTGCAGAATTATTCTATAATCCCCATATCTATAGTTATTTTTCCATTCTTATATCTATTATTTTATATTTGTACTTTTCTTCTTTCTCTTAGAATATATAAGATAGTGTGTATGTATGATTTTTTTAGTTTTATTTTTTTGCCTTAAAAAAAAGCTCTTGGGCTTTTTCACAGTTCTACCATTGTTTTCTAATTCATTCATGTGAATATTTTCCTATTATTTTCTTCCTTCTGTTTTTCTGATTTTTAAACCCTGTATTAACTATTTCTTTTCTTTAGAGAAATGGTTTTGCTAAATTCCAGGGTTCTGATAGACAATGTTTTAATAATCATTCTATTCCAGTTCTTCATCATGTCCAGTGAAATTGTTCCCACAATATGGCTTCAGAGTTTGTTTTAAGTAATGAAGTTTATTTCTACTTTTGTTATACATTTCTAGTTTTATTGATTTCTCTTCTTATTACTTTATGTTCAGAAAAAGTGGTTTTATTATTTCACTGTTTTGAAATCTATTATGATTTCTGCAATGTGTTCCCTTTTAGTGGAAGGATTGTCTTTATTTGGGTGAATAACAATAAATCACCTGAGGAAAGACAAGGGACCTATTCTTTCTGCATAGAAATTCATAGACATAAGTTGAGATTGGATGGAAAGGTAGGAGAAAGGGCCCTGAAACAGAATGTGAAGAAGAGGCCAATTCTGGAGTTATCAAAGCACTGGAGTTACCAAAGCACTCATTAAAACAGATGCATGTAAGATTGAATTTTATATGATCAGTTTTGTAGCCCTGAAGTGAACATTCTTTTGCATATGGCCAAATTACCTAGATACTCAAGGAAGGAGAGGTAAGTAAGAGGGAAATCAAGAAGAACCATGTCCTATGTGGGAGGTGTTTGCTGGTGTGAAGGTGCAAGAGTACTAAAGGCTAACATTTCCTGATTTTCCTAAAGGAGTGTCACCTGACAACCTTCACAAGAAACCCTTGCCCCAGGGTTCTATGAGTATTCATTCCCTTTTAGATGAGAAAATGGAGGCAATGAAAAACTCAACAACTTGCCAAGAGATTATATGTTTGCTACAAGGCTTAAGTGAGTATGGAACAAGGCAAGTGGGCCTGATCTCTTACATCATTACTCCACAGTGCTGTGTGCTGAAGAAGTAAAGCTTCATCCGGTGAAGGCAGAGAACTTGTTGTTATAAAGGGGAGTCCACAGTAACTGTTAGAAACATAGGGTCTTGGAAAGGTGAAGAGTTCTTGGAAAATGCTCTCCTAAAGATCAGGAGATGATGAGTTTAGGCTGAATTCACCTAGATTTCCAGTGGCATGGTGAGTCCTATCCACATCAGGCAAAGAAATTGAATATTATACAAATGGATAATGATCAGAACTGATGCAAAAATCTGACCCCTCTGCAGCAAGTAGCCTAGGATCCTAACCTATTGTTAGCCATAGAGGGCCAACATTTTATTTGTAAAACTGACTTGTAGGAATTGAAACAGCTATTCTAGTTGCTGGTACAGGAAGCCAAATAATAACCCCTATAATAATCAATATCAAATGCCCAGATTTTATAAATAACTATGGCTTCCTTCATTTTCATTTCAACTTCCAACTTGAAACCAACCAGAGAAGGTCTAACATGTACCCCAACCAATCACATAGGATGTCCTGCTTCCCTGTGCCCACAGCCTCAATCAGGGCACATCTGAAGTCTCTCTTTATCCCCTGGGAAAGCTTTCCCACTCTCTACCTGCCTTTATATGTTTGCCAAACACAAGTGATGGTGGCTAACTCCTTTGCAGTAGCAAGCTCTGAATAAATAGCCCTGGCAAGTTTTTATCTGGGTGGTCTCCAGTTGGTTCCACAAGCTTTGTTATTTTGTGTGTATGTGTCTGTGTTTCCTATTGCATCAAAAGCTTGAAGACTAGGCTCTTTATTTATTTTTTGTGATCTTAGGTTATGCTCAGAGAGCATAACCTAGTCTGTTGCATTACTAAGGGAATGGAATATTTGTTGGATAGAATGTTTGGGGTGAATTTGGCTTGTTTCCTGGTGTCATATGACAAACGCCTCCTCTGTACTAGTGTTTTAGAGTTTAATAACTTATGTTAAGAAGACCGAGTCCATTCCACAGTAGTGATGATGATGACGATGACAATGATGATACTCCACTAGTAATGATATTATTCATTATATGTGAGGCATTATCTTAGTTATTTTAGATACACTAATTCTCAACACAGCCCCATGAAATAGCCCTCATTATGATTTTCTTATTTTACCTAAGAGGAAATAGTATTAAGGAAACACTTACTTAACCTGCCCAAGGCCATAAAAATGGAAAGTAATGGAGCTAAGATTTGACTCAGGTATCTAAGCCTAGGGTCTGTGCTCTTAACTATTAAACTATACTGTCTCTCAATTTCAGACAGCTTTAATACTGGTTACTTTGATTCAGAACAGAGGTATCAAATTCTGGAGATACAAAAGTAAGTAAGAGGGCTGGGGATATAGCTCAGTTGGTAGAGTGCTTGCCTTGCATGCACAAGGCCCTGGGTTCAATTCCCAGCACCACAAAAAAAAAAAAAAGTAAATAAGATAGGGTACTTTTTAAAAAACTGCAACTTTGGAGGGAGGGAGTAAAGGGAGTCAGGGATTCTCACAGAAGGGATGTGGGAAGAGCATCAGAAAATGAATTTTTGTGGTGGGAAATTATTTCACCCAGATTCTCAGCAGAAACAACTGGAGATCAGTATTGTGGAAGAAGCTAAAAGATGAGAAAGTCCTTGGAGAAAGAGACAGAGGTAATAACCTGGAGTTCCTCATGTGGGAGCTTGGATTTTACCCAAATTTTACTGAAGAACTTTAACTGCAATGAGGGAGTATGAGTTGATATTATCAGAATTAAGTATGTATACATTCCTTTGTTTTATATTCAAACCATCCTTTTTTTATGGAGCAGAACAATCATTCAAATAACGTTTACTGAGAGGACCTCGGGAGGCTAGGGCTGATGGACAGGTAGGGGTTAAAGCCTAACATCCATGACCTCACATGATCTTACAACAATCATTGCTGAATGTGGCACAAGATAAGAAGTTAAGCCAAATGGTTAAGAAGAGGTGAGATAGAATAGCAACTCAAGTCAGCATTGCAGAGAACTGCTCCTGGTCTTCATTCTGATTTTGAATGAATCACTTTAACTGCTTGGAACCCTATTACCATAAATGTAAAATAAAACAATATAACTCTTCAATCTTTAGGACTGTAATTCTAATCATAGAATCAATTAAAGTTTTGTGAAGTACTTCACCTTCTCAAATGAAGACAATATTAACAATCTCTGTAGAGTGGGCTGAAGTTCTGTCATCCCTAAAAGTGACCCCAGGGAGTCAGTTATTGCTTTCCAAACACAATAAAAAGGCCATGAAACAAAAGTGTCTGAAAATCTACCAATATAAACAGTGTGCTTCTTTTCAATTAAAGCATTAAAGCAATTCCATAAAAAGAAAATTCCTTGCAGCCTCAATTGCCAAATCTGGCTCTGAGTTCCAGGGAGTCTACAGCTCCCAGTTAATATTCTGGCTTTCAAAGATACTCTGGATGACGAGGGGAAAAATTGCTTCTCTTTGGCCTAGGTCCAAGAATGTCAACACTGCCGCTGGTTGTGAGCTTCCGCCTCTGCTGCAGCCATGTCACAATGGCCTCTTGAGCTGAACAACCGCTGGGTAAGGAAGATGAACCACATGAAGAGCCTGAGTACCCATTCCTGCATCACATAAGGCATTGGGAAGCATTACTAGATGAAACATGCATTTCCAAATCTTTTAAAAAAGTGAACATCTCCCAGAACAGAGTTAATATGCAATAATATTAGTTATATTTATTATAGGAAACCTAGAATGTGCATGTATCTATGTATATATATGCTTGTATGTATATATACATGTGTGTACATATATATATAATGAATATACAAGTATATGTCCATAAACATATCTAATAAATATATTTATTATATAGATTGTATACACACACACATACACATATGTGCATATAGTTAAAATCATTCCACACTTCCACACTAGTTTCATTACCTGGTATACTTTGGTTTTTACAATTAAAACTTCCTAATTTTAAATGTAATAAGGAATGAAATCTTAATTAAAATTGGCTTACTAATTTAATGTCCTGAAGAATAAGTCCATGGTACTGTCCACAGTAAACATAATTATAAAACAAGCAATAAAATTCTACAATGTACAACATTCAGGACATCATATTATACATGAGAAATACATACAATTTTATCTGTATAAAAGAAATAGCCAATGCTGTCCAGTATATTCTAAACAAAAATTTTAAGTTCTACTAAAATGAAATATCATCATGTATCATGCTTCTTTACGCAAAGCAATTGTAGACATTCAATTTGTATTAAAAATGGCAAATCACTCTGCTATATAATTAGCAAAATAGGAAAGATAGTACAGAAATCTTTAGAAGTTTGATAAAGATAAAAACAAAATACAATTGGTGTAATAGTGCACATCTGTGGTGCCCTGGGCACATTCTCCAGCAACTGGGGAAACTGAGGCAAGAGGATCACAATATTAAGGCAGTGTGTACAACTTAGCAATACCCTGTCTCAAAATAAAAATGTAGTTCAGTGATATAGAGCACCCTTGAATTCAATTCCAAGTAAAAAAGAAAAAGAAAAAGAAAACAATGTAGATACAAATGTTTTGCTGGTAACAGAGATAAAGAAATGTTATTTATGGTAAGGTGACTTCGTTCTAGCCCTAAAATTTCTGACTATGAAGGAAATAATAACAAGAAGAGACATATTGGCATTATGAAAGTTAAATAAGATTAGGAAAGTTATGGCTAACTTATAGGAATATATTATGTGTTTTAATTTCTTTTTCAAAACCTAGAAAGAATATCAGGATAAACATCAAAGGTTATCCATTTTTTTTCCAATAAAATATGAGACCTTTCCAAAAAAACCAAATATTTCAAGAATAAAGCAAACCAAAAGAGAATGAACTTTCTGGAGAGCTATACAAATTAAGTGGTTATTTTGGCCTAGTTTGGTGAGATGATTATGTAAAATTTTAAAAAGTAGTGAAAGAAAATGTAACTAAGTATTCATTATAGACATAATTATACATATTATGTACATAATTATTTTGACAATTGCCGACTTAGAAGATCCTTCATTATACAAGGAATATTCATGGAACATTTTATGAGGGGAATAGAAATATAGATTGGTATTGAAGAATTAAAGCCAATTAGTATAGTGGGAAAAAGTTTAGGCTACTTCCTAGCTGTACAATTTTTGGTAAGTGATTTAATCTCTCTGCCTCCTTTTCCCATCTATAAAATGAGAATAATGCTATGACCTCATAGGATGTCGTGACAATTAAAGGTGATAAATAATTAAAAGGTCATGGCTAGTGCTGAAAGATGGATTCAGAAGAAATCAGCCACATACCAGATAAAGACATTATGAGAACCAAATTTATAATTAATTTTTCTTCACTCCCACTTGATGTTACTACCAAGGACATTGCCATAGACAAAGTCAATAACCCTGTCTGTTTGAATTTGGTTTGAATGTATTTCTATAACGTTTAAAGGTCTACTACACTAATTTTAGTTATGAATATAATCTCATCCTAGATCTAACAGTGTTCAAATAAGGATTGCCTAACCTCTACCCCAAACCTAATGAAAATGTAAAGCTGCTAAATGTGTTCATGTGGCTCTGTGGTCAGTCTTCATTTGGCTTGTCATTGGGTTTCTTACAGCTTGGTGGAATAAAGTCAAGGTACTACTGGGTTTGACTTCATCTGGGTCAGTTAACTCTGTTTTAGTTCAGGTTTACCTAAGTCATGCTTGGCTTGTTGGCTTGCAAAGGAATGATCTTGGGAGGAAAAGTAATCATTTAAGGGGATAAGAGACAGTTAAGAGGGTAGAGGAAGGGCTTAATTCTAACAATGGTAGGTTACTTCAGTAACAGCAGATCAAAGTGATACATTAGTGTAAAATCACAAATAAGACCCACTGAAATTTAAAAAAAAATAGACGTTTCATCTCAGTTTGCTAAATGGTCATATTCTCTCTCAAAAAAAAGTATAAATTAAATATTTTAATATTCTCAAAAACCCATTCTAACTTCCTTTTTGTTCCAATCCAATTGTTTTAATTGGCTTTCCTTCTTTAGATAAGACCTCTCTTGGGTCTGTTTCATATTTCTGTAATCTTTTTAGCAGGTCAGGATCACCCACTATGATCTTCATTATTCATAAGATAAGATTGAGATTATCTTCTCACCTGAAGGAGAGTGACAAACTGGTGCGGCTTAGAATCTCTTCTAATCTTTCCATTGGCCTGAACTAATGAAGATTCCTTTTACTGCCCGATTTCTTTGATCTCTTACTCACAGGTCCCATTTTGATAATTTGGTCTGCAACATCCTAGCACCTTAATTTTCCTTTGGTCTTTTGTTGAACTAAATTTCCTGAATTTTAGATATGGAAAGAGAAAGGTAATTTCTCAAGTATAAAAGACTGCAGGGTCTCTAAAATGTAATTCAATATGGTCTTCCATCCTGAAAGATAGAGCAATATATTTATCCCTGTTGGGATTCTTGTATAGAACACACTCGTATCATCTTCCCCTGCTTGCTGAGTGTGTGCTGGGATAAATTGTAGTAATGTGATTTATGGAGCCTCCTTCCTTCAGTCTCTCTCAGTTTATTTGAGTTTACCATCCAAGCATCAGACTACTCCTGACAGATATGATGGAACTGGTATTGGTAGTCACTCCCAGCAGGGTTTGTCTTTGATGTTTTATTAAGTGTATGATTTACTAGCCTTTCCTTTGATTTACTAACAAAAGTAAGAAATAAAATCCTTAGGTTGGTAACAACATCCAAATGGTCACTGTGTGTTAGTTTTCAGAATAGTAAGACCTCCACTAAGAATATTATCCCACCATCAAATGTACCCCCAGATTGGAAGATGGTTTTATAATCTAAAAATACCATATGAAGAAAGTTTAAGCACTTGGCTGTCAGAAAATCATTTTTCCTCTGTGTGTGTGTGTGTGTGTGTGTGTGTCTGTAAATGTGCTCGTGCACGTGCATTTGCAAATCGTTTTTCCGGTTAAAGGAAAAAGTAGTGACAATGACAATTTCATCTAGATATTGCAACCTAGAAAAAGAGCTAGAAATTGATCAATGTTGTAGTCTTTTCTTCCTTCCTATATGGTCCTAGCAATCATAATTTCTGAACATTAGAAAACAGAATGCCAGATGTTGATCACTACAAAGTGCTTTGAAGGACACTGTAAGGAATTCTGACATTTTGGAACTTGGGACCTTGTTATGCTTGAAGTTTGACTGGTGGAACATCAACATTCTTCACTCTCTCTTTGCAAAATATTTGCTGTAAAGTGTAAATAAAGAAAGGGGAGTATTTCTTCACATTGCTGTGCTAAAACATCTGGCATCTGGGGTTGTGTTTATACCCTTCTGCACTGCAGGCTCATCCTTCAAAGGAGCCTGGATTTTTCTTTCACCTCCTTGAATGTCCAAAAAGTAACTTTAATGTTTTTCTTAGGAAGACAATTTTGTCCAAGCATATGGTGCATCTTAGATACTTGGGCTGAAAAACAAGTCACTAAAAGAAGTTGTTCTCCTATTTATCTGTATAGCACACCTGCTTGTATCCCAAGAGCTCTGTGTCACTCAGGGATCCACCTACAGTTTCAAAATATAAGATTCAAAAATAATATAGTGCCTTTTGGAACATTATCTCACTTTAAAATGTATTTCCACCTTTCCCATTCCAAACAATATGATTACAAAAATCATTCCATGTGATAAAGCAAATAAATAGGAACTGAGATAGAAAATTGGGCAGAAGATTGAATAGAAACTGAACAGAAAACAAGAGTAGGAAGTAAAATAAACAGTATACAAAAGGTATGCTGTGCATTCACTATAGATTAGCCACAAATTTGGCTCTGAATTTCCTAGCAAACAAGTCAAAAAGAGAAACAGGATCTATCACATGCATTTCAATGTTGAGAAAGAAAAACAGGCCAGCAACTTAGAAAAAAAGTTTCTCTTCCTGGTACAAAGAACTATGAGAATATTTTTCTGTGCATTATAATAAAGAGAACATGATAATTTTGAGAAAGTATCTTCCATATCATTCTTGTTATGAATATAGCAATGGCCTTCACAGGACTGTTGAAATAATGTTCCTGAAGGCATGTCCATGAAGTTCCCCCAAAGCAAATTTCCATAAAAGGAATCCTAAAATGTCATCTGAGAACACAGACCACTGGTGGTCTCACTGAATCCAAGGATATATTTTAGTCACTGACTGTTTAGCCTAAAAAGAGATTCTCCATAAATATCCATTCACACATTTGCTCAATAAAAACTACTTGTTAAGCACTGACAATGTGCCAATCATTGTTCCTGGTGCTATGGATGTAACAACAACAAAAAATAGATCTCTGTTTTCATGAAGCTTAAATTTTAGTGAGGATGGGAGAAACAATAAAGAGACAAAATTATTATTATTATTATTAATTATTATTATTGGGGGGTACTGGGGACTGAACTCAGGGGCACTTAACCACTGAGCCACACCCCCAGCCCTGTTTTGTATTTTATTTAGAGACAGGGTCTCACTGAGTTGCTTAGCTCCTCACTATTGCTGAAGCTGGCTTTGAACTCGCAATCCTCCTGCTTCAGTCTCCTGAGCCACTAGGATTACAGGCATGTGCCACTGTGCCAGGCTAAGAGACAAAAATTATTTTCAGAGATTTCTAGAAATGCTGTGAAAAAAATTAAACAAGAACTATTTTTGGTAGGTTGTTCAGTAGATGCTTCACTAAGGCAGTGACAATGGAGCAAAGCTGAATAATGAGATGGCAGCAAAAATCTGGGAAGTCACAGCAATCCCAGGAGTCAACAGTAAATGCAAATGTCCCAGGGTAGACTTGAGCAAGGAGTGTTGGAGGGGCCCATAGAACTGGAGAATGTTGAACAAGAGGGAATGGATGATAATAGCAATGCTCTGAACCTATATGTGTCTCCTTTGGGCAAATTAGAGGACTCACTGACTTTAAACACTTCAATCCCATCATTTCATCATTTTAATACCATATCAATATGTAATTATTTGATGTTATAATGTTGGGAGAAGCCCTTTAATTGACCTGTGTTGGAACATTTTCATGATCCAGATATCTAAGATGTTTCATGATTCATACTGATTGCTATCGTAAAAATGCTTCTACGTTTTGAGGGGCAAAGATTGTGGTTGGCCTAAGACCACACCTAATTGGATGGTCAAAGTCAAACAACAGACCTTCATACTGTAGAATCAGACTTGCTAATTTTTAGTGCCACTGAACATTCTAACATGAATCCTCACAGATCTTGAGTGTCTGCCAAATGTAAAGTGGTCAGTTTTAGAGGCACATGCATTCTTTCAGCTGCTAAGTTTCCTTGAAGCACTTCATCAAAGAAATGCAACACAAGTCCTTAATAACTGTGAGCAATTTATTCCTGTGTCTTTGGCAGGATTAGAAAATTATAGCAAGAAACAGGAAAAAGTCTCCTAAATTGGACATCATCTCAAGCTTCAAAAATCTCTAGCCCAGTGAAGCAACAGTTTGCTGAGATGTAGGAAATGTAGCACACAATGGTGCTGGAAATGCCAGAGATGTTTGGTGAAATCCACAATCCACAACTTCAGAAGTGTTAAATGAGTCCTAGTGTTTAGGGGCAGCATCCTTCCATTGCTATAAAGAGTGTTTAGAAAGGGCTAAATTTTCTAGGAAAAAATAATAAATGCACTTTTAGATTAAAGTGACACCATCTTCTGAGATTTGACAACATCTTGAAAACAGCTGCATAACAGCTTTTTCATATTTTCTTAGTTAACATCATTGTGACATCATTCTACGACTGCCAATAAATTATTGTAAAAATTCTGCTTAAAACTAAAAATTCCAGAAGGAAAGCTAGTCTTTGAATCTGGAAACCAAAACAAGTCAACATATGCATTAATGGTAATGTACACAATATTTTCTTATCCCAAATTCCATGTAAGAAATAAAGAGGTAATAGGAGAAAAGGTTTTTTAAAATGGTAAAATTGCTTCTGCCTCTACAGACTAGAATCTGTTATGAACTTAGCATCTGCTGTTCATCTTGAGTCAATGCTAGATACATTTCCTTAGTACTGCATCTTCTTTCCTTTAGTACAATTTAAAAAGTGGACCAGAATCCATGACAGTATTTTCAAGGAGTTCTCATCCTTCTATAGATTGAGACAAACTGATAGTTTGGGACCTATTCATGGTTACAATTTCCTTTAGTTCTCTCTCCTTTGAAGAATAGGTGGACCTATGCAATTCATTCTTACTATTCTTCTCCTCTTTGCACACTCTGAATGTCATCAGCTTGTGTGACAGATTTATGGGATGGGATGTGGTAAAGAAAATATCAAAGAATTTCAAGTACCTTCTTTAATAACCAAATTATGTCATTGGTTTGGAAAAAAAGATTAGTTGTTCTGCTAGCAAAGACTACTATAGGTCCATTTGTATTACTCAGAATTTTCCACACTGAAAAAATTCATGGCCTCTATCTGTTTTCAAAGATCTACCCACCATCATCTAACTAAAAATTATTTTCTTTGCTGGTTTTAGGCACAGCATATTTCTAGGATGTCCAAATCTGTCTTGTCTATACTGCTAAAAGTTAAGCAGAGACTTGGCAGTTTTTCAGTTCCTTACACTGGAGACAACCAGTTATCCTGAATTGCTGTACCACAGCTCCATGGGCAAATACTGGCTTTGTTTAAAAGTTGTGTAGACCTTACCAGGTAGCGAGACATCAGCATTAACATAAAACAGTACAGTTTGATACAAATTATGCTGAAGGGCATAAATAATTACATCATCCATATTATTCTCAAATAATACAGCGTAAGTTTTAAAGGTTTATGGTATGCAGGGACTTTGTTACCTCCAAAAAAAAAAAAGAGAGAGAAACTTCTGAAGAAGAATGCTTTCAAGATCAAAGGACCTATAGCAACAGATGACATGTCAATGGCCTCCACATGCTGGGCATCCTGCTGAACTCCTATGTGCGTTATTTCATTTTCTCATCACAAAATCCCTGTGGACTGTTTATTATCATTGCCATTTCACAGCACCACAGATTGGAAACACAGTGACTTGCCCAAGTGTGGACAGCTAGGAAGCAGAATATTGGATTTTGCTACCTACCTTCCTAACATCGTTATGAGTAGCTTAGTCCAGGATTACCCAGAAATAAGATCTGATGGTCCATCAAACCTACATCCTGTAGAATAATTAAAAATTAAAATCAAAAGTGACAAAAAATGTGGTTTCTATAGCCAGGCACTGTGGTATATCCAGTGACTCAGAAGGCTGAGGCAGGAGGATCTTAAGTTCAAGGCAACTTACCAAGATCCTGTCTCAAAATAAAAAGGGCTGGGGATGCAGTTCAGTGGCAGAGCACCCCCAAGTTTAATTCCATGTACCAACAAGAAAAGAAAAATGTGTAGTTTTTAAAATTTTATCAAACTGATTCACATTCAGTCCACTTCTACAAGACCCATTTTCCTCTCCCAAATCCTAAAATGCTATGGAATAAGGGAAACAGAAAATACAAATGTGAATTTTTACATACACTAATAAAAATTTTCTAATAAAAATTTTCAATTTATTCAGTAATGCATTTGTGATAAATTATGTAAAGGATTAAAGATGAATTTGACTATAGGGTCAAAAAGCAAAACAAAACAACAAGCAACCTGGTTGAAAGCATCCATTTTACCTCCTAAACTTTCTTTTATATTTTTCACACTTTAGAATCCAAACATGGATATGAATGGCATAAATAGTTTAAATAACACGACATTAACCTTTTTTTTTTGACACCAGCATTGAACCAAGGGGCACTCTACCCTTTTTAGTACACTCCCTCCCTCTGGATGTGTAGGAGGACCAGAGGTAGCAGCAATAAGCTCTGTATAACTCTGATACTAGATTATCATGTGTGCTCAGAGTGCTGAGTGAATTAAGAAAAAAATACTTAGAGTAAATCATCAGTTTTCTGAAAAGTAATTACATAAAAGATGGAACAATATCATTTCTAAAATCATAAGGAAAGGAACATGGTGATATTTTTATTTATCCAATGTAAATTATTTTTAAAAATTCATGTGTGTGGTGAAAAAAATTAGTTTATAGGTAATATGTTTATATCTTAAAAAAATGGGCCTTGGTCTTCATTTCACAGTCAGAACCTATTCTTTCCTGGACCCAAGAAACTGAAGGTGTAAGGCAAGTGAGAAAGATCCAGAGGATCTCTCCTAAAATCCTGCGTGAATTACAACAATATTGAAATTCAAAGTGCCTCTTCTACCCAGGACGGTCTAATGAACTATTCATTTTGCAGACCAAAAAAAAAAAGTCTGACCTTATAGCCCCCCGCCCCCCTTGGCCTTGGCCTGACTAGATTGTAAGAGAATAGAGGCAATCACAGTAGTGCGTATTTATTGGTTGCTTTTCCTCATTCTTCCCTTCCTCCCCTCCTCTGTTCCCTAACCCTGTAGGAATATGCCACACCCCTATGTCTATATAGTCCTGACTGACTTAGATCAGTCCTCACAGTTCATTACAGTTTATTTTTTAACTGCAGTTGGTTCAGGGATTGGCATGTAACACAAGCACACCAATGAGGGTTGGAATTCTGGGGTTTGGGATTGAGCTATCTAGGAAGTTGACATTTTCATTTTCCACACAAGAACAAGAGCTACTAGACAATACTTTGTCCACCAGAGCGACCCAGTCTGAGAATGGCACTACCAAAAGAAATATGACCCTCTAAATCAGGAAAGAGAAACCAAGTTTTTGGTATCATCAAACTAACAGATCAAATCTGAAGCTTATCTGCTTTTCAGAAAGATAGGCTAAAAAATTCCCTTTACATTTTTAGTCAACTTGTTTTAAGTGTTAATTTCAACAGAAAGAATGGCAATTGATACAGACATATGCTTTTGAATTAGGCACAAAATAAAGAATGGAAAGTTCCTGAAGCATGTTCTCTGAGACTTTCATATTGAATTTTTAAAAAAAGACAGTTGTGTTTTATCATTCTATTTCAGAACATCTGACCAATTTAAGGTCAAAGAGAAGACTGCAAATGTTTTAATTTTTTTTTCTTTTGTTCAGTAGACTTACACATAACCTGTGAGTATTTCCTTGGAAATCTGTAATGCAGATTCTTTTCCTAAATGTTTCATTTGTAATCTGTAAGGTGTTCATGAGGTTGTCTTTTGCATGTGCTCAACAAGTGAAAACATATTGCTTTTTAAATATATCTTTAACTATTATCATTCATTTTGAGAAAAACAAATTGCTATTATGGTTGTATCTTAGAATATTAAAAAAATAGATACAATGCTTCCATTTCAACTTTTAAGTGACATTAGGGAGCCTTAGACACCCTGCTGGTGCGATGTCACATGAGACTGGGCTGCACATCGTAAGTTGAGATGTCACTCAGACCAAAGGGTATCCATAGCTTCACAAGGGCCTCTGAATTGGCAACCTATTAGAGACCAATTAAATCATATTATTACTTATAACTAGCAGATTAGTTATACTTCCACTAAAGTTAATATTTTAAAGTTTAGACCTCCCAAATAACAATTTGGTCTGTGCTAGTTCTTTTTACTCTGTTAGCAAAAATACTAAGGAGATACTAATACTTGCTGAATATTTACTCTGTCATATGCAGCTACATACATTATTTCCATTTCAGTCTTATGAAAACCCTCTGAATTGAAATAAGTAGGACATCACAACTAATAAATCTAGGAATAATACCAGGATGATAATAATGATAGTGCAGGGATTATATTTCTTTATCACTTACCGCTCCACTCACCCTTCAATTACTACCTGTCTTTCTGGGTGATGGCTGTTTCTCATAATTTCAAAAGACTGACTCTCTAAGTATTTTTACAGCTGTAACTTAAATTAATTGGTCAAAGTGGAACTTAAAAGCCAATGTATGTTTTATAGCATTTCCTTAAACCACAAATAATTTTCTGTGTGTCAGTGTTGTAAAGAGGATTTCATCAATACATGTGCCTTTAAAACTGTGGGAAGCATTGTGGATGGTTCGATCCTTTTGATTTCCAGATGAAGGAGCAGAACATTTAGACCCATAAGCACAGAGTCACTAATGCAGAACCACTGGAATGAAGACCAAATAGCCTTGGTTCAATATTTCATATGTTTATTAAATTTCAAAAATCAGTTAGTAATACAGTGAATGAAGAGGGAGTAGAGGAGGAAGAAGAAACTCATTGGGAAAGAGCCATAATAGTTAAATCTGAGTAAAAATTAAGTTATTCAAGTAACAAATTTCACATGTTCATGGCTTAATGAGAAACAAACTTTTTATTTATAAGTAGAAAATATATTCTGTGGTGTTTGACATATTAATATTTGCTGCGCTGATATTTATTATGAAGAATGGCTCTATGAAATGGACACATTATTCCCTCCTTTTAATAGGGGGAGGAAAGTAAAAAAAAAAAAAAAAAACCAAGTAACAAAATAACAGTGGCAAAGTGGAGATATGGCCATAGTAGAAGAAAAATGAGAGAAAAATCATTTAAAAACCGATAAAAGATGAAGCAAAATTAATTTTAATGTTTCCATATATTATAGCATTTTCTTTAACATTTCGTTGGTGGATATCAGTCATACTTTCATATTTCATGAGTCAAGCAAAAAAATATAGCTGGAAATTACTCTGCACATTAACAAAACTCTCAGCTTTGTCAACAGGACCATGATGGGTGGCCACATATGCTGTGCACTGAGCTAGTCTAGAGGGTGCCATTTATACAAACAACACTGGGAATGAGATACTATTGAAATGGTTACTGCATGACTTCCTCAATTGTACACTGCATCCCCGTCTGGTGGAAGCTATTGGCTAGTTAATTATACCATTGTATCACAAATTTTATATCCTGTGATAAGAAAATAGTATTTTCCTTTTGTTTTCTAAGGTGAGATTTGAACAGACATTGCAGGTTTATAACTGAAATGTAAAACAGGATGTCCATGGGAAAGGCATTTTCCTGAAGGACCAAGAAAGAAGCCCATATGTCCTGAATCTGGTTACCTGCTATGTTAACATACACAGACTTCCAGATCCAGACGAATGAACAGAAAGATTTATTTTGAGAGTATCTATGTTATTTTAAACAAAGGGCACAAAATGCTTTCTTAAAAGGTCGTCTTTTAAATATCTTATTGTCACACTGTGAAACCCCACTCACTGCTGACCAGCATAGTTACACCTAAATAAATAGAGAGGAAGGGTAACTCCGTGGAACACTTAAGACAGAAATGGAGGAACTTGCAGTTTCTAACCTCAGCTGTGACCCTAACGTGGTGTGTGGTCCTGAGAAAGCCATTTAACCTCTTGATGTCTCAGATTCCCTTTACAGTTTCGGATTTCAGGGGGGTAAAGTGAGGAAAGGGTTTTGGAATTATCTCTCTTAAAACCCAGGAATGCTTCAAGAATGAATGAATATTTTATAAATGCAGAATAAAAATAAGTCTTCAATAGAAAAATATTTTGGCTAGGAACTTTGTGTGGGGAGGATAAAGGAGTTTGAGTGATTTTAGATTTTGATGTCAAATTACATTTATTTTTTTCCTTTCCCAGGGGGCAATTTAATATGTTTGTGGGTTAAGGAGAAATGCAACTTTTATTAATAAGGAGAAAAAGTAGATCCAATACAAAATTCGGCATATGTACATTTGCTACTTCCATATCCATTATTAAGAACATGATATAGGCACAGTGTTTTTTCCTGTGGTACACATAAATGAACCAATAAATGAGGTATGTTTCTATGTTATTTTTAAAAAGGCAGTTTATATAAGGTGGATAAGGCATGTTTCTAGCATCTAAAGAATTCAGATTTCTAGAAAGTTCAGGTCCAATTGTTCAAAATAATTTTGCATCTATAATGATTATATGTAAAATTTAGACATCCAAACATGCAAATACTCTGGACACTTTAATCTTTGGAGTTCTATACTGTAGCTCCTTGAAATGTTTTCACAATAAAGCAAACAGACTAGACTATCAGGCAGACTGTTGTTATATCAGTTTTAGAAACAAGGAAATTGAGATATGCCTATAGGTTAAGTCATTTGACAAATGTAAATGGAGAGCCAGGATGGGCTCCATAGTAGAATTATAGACTATGCAAAAGATGGAACATCATGACTCCACTACAGGGTGATAGAGCACCTTTAAAGTCTTTGTTTTTATTGAGCTAAAAGACATGATCAGATATAAATTTTAGAAAGATGAATTTGAGAATTTTATAGGAGAGAACAAAAACAGAATCAAGTTTGAATGTATTTCTTCTTTAACAGGTAAGAAAAATTAGAGAAAATAAGAGCAGAGAAATTTATCAGGTAGAATTTACAAGGTTCTATCTGTAACTATTATATGAAGGTAGGAGGGAGTTGTGAATTACTATATGTGAGGCAGGCAGGACAGAGGCAAGGGAAGTCAATGTTAACTGCAAGTTTCTTGCTTGAGTAGGTAGATAGATGCTTATGATAGTGAGAATTAGTATATAAACCAGAAGTCCATTTGGAGTGCACAATGTGTACAGTAATGGGTATTTTGAGGAGACTGTGGAATATATAAGCAGAGGTAACTATTTAGTAGACAGTAGTAAATCTGGTGAGGAATTTAGTAAGGGGAGTGACTGGGCCTTTGACACCAAGGTGGGAGGGATCATTTATAAACAAATGAAAAATGAACCATGGGAATAGGTGAGTTATCTTAAAGAAATGTAAAATAATAGCAAAGCAGGTAAAAAGACTACATAGAATATGTCCATTTTAAGCAGCAGTTCTCAAAGTGTTAGCCTCAGACCTGCAGGATCAGAGTCCATGTTAGAAGTGCAAAGACCCCACCTTTGCCATGGTGGAACAAAAACTTAAGGGTAGAATCCAGAAACCTATGTTCCACATGCTTTTGATGCACACTAAAGTTGGGTAGCCACTGATTTACTAAATAGAAAAAAAAAAATTTAAAAGAAGAGCTATCAATCAGAGAAATTGGGAATCCAAGAGAGTGTGATGTCACAGAAATTTCCATGGAGAAAATGACAAGCCTGGTCAGACAGTTTCCAATAAGAAAAATCTCAAGTAAGGACAGGACTGAGTAGAAGTCACTGAATCTACACAGTAGAAGCTTTTTGAGAGTAATCTTACACTTAAAAAATTAGAAATTAATACTGCTGGTGGTATTGATTTAAATTCAATATAACAGAAGGAAGTATATATGGACTGTGTCCTCAAAGAGTGTTAAAAATGCAAGAAACCAATGCATGCATGGCACTTTAAGGATATGGGTCACCAAAGAAAGGGGTTTTTTAAGGAACATTTTACATATGATTTAATGTTAAGGGCAAGTAAGATACTAGTTGGTGAGTTTAGTGAGATTCTGAAGAAATAATTGGAAGGTATGGGATAAAGATCATACCTTGAGAGACTAGAAAAATGGTAGATATAGTCATCCTTTTGAAAAAGGAGGCAAGTCTTAGAAAACACATAGAGTTTTTCTAAAACAAGGGCTGGGCTTGTAGCTCAGTGGTAGAGCACTTGCCTCACATGAGTGAGGCACTGGGTTTGATCTTCAGCACCACATAAAAAAATAAAGATATTTGTGTTCCTCTACAGCTTAAAGAAAGAAAGAAAGAAAGAAAGAAAGAAAGAAAGAAAGAAAGAAAGAAAGAAAGAAAACACATACGGTGAAAGGAAAGAACTTGAAGGAGCTTGCACCAGCAAAACTGCACCCAGGGAATTAATGGTGGAGTGAAAGTTGGCCAGACTGAGAGAGTTTAAGAGTGGGCCTGGTATAGAAAAGCTCTGTGGGAATGGGAATGCCAGAGCAAGCCCAGTGATCTGTCAACCTAAAATGGCTTTAGCTTTCTCTTCTTGCTTAGTTCTTAGGTTTGTGCATTTTCCCCAAGATGCAGTATATCAACGCATTCTTCATGCCCCACTTTGCAGCCTGGAAGGAAATAAATCTTTTCCTTCACAGATTCAATCAACCCTGGCACAGTTTTGATATCAAACTCAGGTCAGCTGAAAGGATAATGCAGCTCTCTTTACTCCTTTGGCTCAATAGACCCCAGGCGACCCTGTTCAGAAGAAGTGAAGAACATTGGCTGTAAGCTTATAAAATAAGTCAAATGGGCAAAGGAATTCATTTTGAAGATTCAGTTGTTCTGTAGTGATGGTAATGACGAAGTGTTAGGATCTGCATTTATCCTGTAGATCTGTTTTCTGGTATTTGCATGAGCCTGAATGAATTAGGTAAATGCATTTTCCAGATCTTCCCATTATTCTAAAGCATATAATGGCACTTCAATTTATATAGTCTAGACTTGTTATCTCACACTGCTATAAAGCCATCAAACACAGAATTTCCCAAGCCTTGGATTTTCCTTTGGGTCATTTTCACTCACCAGTTCTGTTCCAGCAAACAAAGTACACATTACTTATAGATTTAAGACATGAGTTGAGAGTAAATTTAATATTGGATGACTGTGCAAATATGAAAAAGAATCCTTTGCTATTTGTTCATGTCTTACAGGTAATTCAGACTGCCATTTGTAGATGCTCAGAATAGCTAAGATCTTTGGCCAGAAAAGGTTTAAATTTTGGAAACTTGCACTTTCAGCCTTATTACAGACATAGAGCTCTACCAGACCAGATGACTCATTTAGAAAAGGAAGCTCCTCAGAAGAGCTAAGATGCAAAATACATAGGTTACTTCTAATCCTTAAAAAATAATCCCCATTTTTGAAGTTCATGAATAGAAACTGGAAAGCAGATAATATCAATGGCTAGGTATGCCTATCTTTTCACCTCCCAAAGTCACAGAGAGAACTAAGATGGTTGTGGGCATTTGTTTAAAAAAAAAAAAGGTAGGGGAAGGAGGTCTGGAAAGTAGGAACATGACACTGGAGGGGACAGGATATGGACCTGACCTCACATTGTGGGACTGAGGAATTTTCCAAGAGTGAATCGTTATAGGTGACAGTTTTAACAGGCAATCTAGAATGAGTACTAAGTGAACATCTGGATGTGAGCTTCTACCAAGAGTGAAAACAAGTCAGAGTTAGTTCACTTCAACTACTGTTTTCATTTTTATCTTATGAATTATTTTTTCTTTATCTAAATAATTTTCTTTTTCAACTATTAAGTTTATTCTAAGGTTAGAAAACATTTTGTGTAGAATTAGTGGGGGGTAAAATTGTCATCTCTATGGATATACATGACCTTCAAATCATAAAACCCCTCAAATCATCTAACTATATCAAGAGAATAAAAATGCTAAATACTAAAATTTGCTTCATTCTCTGCTTTTTGATTCTATATCCAATATTTGTTATTGTATGTAGAAAGCTTCCCTCTAAAATATTTTTATAATAATTTTTATGGAGTGGAAATAGCTGTAAAATTTAACTTAAGTAATAATGTTTTTGAAATGGGAAGGTACCACCCTAGTACATAATTTTATTAAAAAACACATGATGTGTATGTCAAATTTGAATTATACAAAAATAAAGTTATTGATGAACACTTTCCTTCATCTTTCCTCAAACATATTTCCTGAATAGAGATAATCACTGCATCAAGTGAGTTTCTTTCTAAAACCTTCTTTATGCGCTAGTTTTCTTTGATTAAACAATACTATAAAGTGTGCAGCCTGCTCTTTCTGTGCCCAGAGTATGGAGGAAGTATAAGGAGATGAAGCATTTACATGAGTCAGTGAAAAAGCTGAAGACTAGGGTTTCTGAGGATTAATAGATAATATGAATCTTTAGTATTTTATTACACAGCCTTATCAGTATTAGTTTCATGCTACAAATATTTTGTGTATGTGTGATCACTTATGTCCAGCAGCCATGTAAATGAACAAATATATCCAATATGCTCTTGAAATATGAATTCAATATAAAGACTTTATGCATATTGTCTTAAAAATTCCAAGTTCAACAGTTATTGAAATAGAATTTTCTAAGCCTTTTAAATATTATTTTGTTAGGGAATTGACCACTCAAAATTTCCAAGGGAAAATAGAATTTAAATTTGTAAAATACTGCCCTCTAGTGGAAAAAATAAGTACTGACTACATTCTCTAAAAGAAAATTCCTAACGCTAGTATTTAATACCATCATTGTCGTCTCTGTTAGTGTATGCTTGCAATAAGGCAGAATGATTTATTTTTTGGAGCATATGTCATAATATAAGCATTCAAATCCATGACTTTACAGGGTCAATTTGTGTAGAGTATAATCCTATCTTCAGTTATGAATTTTGCATGTGACTGCATGGGAATCCTATTGTAAAACTTGGTAAAAATATCAGATACTCTATACAGTCTACACAGATACTCTATACAGTCTATTTCAAACACTGCTACTTCTTATACCTAAGAGTAAAAGATGGCTAATAGCTCAATTACTGACATATAACATATATTTCTTCTAAAGAAAAAGTTTAATAACTTCACTTCAAACACATTAAATTGGCATCCTAATCGAGTCTTCCCCTTCTTTATGCACTTTATTATTGCTCCTTTCCCCTTTTCCCACATCATTTTGAGAAATATTACTATGATTGTTGAGCCTACCATATGTAGCACCTTACAAACATATGACTAGTTGAACGAAGAAAACACATGAAAATAAGAATGACAAATGGGAAGGGCTGAGTGACAGAAAGGTTTGGACTTCAGCATTTTATACACTATGTAATACTCAACACCAAATGACACCTAGCTGAAGAAGGGGCTTTCTCTTTCCACTGTTCCTGACCCTTAAATTACAAATGAAATAATTTGTTCCTTGGAAAATTAAAATCCAATCTACTTTTGTGATGTTTTGCTAACTAAAATGATAGCAATAGAAGGTGGATCAGTAAAGTAGAGGAAATGGATGAGAGAGATGGAGAAGGGGAGGGAAAGGGAGAGTGCTGGTGAATGTAATAGATCAAGTTATGTTCTGAGGATCATGAGGAATCTGTTTCAGTGTTTTAGATCCCCATCTCTGACTTGGAGGTGACCATCTTCTCCCAGTGTCCTTTACATCTCCTTGCCTTTGCACAGGTCTGTTTCTGTGTCTAAGTCCCATTTTTATAGAAAGACCAATCAGATTAGATTACAAACTCCCCTACTCTAGTCTGACCTCACCCTAACCAACCACATCTGCAGTGCCCCTGACTTCAAATAAGGAAATCATATTCTGAGGTCCTGGGGGTTAGGGCTTCAACATAGGAAGTTTTAGGTGGTACAATTCAACATATAATAGGGACCCTTTTGAGGGCAACTGATCATCAGCAAGAAATCTAAGCTTAGAGCAGAATCTGGTCTGAAATATAATACAGTTTTTTTTCCAGTAAGGTCTCAACTACAAACACTTAACCACTTAATACTGTGAATAAATGTTCATGTGGCCCTCTAGTTCTTTCTCTCTCATTCTTTCCACTGTTCCTTTCTTCTAATATCCTTCCATCTAATACAGCAAATAGAATTTACATAAGCAAACTATAACAAAAACTCAGATTTTCCTAGAATTGTTTTTACCTAGCTCAATACAAATTATTTTATCTGCTTTTCTGTGGACCACATACAAGGTCCTTTAATAATACAAAACAGTAGCTCAATAGAGGGACATATACCTATTTTAAAAACCTATATCAAATGAATAAATTACATGTATAAGTTCTGCCTTTTCCCCACTGCCATCAATCAGACCCTAAGTTGATAGCCAATAGAAGCTGAAGCAAAAGGAAAGAATGCAAGATTTCTTTTGTTTTGGATCATATGTACTTCTGTGTTCAGGATGTAGACTTTGACCCTGAGCCATCTATTATGTGTTTTTTCCTGACCTTGGCTTATTCACTTCAGATGTGAAATTGCTCACAGATGGCTCAGTGATAGCTTTTGTTACTGACTTGGAAAAAGTTATTTTGTATCTGTGTATGAATATCTAATAAGAGACACAATACCTGTATACTGGGAAAGAGGGATGGATTAGGGCCCTGTGAAGCTGCTAACGAAATTCCCATAGCAGTCCTCCTCTAAAACATTTGATCAATGAGTCCATAACATTTTTATTTTTCACAGTCTGTTTAATGCAATTTCCAAGTCAAAGTTACGAATATCTTCAAACTTTTTACATGGTAGAATTCAATTAATCAAAAATCAGTTTATTATATGTGTATCTGAATCAAAAGATGCATGGGTTCTTATTGATCAAGATTGTCAACATGTATAAACATTCAGTCCCACATGCATCATAAATTAAATGGATAGGTTGTCTTCAATTTAAACTTGCCCGTTTTTATATTTATGTATATCTAAATCAGGAAAGCTTTTCCCTTTTCTCTCAGGCATTCAGTGTTCTTTCCTTCTTTGTATTGGGTATTCACCCACTCTTACCCATAGAGAAATATCTGAAACTCATTTATATATTTTCAAATGTATTTGCTAAGAGTTTAAAGCATTCACATCTTCAAAGGAGAATTGTAATTATTAGTATTATTCTTATGAAAAGCTATCAAATCTTACCATAAGGCAACCAAAAGTCTACAGTAGAATTTCTAGCATCTGTAACATATTTGAGGGAACAGTTTTAAAAGAGGATAACAGAGATCATTTTTCTGCCTTGCTGAAGACCCCCTGTGGAAGTAAAACACATATCTATCACATAAGGAAGGTTTTTCAACTGAAAGTTTGTGGACTGCTAGATCGTAATGAAATTAATTTAGTGGCCTACAATCAGTATTTTTTAAAAAAAATGAAACAGAACAGAGTTGAGAAGATAGAATTGAAAGTACCAGATCTTATGCATAAATGTACATATCACCAAAAGGAAAGCGTAATTTAGAATATACTCATTAACTACTGAGTCTTTATATAAAGGGTATAATTTATTGGGTGTCATGGTGGAAAATGTCTGAGAGGCAATGACGTAGGTGGAAGAGACAGTTCTGTTCAGAGCATAGTTCAGGGGACTTTTTAAAAACTACCTTGGGACTGCATTCAAGGACTAGTAAATCTGTATGTTTGGAAGATTGTTCTACCATCAAGCTTGAAAGGAAGTTTTCTATATTTGTGATCTTACCATCCCACCAATATTAACCATGTGCTTACCAGGCCCCATCAGTGCTCCAGACAAAAGACACAAGTCTCATACAACAGGGAAATTCACATTCTTCTGGGGAGACAGACCAAAGAGACACATGCCGTGTGAGTCTGAGAGTGGTGATCACTGAGGCTCTTGGAGGCAGAGGAAGAGTTGCTAACCCAGGCAGGCTTTTGGAGACTGGTGAATCCAGACCTTGATCTTTATGGAGAAATAAATTTACCCAGCTCTTTTGGTCAAGGTCTGGTCAGAGCAATAGAAGCCACACTGTGCAATTAAAGAAGAGGAAATTAAGGCAGAAGTGGCTACAAAGGTACTATGGGAGATGACAGAAGGAACAGCAAAAGGTGAATTGGAGATTAGCCTCTCCAGGAAGCCACTTTGGTTCCCCAGGGTTGAGATAAAAAGACAAAGTGGTTGTACTTCTCTGGAGGGAGCAGAGCAGTTACGGCAGCTGGTTGGGAATAAAGTCATAGAGACTTTGCTTAGCGAGGGAAGCTGCTGTAGCAGAGATGGGAAATACCCTGAGTTCTACCTTCATTCCTGCCTCCTAGTATACAGGAATGGGACTCTAGAATATGTTTTTCAGGTGTCAATTTCCTGTGATGCCCAGCAGAGCAGAGAAAAGGCAGGAAACGAGTGGAAGACCAAATGAACAAATAAGCAGATGATCCTGCAGGGATATTAAGGAGCAAGAGAAAAGTGAGAGCGTGGAAGGGCTGTAGTTGCCCAATGGGCTGGATCACAGAAAGGCACTGCAATCTGGTGAGAAAGGTTAGACAGGTCATCAGTGTCTATGACAGGAAAGGCCCTGTGGTCGTCCTAAGAAGTTTGCACTTTTTTTATCAGAATGACAGGAGCCATTGGACAGTCTGGGGCATGTGTGTATACCTACTAATGTTTTTGCTAAAATCAAAGTAAAACAGTATATAGTTTTTTAAAAATGTCTCAAAGTAAACTGCTGAATATTGCTGAAAAGCAACATTGTGCACACCATCCTGTTCTCACCCCATTTCTGCCTTTGAAAGAACCACTTTTTACCTCCTGTGTGTTTTATTTCTTCTGGTAGCATCTCAGCAAGTTTAAATGTGATGCTATTCCATTATGCCATCTCTTGATTTTAAAAATGTAGACATATGTTTTGACAATTCCTTTACCATAGGGCTTAGTTCACTCCGTTAAGCCCTCATTTTTCTCTTCCAATTTTTAATAAGTACATTACTGTTTTAATCCTTCAGAACTTTAAGTGATAATTCATTTTGTTTTAGCAATGTTTAGCTATATCTCTTGATAACTCTTCCCACATTGTGAAGTGAGAATGTAAATTTTCGTATAGCTCCTTCCCCTGATTCCACATCCCTACTTTATCCAAATCTAAATTTACGTATTAGTCTGCAATATTGCATATACTTAAAGTGACTTCTGGAAGATAAACTATACCTAAATGCTGTAAAGTGGTGAAATGCTTTAAGTCTTTCTGGTACTAAAGCCCACTCCCCACCCCCCACCAGTATTCACTATTCTGTAACAGAAAATGAATTATGTTTTTAGTTATACTGCCATGTTAGAAATACATGTGATATGATTATAAGCCCTATCCTTACTAAATTAATGTCTCCATTATTATTTTCCAGAAACAGGTGGTCATTTAGGCAAAATTATTTTAACTAGCATTGGAAAAATGAAAATATTATTCTATTATAAAGAGTCAATTTGTGGGAGAAATAGCTTATGTCTAAACTCACATATAAGTGATAATATAAGAACTTGAAACTGGTCTGTCTTTGGCAAACCAAACAGAACCCTTCTCAATAGAGAAGGGAGAGGCTGTGGATGTGGTCCAGTGATAGAGAGCTTGCCTAGCATGCCTGAGACCCTGGGTTCAATCCAAAGTACTGCAAATAACAACAACAACAACAAAAACAAACAATAATAATAATACTTAAAAGAGAAGAGAAAGGAAAGGGAGAACTGTGTGGTTGTATCTTTCTGTCAGTTGATGAGTCCTTAAAGAGTTGCCTGTTAATCACAGACTTACAAACTGAGTTGTATTTCAGGATCATTGAGGGACTTCTTTATTCAAAATAATTCCATGATGAATCCTTTATACAGCACAGAATTCTTTTATGGTGCAAATAATCATCTTCAGTTTATTTTTCAGTCAATCCAAATTTTCACATATTTTGCTTAACTCATGACACAGCTGTGTTTATGGAGAAAACTGAACTCTTGTAGATGAGTAACATTATCATCATTTATTTTCTCCAGACTATGAAAGATGGGTGAAGATGACAGCTATGATCCTTAGAGCCTGCCAAGGGCTTACCAGAGTGATCTTTTATAAACATGCTATGGATATTTTCCCTAAGATACACACATTTTCAATTCCTTCAGAAAACTTTCCATGAAGCCCACGCCAGGAAGGAAAGACAGATAAGACCACGCTGGCCCTATCTATCTGCTGCACTCCTCCCTTCCTCCACACATCCTCTCCTCTAAGCTCCTCCTTACATCTAAGTGATCCCAAATTAGAAGCGACCGCTTTTCATGGGTTCTTCAATCGTCCCCGTATGACTCCTGGTGGTTGTGTGGGTCATTGGTCTTAAAATAGTCTGACTCCTGATGTTAGATATATTTAGCTTAATGACAGCAGAGTTATCTAGTGTGATGAAGGTAGCTTATAGTATGGGGCAATTTGATTTGATGCTGGCATAGAGAAAACAGGCCTATAGGAAAATTCTCAGTGCAGCTATTTCTGTGAATTGAATCTAGAAAATATGAATTTTAAAATATCATAAAGTGTTATTATTTTTGGTGGTAGAATAAAGGTTAAGGATTCAAAGTATCCAACACTAAGAGAAGGAAAAAAAATAGGTACATCATGAGATATTAAGCAGCTATTACGGAGTGACAAGAAAGATGGTTATGATGAGCACAGGTATGCTGGCTGAAATAATGCCAGAAAGTGAGCATGTATAGGTGAATACTGGAAGAAATCATGCACAGGTTTTGTTAAGAAGGAACAGTTAAGTAGGTACAGGGTTTCTGGTCTAATGTGTAGGTCTTTGATCCACTTTGAGTTGAATTTTATGCTAGGTGAGCCCTGGAGGTCCTAATAATCTTAATGGAAACTCATTTGGAACTTCAAGTGGCCAAAGGATATTTTTAAAATGGGATTTGTTCAGAGAAAAAGAGACATTATCTCGGGAAATATTTCTGCACTAGATAAATTTTTCCACTAACTATATTTAAAGGACAATGAAAGATAATAATAAAGGGATGTTTTGATGTATTTGTATTATTCATGTACAGGCTACATATATGTATTTATGAATATATGAATACATGATGTAGTGTATATGCACAATCCGTGTTCACATGAAAATGAGTATATGTGCAAGTATATGTGTTTTCATGTATTATATACATGATTGAACTTAACAAGTGCCAGGATTATACTAGTTTCTTGAAATACCTTGTTTTGTTTACTTATAGTCATCCAGTGAGATAGGCACCATGCTATCTCTAATTTACAGTTTAGCAAACTGAATCACAGAGAAATAAAGCCATTTACCTGGAATCCATAGCTCCTAAGTCTTATTTAAAACTCCACCAGTCTGCATTTTAGAGCTGGTTTCTTTAACCTCTAGATTCTTACTAACTTGAACTAATCCCATTCTTGAATAGTTGGCCTCCCTTTTGGAAACTCACTCAGTACCATGGCCTACACCACTAAGACATATTAGACATAAAAAGCAGAGTGGGCAGAATGAGAGTACCCGCAGAATTGCCACCAGGCAGTTTTATGAGACCATTACTCCAGTTAGGCTCTTGGGCCCCACAGTGCCTCTACAGAAAAACTCTGAGATCCAAATGGAAGGAGAGTCTTCTGGGCTTTATCTATTTATAGAACAAGCAATGTTCTGCAGAGCACTTTATAGGCTTCCTGGAACACTGGCAGAAATTGAGCTAAGTGGATTATGCTCTACCTAGACACATACAGCCAGTTTGAGTATTTACATTACCTATATAAAAATACATTTTCAATAGTTATTGGTGAATGTTAATTGTACAAAATGATGGCTTTCTCTGTGACATATTCATACATACATATGATATACTTTGATCATATCTACCCTCATTATGACCCTCTTTTAGTGCCCATCCCTCTCCCCGACCCCTTCCCCAAAAGTCCCCTTTTTCACTTTCTTTTTTGTGTATGTCTACTTTCTCATTATGGATCAGCATCCACTTATCAGAAAACACATTTGGCCCCTGGTTTTTTGGGATTGGCTTACTTCACTTAGCATGATAGTCTTCAACTCCATCCATTTACCTGCAAATGCCATAATTGTATTCTCTTTTAATGCTGAGTAATATTCCATTGTGTATATATACCAGTTTCTTTATCCAATTATCTATTGAAGGACATCTAGGTTGTTTCCACGATTTAGCAATTGTGAATTGAGCTGCTATTTCACATTGAAGTGGCTGCAATACTGTAGCATGCTGTTTTAAATTCCTTTGGGTATAGACCAAGGAGTGGGATAGCAGGCTCAAATGGTGGTTCCATTCCAAGTTTTCTAAGGAATCTCCATACTGCTTTCCAGATTGATTTGCACCACTTTGCAGTCCCACCAGCAATATTTGAATGTGCCTTTTTTCCCCACATCCTCGCCAACACTTATTGTTGTTTGTATTCTTGATAACTGCCATTCTGACGGGCGTGAGATGAAATCCTAGAGTAGTTTTGATTTGCATTTATCTAATTACTAGAGATGTTGAACATTTTTCATATATTTATTGATTGTTTGTGCATCTTCTTCTGACCCCTTCTAATTTCATGTCACCATTTCCCCCCTTAGAGTTGTACATACTAGAGGAAACATACTTATCTTTTTGAGTCTGCCTTATATTTATTAACCTGATGATCTCCTGTTCCTTCCATTTTTCTGCAAATAACATGTCATTCTTCTTTATAGCTGAATAATATTCCACTGTGTGTGCGTGTGTGTGTGTGTGTGTGTGTGTGTGTGTGTATCACATTTATTTATCCATCTCTTATTTTGTGGGCATCTAGGCTGATTCTATAACCTGACTTTGCTAATAATGCTGCAATAAACATGGACATGTAGTACTCTGTTGCACACTTACTTTGATCCTTTCAGGTACAAACTCAGGAGTGGGATAGCTGAGTCCTGTGGTAGTTCTATTTTCAGATTTTGGGAGACCTTCATGTTCATTTCCATAGTGACTGTATTAATACATATTACCCCCAAAAAGTGTGTACGTTTTTATCCACATCCTCACCTTCATTTTGTTGTTGTGGTTGTTTTCTTGAATACGGCTATTCCAACAGGGGTGAGAGGAATATCAGTGTAGTTTTGATATGCTTTTCCCTGATGTCTAAAGATGTTAAGCATTTTTTTTCAAATATTTATTGGCCATTTTTATTTCTTCTTTTGAGAAGTGTCTGAACTGCTCATTTGTTGATTGGATTACTTGTTCTTTTGGTATTACAATTTTTTGAGTTCTTTACATAGTCTGAATATTAATCCTGTTGGATGAATAGCTGGCAAAACATTTTTTCCCACTCAGTAGACTTCAATTTGTTGTTGTTTTTCCCCACTTTGATTTGCAGAAGCTTTTTAACTTGATGTAATCCCATTTGTCAATTCTCACTGTTATTTCCTGAGCTATTGGAGTCCTATTCAGGAAATTGTTGCCTATACCAATATCTTGAAGTATTTCCCTTGTTTTCCACTAATATTTTCAGTGTCAGGTCTTACATTAAGGTTCTTGATCCATTTCAAGTTAATTTTTGTACATGGTGAGAGGGGTCTATCTTCAGTCTTCTACACGTGGACATTCAGTTTTCCCAGCACTATTTATGAAGATGCTGCCTTTTCTCTGTCGTCTGTTTTTGGCTCCTTTGTCGTGAATCAGATGACTACAGATGTTTTAGTTTATTTCTGGTTCCTCTGTTGTATTGCATTGGTCTACATATCTATTTTTGTGCCAATACCATCATGATTTTGTTTCAATTTCTCTGTATATATTTTTAGATTGGGTATTACGATTCATCTAGCACTATTTTTTTCCCCTCAGGATTGCTTTGATTACTTGAGGTCTTTTGTGCATCCATATGAATTTTAGTATTATTTTTTCTAGTTATCTAAAGAATGCCATTGGTATTTTGATGGAGGTTGCATTGAATCTGTAGATTGCTTTCAGTAGTGTGCCCCTTTTAACAATATTAGTTCTCGAATGCATAAACATGGAAAGTCTTTCTATCTTCTAGTGTTATCTTCAGTTTCTTTCTTCAATAGTTTATAATTTTCATGGTATAGGCTTTTCACCTCCCTGGTTAGGTTTATTTGTAGGTAGTTTATTTTTTTTCTTTGAGGCTATTTATAATAGGATTGTTTTCCAGATTTCCTCCTTAGCAATCTATTGATGTATAGGAAAGTTGCCAGTTTCTGTGTGTTGATTTTGTGTTCTGCTACTTTGCTGAATTTGTTTATCCATTCTAAGAAACTTTAGGTGTACTCTGTAAGGTTTTCTAGATATGAAATCATATCATACATACAAGGATTATTTGACTTTCTCCTTTCCTACTTCTATTCTATTTATTTCCTTCTGTTGCCTGATTGCTCCAAAGTTTCTAGCACTATATTGAATAAGAGTGATGAGTAGACACCCTTGCCTCATTCCCAATTGTAGCTTTCAGGGTTTCCCCATTCAGTGTGGTATTGGCTGTGGGTGTGTCCTGAATAGCCTTTATTAGGTGAAGCTACGGTCCTTCTGTGCCTAGTTTACTCAGGGATTTAAAAAATGAAGTGATGTCAAATTTTATTGAAATGGGGTTTTTTTTGCATCTTTTGAGATGATTGTATGCTTTTTATTCTTTATTCTATTTATGTGGTAACTTACATATTGATTTATCATGTTGAATCAACTTGCGTGACTGGAATGAAATTGACTTAATCACTGTATATGATCTTTTTAATGTGAGGTTGTACTTGGTTTATAAGTATCTCATTGATTTGTGTATCTATATCAGGAATATTGTTTTATACAATTTTTTGTCCTTATTAAAGTTTGGTGGCAGGATAATACTGGCTTTGTAGAATAACTTTGGAAGAGATCTTTACCTTTCTACTTTTTGTAATAGTTCTAGGAGCACCAGTATTTGTTCTTTAAAATTCTGGTGAAGTGCCAGGGGCGGTGGCTCATGCCTATAATCCCAGCACTTTAGGAGGCTGAGACAGGAGAATCATGAGTTCAAAGCCAGCCTCAGCAAAGGCGAGGTGCTAAGCAACTCAGTGAGACCCTGACTGTACATAAAACACAAAATAGGGCTGGGGATGTGGCTCAGTGGTTGAGTACCCCTGAGTTCAATCTCCAGTACCAAAAAAAAACCATTCTGGTGAAGTTCTGCTGTGTATCCATCCAGTCCTGGGCTTTTCTTTGCTAAGAGACTTTTTACTACTGCTTCCATATCATTTCTTGTTACTAACCTATTTAGGCTGCTTATAACCTCTCAGTTGAATTTTGGTTGGTCATACGTGTCTAGAAATTTATCCATTTCTTGTAGATTTTCCAATTTATGGGCATGTAATTTTTCAAAATATTCCTTAATGTTCCTATGGATTTCAGTGATATCTGTTGTGATATCCCCTTTTTCATTTCTAATTTTATTTACTTTCTTTGGTTACTTTGGCTAAAAGTTTGTCACTTTTATTTGTTGTTGTTTTTTCAAATAACTAACCTTTGTTCCTTCATTGCTTTGTTTTACTCTCTTCATCTCTATTTCATTTAATTATTCTCTGATTTTCATTATTTCTTTCCTTGTACTAATTTGGGGTTTGGTTTGTTCTTGTTTTCCTAAAGCCCTTAGGTGCATCTTTAAGCTATTCATTTGAGATCTGTTTTTCTAATGTAGACATTTATAGCCATGAACTTCCCACTTAGAGCTGCACTTGCTGTGTCCCATAGGTTCTGTTAGATGATGTTTTCATTTTCACTATTCCAGGAATTTTTTCTTCCTGACTTCATCAATGACCCATTACTCAGTTAAAATTCAGTCTCCATGTTTTTGTGTACTTTTACAGGTCTGTTGCTGTTGATTTCTAGTTTCACTTCATTGTGGTCTGATAAAATGGAAGAGATTATTTTAATTTTTAATTGTTTTGTATTTGTTAATATTTACTTATATTTGTTTTATGGCCTAAAATGTGATTTGTTTTGGAGAAACTCCCATGTGCAGCATGCTTCACAGCTTGTAGGCCAAGGAGGTGCCCAGTTGCTCGAAAGCATCCCAACCCCCTCTGTGTAGCTGGGGGTGTGATAAACTTCCAAGCTGAGGCATGTTCCCAGACGCATGGAGAGTGGACCATGGGAATAGACCATGGAGTTCTGCACTGGTACCAGGCAGCTGAAGGAACTGAGCAATCCCAGGTCTCTCAGTCTCAGTGCTGTCATAGTTGGACTCCTCAAAACATCACACATGACAGGTCTCGTTCATTACACAGAAGACATTGCCACCCACCACTGTGCCCTCCACAGCCTGAACTTCCTGCTGCTCAAAGTGCTCAAGGTCTCTGTGACTGGCCCTCCCTCTCTCCACAATCGTCTCCTGTGACTCTCCCACCCAGGGACCCTGAGTTAGGATTGTTCTATGACTGTTGATCTCCAGAGTATCTCAGTCCCTAACAACAGACCCCTTGAAAGATGGCTCCCATAGACATGGCACTTGAAGATATGTGAGCACTGCAGTGATTCTCCTCCAAAGCTGGCGTGCCACGCAGGAGAAGTCAACTTCAGCCCAGATCTCTGCACTGGACTGAAAGCTTGCAGGGCCTTGAGTTTCTCCTGTGGCAGGATTCTTTATCACTGGGATTGCCTGTGCTCTCCAGGCTTATGCCAGACTCCTCTCCCCTGAGAGCTAGGGCAAGAGTTGCAGACTGCTTTGTACTATTCTAAGGTTGTTTTTTCTGCTTCTTCATGCCTTTTAGCTTTTCTGTCACCTCTTTCTTGATTCCCAGAGCTTTTTCATTCTTCCTCTTCTCAGAATACGGGTTCTGGCAGAACCACTCAAAAGAAAATTCTATTCTGCAATCCTAGCTGGAAATTCTCAGAAATACCTCAATAATTAAAATTATTCTCCTTGAACCTCATGTAGGGTAAAGAATCTGAAATTTTTAGACCATTCGGAGACATTTGAGTTTTTAAGTTGACTTTGAAGTAAACGGTTTCATATACTGTGTATAATGTGCTTGCTCATACATGAAAAACCAAGTGCTTCCCTTTAGAATTTCAGGATAATTATCTTCTATTTTTCTCAGGCTTCTACCAGTAGGCAAAGTCTCATTTCATCTCCTACTGTGTTCCTTCTTATTCATATTCCTGTCTGGGCTGTGAATTCCATGAGAGCAAAATCTTAGTCCTAATCCCTTCTGCAGGATGAGATTCTAGGATAGCACCTAGCACAGGGTAGGGGCTCAGTAAACCTTTTTCAATAAACACATAAGTAGGAATTAGAATAAAGGTTGTTGTGCTATTATGTGTCCACTTGGCTAGGCTGTGGTGCCCAAATATTTGACCAGGCTAGATGTGATTGTGAAGGTATTTTTAAGATGTTACAAACTTTTAAGTCATTAGACAGACTTAAGCAAATCACCCTCTACAATGTGGGTGGCCTTTGACCAAACAGTTGAAGACCTTAAAAGAAAAGATGAAAGTACTCCAAGAAAGAAGGAATTCTGCCTCCAGACGGTATTTAGACCCAAGACTGCAATGATTGTTCCCTGGGTCTTTAGACTTTTCTTTCTGCCATGCAAGTTTTAGACTTGCCAGCCCCTCAAATCATATGAATGAATTCCTTAAAATGAGTGAGTCAGTGTCCCTTTCTCTCTCCCTTCTTCCCTCCCTTCATGCACACATTATTGGTTCTGTTTCTCTAATTAATACATGTGCCTTTATTCTTACTCATGTCCAGGCCATGTCACGATATTTAATGGTCCACCTAATCACATGCAAAATGATGGTTTCTGATTTGTCGATAGATGTGGCTCTAGCATTTCCAGTCCTGCTGGGAATGTGCACACGGAATACGAATCTAGGCTCTCTGCACATTATGTTGTTGTTTTCTTACCCCCAAACTTGGTAAGTATTAGCTTCTGGGATTGTGACAGGAAGGGTTAAATGGCATTCTTACATCTGTGAGCTTCTAGCAGCCAAACCACCAACTTGGAGTTCTGGATTACCGGCTAGTCTGTTCCATGTGAACAGTACTTTGGCTGCATTGCAGTGTTCTCAAGCCAATCTTTCAATCATTTCATTCTCTAATCCAGTTTGTATCCAGGCTGTACCTGGCTATTACACCTTCTAATTTCCATATCAGCAGCCAATTATGCAGATTGTTCCACTATAGCCAAAAGGTTTAAATCAACTTATAGCATTAAACGTAGTTGGAGCTAAATCTAATCGCAATCAGGACTTGTTGGTTAAATTTCAACATTTTAAGAGTTGTTAAAAAAAAAAGCACAGAACCCTACTGACAGAAACAAAGCCATGACTAAAGAGAGAGCAGAGAGTGTGTTGATGGTGCTTTTTTAAAAAAACAAAGCCAAATTGTTTAAGCAATATTTCTAAATTGAGTGCTTAAAATAGAACATAATCTATCAACTCGGTTGAGGGATTGCAAACATTGCCAGCTTCTTGTCATTTTTGAACTGAGATCCAGAAAATTAGATTAAGAAGACAATGTATGTGTGTATGTGTATGTTGTATGTGTGTGTAGTGGCTTTATGAATATTAAAAATAGCCTTGAGAGAAATGACCATACAATGTTATTTTGATGTCAGGTTGGATGGATGTTAGGCTGATAACAGATGTGCTGTACGTGGTAGAATACACAGCTGGGTATGGGTTTATTGGGATGGAGAGGTGGCTGGTGACTGTAAAGACAATGAGAGGGGAGGGAAGATGGAGAGTAGTGGATGAGAACACAAAGCATTATCAAGAAGACCTGGCAGGGGGGCTGGGGCTGTAGCTCAGTAGCAGAAATCTTGCCTAGTCTACCATGTATGAGGCAATGGATTTGGTCCTTAGCATCACATAAAAATAAAATAAAGGCATTCTGTCCATCTATAAGCACAAAAAATAAATAAGTAAATAAAATCCTGGCAAGGTGAGGGAAATGACCAAGATTTTGTTTATCTTCACATGTTGGGAATCTGATTGGGTTATACTACGTATTTTAACACAATCATTAGAATTTTGTATGTGATATTCTAATTCAGCTATGTAATAACATATTACCCAAATAGATAACATGGAACATCTCCTCTAAATTCACCCACTATGCCTAAATGTGGAAGTTATGACTGTAATGAATGAGAGTTCCACACTTACTCTGTCTAGAAAATTAATTTGTGTGTACTTATGTTAATATTTTTTGTGATGTTTCTTCCAGATTATCTATTGTAAGCAGGATGCTCTTCTTTCACTGATAAAGCACTAACAGGCCTCCTTCTTACCAGACAAGTTCATTGCATGCACAAGTTTCTGTAGTTTCACTTTGTTTTGTGAGTTTACCTTCTAGACTGCCCTAGCATAAATGTTGATGCTTATTTCTTATCTTAGAGATGATATTTTCTTTAGCTTCTCACTGCAGTCCACTACACTAAACAAACATCTTTGAGAATACTTTTCAAATGAAACTATCACATGATCAGCAATCCTACTCCTGGGTATATATCTGAAGGAAATGAAATTAGTATGTAGAAAAGAGCAGCACTCTCATACTTACTGTGGCAATATTCACAACAGCCAGGATATGGAATCAACCTAAATGTCCATCAGTGGATAAATGGATAAATAAAATGTGGTCTATATGCACATTTATGTTTAACTAAGTTAAATTGCTTAGATATTTACCATAATCATTTCCAAGCATTGATTTGAAACTTGAGTATGTTATAAGAAGGAGCAGGAAGAGGGGAAGGATAGAAGGAAGGAAGGAAGCAAGCAAGCAAACAAATATACATTTTTACTTAGTCTTATTATGGTTGTGGAGAAGTGACAATGTCATGAATTAATAATTATTAGTAGTAAATTTTTAAATCATAGTAATATGATTATTTCTCACTCATTAATATTGGTTTCTAAGGGCTGAGAATATAGCATGAGCAAGGCCATGGGCTCAACTTTTAGTCTTTAAAAAAAAAAGTTTTCTACTTAATACTATGAGGACTTTTAACATATCAAAGGCTCTTCTCTGGGGCTGGGTGCAACAGTAATAGACATCTCTATAGAATACAGAAGAGAAGCACTCTATTATAATTTCTTTTAAAAAATATTTTTTTTAGTTATAGATGGACACAATGTCTTTATTTCATTGCTTTGTATGTGGTGCCGAGGATGGAACCCAGGGCCTCACGCATGCGAGGCAAGCGCTCTACCGCTGAGCTACAATCCCAGCCCACTCTATTATAATTTTGAGGACTTGCTTAGGAGCACATGGAGCCAAACCCAGGATTCCCAGAAATAATTCTCTGGGTGTGTGTGTGTGTGTGTCATTTAAGTCATTTAAGAGTGGCTAAGGTAAAAAGTAGAAGTACTTAAAGTAGTAAAGTAACAGTAAGGAAGAGAGCAACATTAAGCAAAAGTAAAAATAATATTCCTAAATGTTAGCAGTGCCTCACATGGCTAATACATGTTGACTATAAGCATAATGAAAGGCTGACTAGAAGATGTAATTTCAGGCCTGGAATTACTCTTTTCTTGACTCACCACCCACTATGGGTCACATACAGCTTCTTAATTCTGAGGTGATCATTACTTCTTCCCTGAACCCTGCTTTCCCTTGATTTCCAGGATACCACATACTCCAGGTCTTCCATTTGTTCCTGGATTCTTCTGCTAGTTCCTTCCATTGCCCAACCTCAAGATTCAGTCTATGCACCTCAACTCTTCTTTGTTTACACTCCCTTGATTTTGACTCACCTTAGATTTTAAAATATTACATCTACAATGACAGTTGTCAAATTTATATCCCCAGCCTGCTCAGTCCCTGAACTCTACATTGGCATGGTCCAATTGCATACGCAGTATTTCTCTTGATTATCTAAGACACTTAGGAAAACTGGCAAGTTCAAAATTAAACCGCTGCCTCCTTCCTCACCTTGCCCCTCTCTCCAAACCCCAGGTCTTTTCCCTGTCAGGAAATGGCAACACCATTGCTCACATCAAAGTCTTTCCAATAATCTTTGACTCTTTTCTTTCATCTCAGAAAAAAAAAATCTCCTGGCAAGTAATTTTTAAGTTACACATTCAAAACATATCCTGCATTCTTTCATTTCTTAGCACCTGAATTATTATACTAGTTTCCTGATTGGAGTCTATATTTCTCCTTTTGCATCCCTAGAGAACAACCTCAAGACAGTCACTTTTTAAACTTAGGTCAGATCATATCCTCTGCTCAAAATGCTCACATGGTTCTCTCTGGCCCACTGCTGTGTGTGTCCATCTGCTCCCCTTTGTTTCTTTGATCTCATTTCCTATTGCTCTTCACCTACACTGACCTTGCTTCCTTCTTCAGCCCAAGAGGCACACTCATCCCTCAAGGCATTTGCATTTGCTGATTTCTCCATCTTGGTGCCTTTCCGGGAGTGAGCTCTACCCACCTCTGTCTTTGAGGATTTTTTTATGTGCCAGCTGCTCAGTTATGTCTTCCACCACAGCTACTTTGTAGTCACTTTTCGCACCAAGGGCCCACTCCTTTCCCTTCTTTATTTCCCATATAGTATATTATACATTTGACTTTTGTGTTTATTTTCTGTCTTCTCTCACTGGAAATTGATATCCGTGAAAGCAGAAGTGTTTGCCTTTTTGTTTAGTATTATTTCAATTGCCTATAGAACAGCGTCTGGCACATTTTAAGTTTACAACACCTCCTCGATGTTTGAATGAATGAACAAATGAACTTCATTGGTACTGTACCAGTTACAAATGAGGCAGATAGTATCTGCTCTCTGTTGCAGAACTGTTTATCAAGACTGAATTCATGCTGAAATGCCACTCTTTGGAAGGAGTTTTCCTTTCCCTGTATTGGGACTAGCCTGTGGCCAAGGAGGGAAGCCTGGACTTAATGGCCATTGCAGCCACAGAGCAGGGGCCAGACCAAGGTAAGAAAGTGACAAGAAGAAGACACAGGCAAGCACTAATGAAAACCCTTACCTGCTCTTCCCACCCTATTCAGACAATGTGTTCCAGAGGCTACTGTGACCATCTACCAGCTATTTCTAGCAGTTTTATTTCAACTTAGTGGCTAAGTGTAATCTGAATAAAAGGAATAAAGCAGGTTATTCAGTTTCTAATTGCTACTTGCACAATTTTTTCCTAATTGCATTTTCCATAGACAATTTGTGCCAAAATGAACATTCCCCTAATAATGCTGGCAAGAGAGTTTGTCAAACACTGACACCTAGTGAATGTTACTATACAGACCTTGTTCTGGGCTCTATTTCAGATCCAAAAAAGTTCCACAGACATTCAATTTAGGAGGCAGTCAAATCTCATTCACCTACTTTTAGTATTGGACTTGGCAGAGTTTGACTCCAAAGTGGCACTCCCTCTCATTACTGGACCCTGGTACATGAGTGAGAGTATGCCCTTGGAATGCTGGTGAAAATTTTAATCTAAGAAAAACAGCCGAGAGAGAAGAACTCCTGCAGAATTACCCAGAGAGTCTCTCAAGTCAAATATAAATTTTTAATATTTGTTAACTGCCATGGTGTGTGATCAGCATTGAGACCTGCTCCTTTAATGACACAGGGAAAGCACTCAGTCTTCAGCCAGCAGGGGTCTGGGCGAGTTGCTGGGCTGGCTCCGAGATAAGAGTGTCTCAGAGTCTGTGAACTGGCACTTTGTAGGTCCTCTGTGCCAACAGTGTGCTTTAATGGAGGAATTACAGACCCATAGAGAGACAGGGACTTTTGTGAGATGTGACGGAATCTAAATGGAACTTGGAATCACACAAAAGTGGGAGAAGATGAGAGTTCCTCCAGGGAATGACATTTTGTTTATTTATCAATCTTCTATGCAATTTAGTGTACTGTGCCATAAAAGGAGAAAGTGAAGGATCTGAGGAGAAGTGAGATGTACATGGAAAGAGCCCCTTTTCTTTGGGATCATGCAGCAGAGGGCCAAGCCAGGCTTTTAAAAAAAAAAAAATGTCTATCTCTGAGCTCACTGTTTTATTTCTCTATATCACTCAGCCTTGGTTCCAGGTGGACAAATTATGGAGGAGCCCTCTTCCACAACCTTCTACAGTCTGGCGAGTTTGACTTATAAAGTCATCAGTGATAACCTAGGAAGTGGCAGATGATCTCAAGGTCACAGACTGGTGTCCTGCTTGCTTGACCTGACTGACACCTGCCTCTTTGAGGTTAGAAGTACTTATCATTCTGATTAAGAAGGGATGGGGTCTGGGGTTATGGCGCAGTGGTAGTGTGCTCGCCTGGCATGCGTGAGGTACTGGGTTCGATCCTCAGCACCACATAAAAATAAAATAAAGATACTCTGTCCGCCTATAACTAAAAAAAAAATGTTTAAAAAAAATAAAAAAGAAGGGATGGCCTCTGAAACACACTGTTCAGGTTCAGAAATCCACTCCACTTTTCACTAGCTCTATGGCCTAAGCTAAGTTATTTAAGGTCCCTCTGCCTTGGTTCCCCTGCAAAACTGGGAGGAAAGCAGTACTTCGCCCATATAGCAATGTTTTAGGCACTGAAGGGCTGCATAGATTGTAAGTATGCAGTAAGCTACAGCATTCAAGTTTGCATATATACATTTTTATATTCACACAGTGATAATAAATGTTGCCTAATAACATATTTCTTAGGATGTGTCTGTATTGTTATGTGACACGTTTCTGTATAGCTTAGTTAATAATATATTACTCTTATTGTATTATAAAGAAAATCAATGTGTAGATAACAGAGAGATTCTCTGGAGGAGATAAATATGATCAAATGCCAACACTAGATATATTTGTTTACATGCTTTTTTATGGTCTGGCAGAATTTAGACTGTGTTCACTTCTTTGCAAAGTCTAGAAGTCCCATCATGTTCCTGGCTCCTTGGTAGCAATTTTATATGGACTTCTGAGAAAGATGAACACATGACTCTGGTTTTTCCTCCCCTCCTCTCCTCCTCTCTACTCCTTTTGCTTTCTATTTCCTTTTTTTTTCTTTTCCTGCCAACCCCCAACCATGAGCCCTTTCCCTTTATGATAAAAAGCTGGATTTTTTTCTTTCTTGGAAAAATCCCTCCTTATCCCACTTTGTCCTAGCTGCCCATTGCTTTGTGTTCTCTCAGCATTTACAATGGTGTGCATAAGTGTGCTGCAGTGTGGGGATGGGGGATAAGTGTGTGTGTCCTATCATTTCTCCAGGGACATCAAGTCAGAAATGCATCCCAGCCGGGTGTGGTGGCGCACGTCTGTAATCCCTGCACTTAGGGAGGCTGAGACAGGAGAATCGCGAGTTCAAAGCCAGCCTCAGCAACGGCGAGGCGCTAAGCAACTCAGTGAGACCCTGTCTCTACATAAAACACAAAATAGGGCTGGGGATGTGGCTCAGTGGTCCAGTGCCCCTGAGTTCAATCCCTGGTACCAAAAAAAAAAAAAAAAAGAAAAAAGAAATGCATCCCAAAACAAGGTTTTTCCCATTCATTCAAGATTTGTCCCAAGTGGCAAAAAATGTCCACAGTGGCTACCAGTGCCTATTCACAGTTACTCAAACAACTAATCACAAAATTAGAAACTTGATCTCTGTTTAAGTGAGGTAAGATCTGGAGAGCCTAGAGAGACAAAAGTACAGAGCAAAAAATCTTCTGAGTGTTTGTGTTATGGTCTAGATGTGTCCCCCAAAAGCTCATGTGTGAGAAAATGCAAGAAGGTTTGGAGGAGAAATGATTGGATTACAGCCTCAAATTAATCACTTAATCCCTAATGGAATTAACAGTGGTAACTGGAGACAGGTAGGGTGTGGCTGGAGGAAGTGGTTCATTGCAGGTGTGGCACTGGGGTACATATTTTGTATTTGGAGTGTGGAGTCTCTCTCTTCTTTCTGATCATCATGTGAGCTGCTTCCCTCTGCCACATTCTTCCACCATGATGCCCTGCCTCACCTTGACCCCTGAGGAATGGAGGCTGCTGTCTATGGATTGAGACCTCTGAAACCACCACAAGCTCCCAAATAAACTTTTCCTCCTCTCTAATTGTTCTGGTTGGACCTTTTAGTAGCAGTGGTAAGAAAGCTGACTAAGACACTTTGCCAACACAGTGCTCTTATACTTTTTGTTACTGGCTCATGGCTTACTGTAGACAAATTTCTTAACATTTTGTGTATATCACTATGTGAAACACCAGTGACATTTTCAGTCCTAGAGGCCAAAATCTTTGTTGTATTAACTAGCTACTGGGGCTCTTCTGGGAGTTGCCTTGGGACCATCTCCTAAACCAGACCCCTAGAATGCTCCTCGTATATTTTTTTGGTTTTTTTGTGTTTTTTTTGGTACCAGGTAGGCTAACCACTGAGCAACATCCTCATCACTTTTTATTATTTTGAGACAGGTCTCATGGAGTTGTTTAGAGCCTCTCTAAGTTGCTGAGGCTGGCTTTCAACTTGTGATCCTCTTACGTCAGCCTCCCTAGATCCTAGGATTATAGGCATGCACCACCATGCCCAATCTGATAAAGGACATTTCCTTTATCATCTTTTGTTATTGTTAGGAAATAGATCAGCTACATTAAAAAGTTAGAAAAGTGATATCAAGAAACCAACACCTGCCAAAAATATCACAAATGCAACTTTTTCTTGCCTTCCTATTAATTAATTAGCTATACATTCTAGTTTATTTGTTATATGCATTTAAAAACCTTCAGTGATGTTTTAAGCCTATTTCATGTATTGGACTTTTTCCTACTATCACATTTTATGCTTTCCATTTCTTATTTTCTTATTAGTTCTAATCAGTTATACATGATAGCAGAATGCTTTTCAACTCATTGTACACAAATGGAGCAGAGTTTTTCACTTCTCTGGTTGTACATGAATCACAGTCATATCATTTGTGCAATCATACATGTACATAGGGTAATGATGTCTGTCCTGGGGATGGGATTGTAGCTCAGTGGTAGGGCACTTGCCTCACATGTGTCAGGCACAGGGTTTGATCCTCAGCACCACATAAATAAAAAAATAAAGGTATTATGTCCATCTACAACTAAAAATAAAATTTAAAAAAATGATGATGTCCATTTCATTCCATCATCTTTCCCACACCTATAACCCTCTCTCCTTCCCCTTTGTCCCATCCAAAGTTCCTTCATTCATCCCATGCCCTCCCCCCATTCTGGATTAGCATCTCCTTCTCAGAAAAAACATTTAGCCCCTAGTTTTTGGGATTGGTTTACTTCACTTGGCATGTTATTCTCCAACTCCATCTATTTACCTGCAGATGCCATAATTTTATTTAATTTTAATGCTGAGTAATATTCCATTGTGTATATATACCACAGTTTCTTTATCCATTCATCTATTGAAGGGCATCTAGGTTGTTTCCACAGTTTAGCTATTGTGAATTGAGCTGCTATAAACATTGAAGTGGCTATAACCATATAGACCACTATGGTTATAGACCAAGGAGTGGGATAGCTGGGTTAAATGGTGATTCTCTTCCAAGTTTTCTAAGGAATCTCCACACTGCTTTCCAGATTGGTTGCACTGATTTGCAGTCCCACCAGCAATGTATGAGTGTGCCTTTTCCCTCACATCTTTGCTAATAATTATTTTTGTTTGCATTCTTGATAACTGCCATTCTGACTTGCATGAGATGAAATCTTACAGTAATTTTGATTTGCATTTCTCTAATTGCTAGAGATGGTGAACACTTCTTCATGTATTTGTTGATCAATTGTATATCTTCTGCTGAGAAGTGTTTATTCAGCTTCATAGCTCATTAATTGGGTTATTTTGGGGGAGGGGTCAAGTTTTTTGAGTTCTTATATATGCTGGAGATCAGTGCTCTATGTGACATGTATGTAGCAAAAATTTGCTCTCAGAATGTAGGCACTCTGTTCAGCTCATTGATTATTTCTTTTACTGAGAAGAAGCTTTTTAGTTTGAATCCATCCGAATTATTGATTCTTTTTTTTTTTTT
>CM053405.1:95362219-95406960 GCA_028644305.1 Xerus rutilus | reverse complement strand
AAAACTGGTTGGAAGCTGGCACCCCGCTACTTCCAGTCTCAGTTTCAGATAGTCGTAGCCCCGGGCCGAGGCCCGGGCTGCAACCGCGTTCCTGCGGCTGGCGCTGCAGCCACGCCTCCCGGCTACCGCTGCCTCCTATTGATCCTGTACTCACACACACGAGTGAAATTCCTGCGTGGGATGTTGAGCTGAAGAATGATGCCAGGAAGCTGGCTGGAAAACGGCGCCTCCACCACTTCCAGCCTTGGTCCCTAAGAGCCTAGCGCAGAGTGGACTGTCTACGCCGCCATCTTGGAACCGCCCCCCCGAATTATTGATTCTTGATTTTATTTCTTGCACATTTGAAGACCTGCTAAGGAAATTGGGGCCTAATCTCTCCTGATGAAGATTTGGGTCTACTTTTTCTCTGTTAGGTGTAGGATCTCCTCTCTAATTCTTAGGTCCTTGATCCACTCTGAGTTGAGTTTTGTGCATGATAAAAGAAAGGGGTTTAGTTTCATTTTGCTGCTTATGGATTTCCAGTTTTCCCAGCACCATTTGTTGAAGAGGCTATCTTTTCTCCAATGTATGTTTTTGGCACTTTTGTCTAGTATGAGATAACTGTATTTATGTGAGTTTGTCTCTGTGTCTTCTATTCTATACCATTGGTCTACATGTCTATTTTGGCACAAATACCATGCCATTTGTGTTACTATAGCTTTGTAGTATAGTTTAAGGTCTGGTATAGTGATGCTTCTTGCTTTACTCTTTTTGTTAAAGATTGTTTTGGCTATTATGGGTCTCTTATTTTTCCAAATTAATTTTATGATTGCTTTTTCTATTTCTGTAAGGAATGACGTTGGGATTTTAATTGGAATTTCATTGAATCTATATAGCGCTTTGGGTAGAATGGCCATTTTGACAATATTGATTCTGTCTATCCAAGAGCATGGGAGATCTTTCCATATTATAAGGTCTTCTTCAGTTTCTTTCTTTAGTGTTCTGTAATTTTCATTGTAGAGTTCTTTCACTTCTTTTTAAAATTGATTCCAGGAACTGGGGCTGTAGTTCAGTGGTAGAGTGCTGGTTTAGCATGCATGAGGCACTGGGTTCAATCCTCAGCACCACATAAATATAAGCAAATAAAATAAAGGTCTAAAAAATACAATAACATTATTTTAAAAAATGATTTTCAAGTATTTTATTGTTTTTGTGGCTATTGTGAATGGGATAGTTTTCCTAATTTCTCTTTCAGAGGATTCATCACTGATGTATAGAAAGGCATTTGATTTATGGGTATTGATTCTATATCCTGCTACTTTGCTGAATTCATTTATTAATTCTAGAAGTTTTCTGGTGGAACTTTTTTGATCATCTAAGTATAGAATCATGTCATCAGCAAATACTGAGAGTTTGAGTTCTTCTTTTCCTATTCATATCCCTTTAGTTCCCTTCATCTGTCTAATTGCTCTGGTTAGTTTTATAAGGACTGTGTTGAATAGGAGTGGTGAAAGAGGGCATCCCTGTCTTGTTCTGGTTTTTAGAGAAAATGCTTCCAATTTTTCCCCATTTAGAATGATGTTGGCCTTGGGTTTAGCATAGATACCTTTTATAATGTTGAGGTATATTCCTACTATCCCTAGTTTTTCTAGTGTTTTGAACATGAAGGGATGCTGTATTTTGTCAAATGCTTTCTCTGCCTCAATTGATATAATCATATGATTCTTATCTTTAAGTCTATTGATGTGATGAATTATGTTTATTGATTTCTGTATGTTGAACCAAACTTGCATCCCTGTAATCAACCCCACTTGATTATTGTGCACTATTTTTTAAATATGTTTTTGTACGTGATTTGTCAGAATTATTGAGCATTTTTGCACCTATGTTCATCAGGGATATTGGTCTGAAATTTTCTTTCTTTGATGTGTCTCTGCCTGGTTTTGGAATCAGAATGATACTAGCTTCATAGAATGTGTTTGGAAGGGTTCCTTCTTTTTCTTTATGGAATAATTTGAGGAGTATTGGTATTGATTCTTCTGTGTAGGTCTTGTAGAACTTGTGAATCTGTTTGGTTCCAGGATTTTCTTGGTTGATAGGCTTTTGATGGTGTCTTCTATTTCTTTGCTTTAAATTGATCTGTTTAAATGTGTATGTCCTCCTGACTTAGTTTGGGTTGATCATATGCCTCTAGAAATTTGTTGGTGTCTTTGAGGTTTTCTATTTTACTGGAGTATAAATTTTCAAAATAGTTTCTAATTGTCTTCTGTATTTCAATAGTGTCTGTCATGATATTTCCTTTTCATCACAAATTTTAGTAATTTGAGTTTTCTCTCTCCTTCTGTTCATTAGGGTGGCTAAGGGTCTGTCAATTTTATTTATTTTTCAAAGAATCAACTTTTGTTTCTCAATATTTTGAATTGTTTCTTTTGTTTTAATTTTATTGATTTCTCCCCTGATTTTAATTATTTCTGCCTTCTACTACTTTTTAAATTTTTTTTAAATTTATTTTTTATAACAGAAGAATGCATTTCAAGTCATAGTACATATACGGAGCACAATTTTCCATCTCTCTGATTGCAAACAAGATAGAGTCAAAACATTTATGTCTTTATATATGTACCTAGGGTAATGATGTCTATCTCATTCCACCATTTTTGCTACTCCCATTCCCTCTCCCCTGCCCCATCCAAATTTACTCCATTTCTCTCATGCTCCCCACCCTCACCCCCATTATGCATTAGCATCCACTAATCAGAGAGAACATTTGGCCTTTGGTTTTGGGGGATTGTCTTACTTTACTTAGCATGATGTTCTCCAATTCCATCCATTTACCTGCAAATGCCATAATTTTATTCTCTTTTATTGCTGAATAATATTCCATTGTATATATATATACTATAGTTTCTTTATCCATTCATCTATTGAAGGGCATCTAGTTTCCTTCCACAGTTTAGCAATTGTGAATTGAGCTGCTATAAACCTTGAAGTGGGGCATCACTGTAGTATGCTGTTTTTAAGTCTTCTGGGTATAGACCAAGGAGTGGGATAGCTGGGTCCAATGGTGGTTCCATTCCAAGATTTTTAAGGAATCTCCATATTACTTTCCAGATAGGTTGCCCCAATTTGCAGTCCCACCAGCAATGTTTGAGTGTGCTTTTTTCACCACATCCTTGTCAGTGCTTATTGTTGCTTGTATTTTGGATAGCTGCCATTCTGACTGGGTTGAGATGAAATCTTAATTTTGATTTGCATTTCTCTAATTGCTAGAGGTGTTGAACATTTCTTTATATATTTGTTGATCAATTGTATATCTTCTTCTGAGAAGTTTCTATTCAGTTCCTTAGCCCATTGTTTTTATTGTTTTTTTTCTGTTAAGTTTTTAGAGTTCTTTATATATCCTGGAGATTAGTGCTCAATCTGATGTGCATGTGGCAAAAATTTGCCCCCAGTATGTAGGTTTTCTGTTTGTTTACCTCATTGATTGTTTCTTTTGCTGAGAAGAAGCTTTTTAGTTTGACTCCATCCCTTTTATTTCTTGTGCTTTAGGAGTCTTGTTAAGGAAGTCAGGGCCTAATCTGACATGACGAAGATTTGGGCCTACTTTCTCCTCTATTAGTTGCAATGTTTCTGGTCTAATTCCTATGTCTTTGATCCATTTTGAGTTGAGTTTTGTGCATAGTGAGAGATAGGGGTTTAGTTTCATTTTGCTGCTTATGGATTTCCAGTTTTCCCAGCACTATTTGTTGAAGAGGCTATCTTTTCTCCTTCTTTGTCTAGTATGAGATAACTGTATTTATGTGGGTTTGTCTCTGTGTCTTCTATTCTATACTATTGATCTACATGTCTATTTTGGTGCCAATACCATTCCATTTTTGTTATTATAGCTTTGTAATATAATTTAAAGTCTGGAATTGTGATGCCTCCTGCTTCATTCTTCTTGTTAAGGATTGTTTTGGCTATTCTGGGCTTCTTATTTTTCCAAATGAATTTCATGATTGCTTTTTCTATTTCTATAAAGAATGATGTTGGGGGCTGGGATTATGGCTCAGCGGTAGAGCTCTTGCCTCGCATGCATGAGGCCCTGGGTTCGATCCTCAGCACCACATACAGAGCAATAAAATAAAGACATTGTGTCCATCTACAAAAAAATTTTAAAAAAAAAAGAATCTTAAACTCATTTAAAAAAGAAAAAGAATGATGTTGAGATTTTACTTGGAATCTCATTGAATCTGTATAGTGCTTTGGGGAGTATGGCCATTTTGACTACTTTTAATGTTGATTTATTCTTCTTTGTCTAGGGCTTTGAGATGTAATGTCAATTTGTTTGTTTCTTGACTTTTTAAAAAAAATTTTTAGTTGTCAGTGGACTTTGTTTATGTACATGCAGTGCTGAGAATCTAACCCAGTGCCTCTCACATGCTAGGCAACTGCTCTACCACTGAGCCACAACCCCAGCCCTATTTGTTGACTTCTTATTCTTTTAATAAATGAGCTTAATGCCATGACATTTCTCCATTTTTTTGGTTTTTCTATACTTACTATTTTTCCTTTTCAAATCTTATTTGTATTGATCAAGATTCTCTTCACTATACTTCGTTGGACTAAAAGTTACATATTCTATCTTTCTTTGTTATAGTTATTCTTACATTTTTGCTTAAGGATAACTGAGAAAGTCAAAGTTAACCAACAATTTTACTCTTTCTGAAAAATTACTTAGAATATTTGAATTTTGAAGATTGTCTCTATTAAGTTCCTGGACCAATTTATTCACTATTCTGAGTTTACACAGTCATTACTTGTATAAATTTGGCCACAAATTTACCAATTTCTTTGTTCATGATTATGTAAGGGGAGACATCCAGCGTCTCCTTTGGGGGATTCTTCTTCCTGCCAAGGATGATGTAAGCCACCTTAGAAATTAAATATCTAGAATAATTAGTAAAGAACAAAAGACAAAGGCAGAATCATAGTTTCAAAAGTTTGGAGCCCTTGATAGATCCTAGCCCATGCAAGAGCTGGGCTAGACAACAAGAAAATGGCTCCCCTGGATTATTTAAAGGGGTACAATGTCTTGCAGTCAGCAAGTTGATTGGCATCTTGGCAGGTCACATCCATCTCTAGGGGCTGTGAAGCTAGAGCAGGTCAGCCCATCTCCGGTGCTGTGTGGGACCTTTGGCAGATCTTGACTAGGGCTCACAATGAGTCAGGGCACTCAACCAGAGGAAATGTTCACTGATCATTCCCATACACCAGATCCTCCTATTCAATAGGCTACAATGTGCAACAGTCCACACACAGCCACGGCAGCTCCCTACAATTATGACTTTTACTTCAGCTCTTTTTCCTTTCTGGGAAAACTGAGACTCTCTTTGGTGCAAGTCTTTTGGTGAAAAGTTTTCTCAAAATTAATCTTTTAAATGTGTATTACATTTTTGTAGCCAGGTGCAGTGGTACATGCCTGTGATCTCAGGAGTTCAGGAGGCCGAGGCTGGAGGATCATGAGTTCATAGCCAGTCTCAGCAGCTTAGCAAGGCCCTCAACAACTTAGCAAGACCCTGTCTCTAAATAAAATACAAAGAGGGGCTGGGGATGTGACTCAGTGGTTAAGTGCCCCTGGGTTCAATCCGTCGTAACAAAAAAAAAAAAAAAAAAAAGGATGTGTCCTTGTTTTTGTAAGGTATTTTTGTTTGGTTTCTTTTACTATAAAATCTATCTTTCTTCAGCACCTTAAGACTATTATATTATGTCTCTTCTGCTTTCAAAAGATTTTTTTTTCTTATTGATATGGTAGGCAATGCGTCTCATCTCTCTGGCTATTAAGTTTGTTATGTCTATAGAACATTCTGTGTTTAGATGTGAAATTAATCCTATTTTTCTTTCTTGTGATTTAGTGTATTTTGGAAACTCAATGACCAATGTCTTCCATTACTCTGGAATATTCTCAGTGATTATCTTTGAATATTGCCTTTCATTTATCATATCTGTTTCATAAAACCAAAATAACAGGCATATTGACCACTTTTATTCTTTTCTATGTGTTTCTTAATTACTTTTAATGTTTTCCACCTCCTATTTTATATATGAGCAATAACTTTAGAATTATCATTGTGTTCATTAATTCTGTTCTCAGTTGTTTCTGATAATGTATTTTAATAACTTCTTTTTTTATTTCAGTGACTTTTTTGATGGAAATTCTATTTAATTTTTTTTCAAATCAGCCAGATATATTTTATAAATATCACATTCTTTATTTTATTTCTTTAAACATTGTAACATTTAATGTTTTTATTTACTGATGATTCTATTTTACTGATGATTCTACTTTAGAGTGTAAAGGTGCTATTATAATTAGTATCTTGATCATGAGAACTTATATTCTCCTGTGTTTTATAATTTTCGTCTTTTATGGTGGAAAAGAGGGAAAGCTTTGTTTAAGGCGGCTGTAGGGACTGGATTGAGGGTGTGTCTCTAAGTAATTTTATGCTTTCTTCTGCCATGAGCAATTCCTAGATTAGATGACTTAGTTATTTTCACATTGATATACTAACTGTTATATTCCCAGACCACAAAAGAGTGTACATTTTGATTTAAAATCTGCTGAAGAACATACCTCTGGTTTAAAACTTTTAAAGGAGATTGCTTCCTTCAGAGTCCAGGCCAAAACGGACACATTTCTCTGCTCCTCTATAAACTGGCAGATGATTTTTCTTTATAGACCTTGCTCTTGTCAAGGCTGAGGCTCTTTGTCAGCCCTAGTCTTATGCAGACAATGCAGTAAATTTTTCTTGTTGCTTTGTTCCAACATTTTTCTCTTATGCCTTGATTAAGAGCAGTCAAAACCTAAGCCCCTTCTGTAGCGTACCACTGTGGTTTTCTCTTTCTTTGTATTTTTTTTCCATAGGGAGTTCTCCAATTTTCCTGAGTGCTTAGATATGGATTTAAACATTTGTTTGTTACATTTTACCATTAGGATGGGTATTATTTTAAAAAAACAGAAATAAATGTTGGTAAAGTTGTGAAAAATTGAACTCTGCACATTGCTTGTAGGACTGTAACATGGTGAAACCACTATAGAAAATAGTACAGCAATTCCTCAAACTATGAAACATAGAATGGCCATATGATCTGTCAATTTCACTTCTGAGTATACAAGAAAAAATAAAAGCAAGCACTTGAATAGATATTTGTACATCAGTGTTCATAGTAACATTATCCACGATAGCCAAGAAATGGAAGGAATTTCAGTGTCTATTGATGGATGAGTGCATAAAAAATATATATGGTTACAATGAGGAATATTATTTAACCTAAAAAAGAAAGAAAATTCTAACATCTGATACATTATGGATAAAACTTGAAGAAATTGTGTTAAATGAAATAAGTACTTACTACATGACAAATAGTGGATACTTTGTCTCATATGAAGTACCTAAAGCCATCAAATTAGTAATGATAGAAAGTAGAATTGTGTTTTTCAGGGGCTAAGGGGAGGTGAACTGAGGAAGCAATTGTATAATGGGTGTAGAGTTTCCTTTTGGGAAGGTTAAAAAAATTCCAGAGCTGGGTAATGGTGATGGTTTAATGACAATGTTTATGTCTTCTGTGGCACTGAACTACACACTTAAAAATAGTTAAAATTGAGCTGGAGATGTAGCTTAGTGGTAGAGCGCTTGCCCAGCATGTATGAGGTTTGGAGTTCAATCCTCAGCACTGCTAAAAAAACAAAACTAAAACAAAAATTAAAATAGGTAACTTTATTGTAGATGTATGTCACTATAATGAAAATTGAGCAAATTTGATATACTATTTTATACAGAATTTCTACGTTTTCTATATCAGAAAGTTTTACAGGTTATTCAAACTGCATTTTTACCTCAGACAGCCATTTCCCTAATTATTTTACCCTCAAGACATTTCGCTTTTGTTTCACTCCAACATATTGTCACAGTAAGTAAGCAAGAGAGCAGAGAAAATAAAACCTGAGGCTTTGTTATGAGGTAGAGAATTTTTGCTTTCCTTTAATTTTGCTATTGCTAGGGTGATTGTATCAGAAGACTCTAACAAGATTGTAGGGATCCCAAGACTCCAAAGATAGGAAGCAAAGCAGAGAGCCTGGCCTCGTAAGACAAGCGGCTGGAATCACTGCAGATACGAGGCCCCATGATGCCTCTCTAATAATTGCTGTTTTTGGCAGTCCTCTCTACAATTTCCCCATTATTTTCATTTTTCCATGGTATTCACTTGCTTCACTTTGTTATGACCCATTTGAATTGACCAGGTCCTATTTATCTCAGGAAAATTGTTTGTGTAGGACCTTGGCCTCTGTCCTTCTTAGTAACTGTTGCAGATTCTTAAGCTTCACAAATTCAAATTTCTGAGAGAAGTCTGATTTGCTGGAATTTGAGTCCAGTCATCTTGAGTGAATATGTTCATTGACTAAAACAATTCATGAACAAATTTTATTTCTGCATGGCCAAGTGAACACCTGTGTGGATCCACTTCCTGAGGAAACTCAGGGTAAAAGATGTAGAAAAGCTCTTATGCATTCAGCATTTCCAGAAATAGTCCTAAGGGCATATGGCAAATGCAGAAACATTTATTCAAGCAAACCTGCCAAAACTTGATAAGAATAGTGAGAATGTGTGACCTTGCACCACACCCTGCTCTCTTCTTCCTCTCATCCCATCTTGGATGGTGGAATTGCACTGCAGTGTGCTGCCAAGAGCATGGGGCTTTCTTTTCTCCTGGCTCCCAGGGAGGCGAAGGGGAAAGAGATGAGCAATTCTCATCCTGCCCCCAGCTACGCGTTGCAGAGGTTGCCTTCTGGGCAAATGCAGCCAAAAGGTGTGGGCCCTCCTCTTCTAACTAGCTTCCACTTATGGGGTAAAATCTTTACCTGAGATGGAGCACATACTGGAGCCTTACCCCACCTGCCATGGCTCACAGGGTAAAGTGTCTGTGCCAGGAGTGGCAAGCAAAGATCTAAGTCTACAGTCTTCAGTGCCTACCTCCCTGACAAAGGCTCAGATTCTAAAGCAGGGATGTTACTTAGAAGTGGGTCACTTTCTGTGACCTGAGCTTCAGAGTGGGACTGTCCAGGGAGAATGATAGGCCATAAAACAGAACAATTGAAATTCTTCCTAAAGGAACTAACTTTGTTTTACAGAGGATGTGGAAAAGTTCAAACCTAAGGGCCACTCGCAGAAACAATGAATGTTGTGGTGAAAAACAATCAAGAGGAAAATTATAGCTTCATTGGAGATGCTGTGGAACCACAGTCATCTGATTCAATACAGAAAACAGTGAAAGGACAGTGAAAAAGATTCCTCCTGGGGTTCACACAAGTCAGAAACACTCACCTAGAAACCATTGCTACAGAGAATCTTGAATACAATTGTATCAGTCTCTTGAACAATTTTATGCCCTATAGCATTGTTGAAAACCAGACAGCAATTATCTGGCAACTAATGGGCAATTGATGGACCAACTGGTTGTGGTCGGAAAAAGACCGTCAAAGAAGGTCCTGCCCAAACCACCATCATTCCAGACTGATTTCCACACTCAGTCTGCACCTTCAGGGGCAACATGAGAGACTGCATACTATGTGTGGACGATAGACCTCCCTAAACTAAACTAATGCAGACATCAGTCTGCCCAGAGTAGAGGACTAGAGACCCAGTTCCTAGACTTCTTATACTATCTGAATGTCTAAATGTTGGAAAGTTTTCCAATAAAATGTTTTAAGACATGAAAAGAAAAGGGAATATACATGGATGGAAGGTCAAGGAAACAGTCAATAAAGACTGCCTGTGAGAACAAGCAAATGCTGGATCTAACAGACACCATAGTAGCTATTGCAAGTATATTCCGAGAGCCAGAAGACACCATCACTGGAGGAGTTCCCAGAAAGGGAGCCTGTGACTCCAGACAAGTGGGGTCCTTTGCATACATGACAGAAAAGAATTTCAGAATGTGACAGTCAGAGACATAGATTTATCTAGGAAAGAAGATTCACATTCAAGGAAGAATGTTGGCTGTCTCAGAAGTGAGATATTTTTTGGAGTAAAGCAAGGAATACACATTCAGGGGAGATTGTGAGGCGTCTCCATAGGGAGAGATAGTAACCCGTTGGTCTGAGGTGTTATAGAGGGACAGTAGCTAGGGGCTAGACTAGAGATGGAGTCAAGGCGGATTTATAGGATTTCATGCCAATTTCCCCTGCACTTGCCTACCGCCCAATCATGTTACACTGTGTAGGCAAGGAGGCAGGCCAAAAATATGGGCTGAGGGCATCAGCTGGGTTGCTTACCAGTTGCTTGTTTTGCATTTCAAAGGTGTCTGGGGCTTTCCTGCATTCCAAAGGTTCCTGGGTACTTCTCTTATGAGATATATTTATGAGATTCAGTATATCTTCCTTTTTCTTCCAAATTCCTATCTCATAACCATGCTTAAAAAAGTGAAAGAAGAGCCGGGCGCGGTGGCTCAAGCCTGTAATCCCAGCACTTAGGGAGGCTGAGACAGGAGAATCGCGAGTTCAAAGCCAGCCTCAGCAACAGCGAGGCGCTAAGCGAGCAACTCAGTGAGACCCTGTCTCTACATAAAACACAAAATAGGGCTGGGGATGTGGCTCAGTGGTCGAGTGCCCCTGAGTTCAATCCCTAGTACCACAAAAAAAAAAAAAAAAAAAAAAAGTGAAAGAAGATATGCTGACAATGTTTTATCAAGTAGAGAATATCAATAGATAGAAATCATAAAAAAAGAACCAAAGGGAAATTTTGGAGTTAAGAAGTAAAGTAATTCCAGAATCTAGTGAAATGAACAATCCTCTAGAGGGTGGAAGAGAATTGAACTGACAGAATAAAGAAGTGAACCTGAATATAGATCATTAGAAATTATGCAACCAGAACCTCAGAGAAGTGTAGGATGCCATGAAGGGTACCCATGTGTGCAAAAATGAGAGTCCCAGAGGGAGAGGACAGAAAGGAGCAGAAGTAACAATGGGAAATTCCTCAGATTTGACGAGAAACAGTAATCTACACACTAAGAATCTCAGTGAACTACCATTATCTGTTCTAAGAATGGGGTCATATGGGGCAGAAAACAAGGTCGCTGCTCTCCAGCAGCTTCTAGAACGGTGTGTAGGCAAAGGATATCTTTGGTGGAATTACTAAGTAACCAACTCTTAGATTTGTGTTATAGGTTACATGGGCAATAATTTTCCAGTAATGAGAATCTTGAAATTTAATAAGAATCTAAAGTAACTTCATAATCAAAGAAATATGATAAATAATCAGTGATGATTTAATAATTAAGTGTATTTTATTTCATTTTTAATTCCATCTTGCTGTAATATATACATGTTTTATTGAAGTAAACATTTTATTAATGAGTGATTAATCCATGTCATACAATGGAGCACTTTTCTAAATGAACCCTTGAACCCTTAAAGCCCTTTCCATGCTTGGAGGAGTTTTGAAGGCTTCCCCTCCTCAAATGCACTTTTCCTAAGACATTACTTCTAGTCAAGGCATCACCTCTCCCGGAATGCAAATGGAAAGATTCTGTTTAAAGCTGGATCAATTCTCCATATGAATTTGAATAAGCTGATGTTACACTTTTTAAGCTAAGGCAGAGAGACTGGAAAAACACAAGATCCTGAGTCACCAATGCTAGAAAAGAAAGGACTGACACAGCTTGGGCAGTGTATGAGTTTCAACTTTGCTTCTAGACTTTATATCCTGCTCAGGTCAAAGTTGTTGAAAAGTGATCATTTATTTTGATGAAATAATTCAAATTTACTAAACTCATTTGCTTCTGCTTTGCTCCATACATACTTTTGAATGACTGCAATTTGAGATAATGACAGAAAACTCAATGAAGAAAAAACAGTGTTCTGTAGTGAGCTATGTGCCTGGAAGCTATGTCATAATTGTAGAACAAACACCAGCTCTGAGGGCTGAGAAAAGCAATGGTGGAGATGGACATTTACAGAGAAGACTAAGTAAGTGCTTCAGTGCTAATGTGTTAAATCATCCATCCACATTCTCTTGTGGGTTATATAATGGAGAAAGAATGGATACCAAATCGTGGAGATGATCTCCTTCTGAACAAGTCTATACACTTGGTCTCAGGAATAATCTGGTGTGAGATAGGCAGCAAGGTTCCACCCGCCTGACTGTCTTAATAAAGTGCTGTGGCAATAGCAGCTTCATTCCCTTCAGTTGATCTCAGAATCCTGGCCTCTGGGGCTCAAGAGTGGGTTATAAAAGGTATGCATATTATTTATTATTAATTCATGGAATCTGTTGAAAATGTGTTTTTAACGTAGTAAAATTACACTGTAGTCTTTAATACATAAGTCTGATTGTTTGCTTTTAAATTTTCTTTTGGCTGAAAGTACTCAAAGAGGAACACCTATCAGACTGCTGGTGGTGGGAAGGGTCAGAAAAGCAAATTATCGATCCAAGCAATGACAGGCAAATAAAAAAACAAGTAGTCAGGGTGAGGTGGGGAGAACACTCCAAACAAAGTAGTGGCAACGTCAAAACTCAGGAGTTAAAGTAATCTTGATATATGTTGGTGTGTGTGCATGGGAGGCAGGGGTACCTGAAGACATGTCAGCTTTGTTGAGTGGTAGGATGGGGACGTTGAATGGACGTGGCTGGGGAAGTTAGGCAGAGGTTCTCTCATAATATTGCAAGAGGCAACCATGGTTTCAATCAAAGTTGAGCCAGTGGGGATGATAATGGAGGGATTCTAGAAACATTAGGAAACAGTAAAGGCAATAAAATATGGTATCTTTTCTGGATATAGAAGAAAATATTGGAGTCTGTTAATTGTACTGGTATATGATTTAAGCAAAAGGGAATAGGTACATGGTGCTACAAATGGAGGAGCACCTGTGGCCAGTGTAAGGGTACAGGATGGATGGAGACAGAGGGCAATGCCACTAATGATTCCACAGATTTCAGCTTCTTCTTTACAGGACGTAAATTCCATGACTCTTTTTCTTCTTTATATTTGCTTTTGCACCAAGTTCAATCCTCTTCTCTACATTTTAATTGAACAGAACAACAAACATTCATAGTTGCTACCTGAAAGTCACCTATCCCAGTTGATCAGGGAGTGCCCACGGCCCCAGCAACTCATTCCCCTTACCTGAATTATTTATATAATAAAAAAATACCAAATGATACTTTTCTGTTTTTCAGGTAATCTCCTCAAATCTTTTCTTGGTTGGACACATTTAGTTGGAATGAAACTTAAATGATTTTATAGATGAGAAAAGAATGCTTAAAATCAACCTTTTTTAACTTTAAATAAACAGAATTTGTTTTCCTTAGTGACTATAGTTAGAACATGTTTGAAATCTTCAGTCACGTCCAGGAACATCTAGGAACACTGCCTGGGATCCAGAAACAATCTTTTTTCATACCCTTGATGGTAAGTTAATTTGATCTTCATAAGAACTGCCTTGGCTGTTGTCAGAGTGTGAGTTAAAATGTCTGAAGTCTGAGAGGAAACAGATCATCTTGAGAAATCACTCTGGATGACAAGGGAACAGTAACTTTAGCATTCAAACCACATCAATCACAGGGGTGGAGAACTACGACTAAGTACCATATGAAAACGGTTGGGTAGTTTCCAAAGGCAGGAAGAAAATCTATAACAAGCACTGTTTAGTTTTAGGGGTGGGGTCCTTTCTTTTAAAACATTTTAAATAGTTTTAAGAAGATACATTTCATTATATGTTGTTCTGGCTGATTTTTTTTTTCAAACACTAGCTAAGAACAGCACCACTGGAAAAGAGCTAGGCTGTCTGTACTCATTAGAGAATTCCTGTACTGTTTGAATCAGAAACACGTACACTTCTTGCTCCAAAGTTTACCATCTACCAGTTTATTTTATATAAATAAATTACACCAGTGGAGATATTTTTCCTCAAAAGGGACAACAATTTGTGATATTTACAAATCATCTCATAACAGCAAGGGGAAGGAGGCTTAAGACTGAGGAAGTGGAAATGGTGATACTGAGCATCTAGATGGCAACAGGAATGTAGGAGCACTCTCCATACCTTCAATCCCTCCCTTCCATCCTTCCCCATTCTATGGTAATAAAACACATGCCCAGCAGAGCGTGCCTCATTGGTTGTAACCTTGGGGCTGTGATTGGTCTGAGGACCCTATATAAGCCTCTGTGCTTCCTGGATTAAACGGGTTCTGCATCTCGCTCTGGCAGAGCAGTCTTACCTATCCCGGGAGTCTGGGTGGAGTGACTCCGCGGACCATCACCCCTAACCTCGTCCCATGAGACCCTACTTCGTCTTCCTCGAAGACCCCCTTTTCATCTCCTGGGACCCCAAAGCCTCGTCCTGTGAGACCTTGCTTCATCTTCCCCGAAGATCCCTTTTCGTCTCTCAGGACCCCAACTTGTTGAGGAGACCCACGAGGCACGACTTCAAACAATACAGGAAATCATGAGAGGTCATGGGAAAAGAATGAGAGTAGGAGCAACAGTGGTTGAAAAGGGGTTAGAATAAAACATTAAATCATTTGACATTGTCACAGCTTCCATAGAACTGTGTCTTCAGTCAACAAGTGGGTAATCAAAGGAGAAAAGAGAATTGAGTGACTTGACTACATGCTTGATCATGGCTGATATTCCAGCAGATACAGATGTACACACACTGCCAACACAAACACATATATTTCCATGTACATACAGGTTTATACATGTACACACATTTACCTATGAAAGTAAAATGATCTCTACACATGTCAGATGAAAGAGTGCATGGAATCCCAGCAACTCAGGAGGCTGAGGCAGGAGGGTCGTGAGTCCAATGTCAGCCTCAGCAAATGCGGCACTAAACAACTCAGTGAGATCCTGTCTCTAAATAAAATACAAAATGGGAGAGGGGATGTGGCTCAGTGATTGAGTGCCCCAGAGTTCAATCCCCAGTACCCCACCCTCCAAAAAAAGTATATGGAAACCAGCAAATAGTATTCAGTTATCTTTCTTTGTATATGGTGGCCTATTTATTTACCTGATAAAGTCATTATTATAGTATTTTATTAGTACTATGAGTCCTGGAGTGCAGTGCAAGGTTAGCAGTCCTGTCTTTGTTTCTTATAGTAGTTTGAGATAACCATGTTTGCTGTGTAGCACTCTCACCGTGGGGCAGCAGGAAGAGAGCAATGAAAGTGAAGCTGATACAAAAAGGAAATCATAGGGATACCATAACATCAGGTACCTGTCCACTTAGTACTGAGCTATTTAATACATTCAATTAATAAATATCCATTGCACAGGGTATTATATTTGGGTGAAATATATGGAGTAAAACCAGAAATCATTTTTACCTTGCAGAACTTAAAATATAAATATTGATGAATAATTTCATAGGTGAGTGCATTTAATTAAAAATTAAGTAAGTGCTATGAAGAAAAGGACATAGTTTACAGGTGAATAAAACAAAGACCCTGAGGGTCAGCTTTCTGCCACTGTGACAAAATATATGATAAAATCATTGAAGGAGGAAACTATACTAATACTATAGCCAAAATACTATATTTTGGCTCACAGTTTCAGAAGTTTCAGTTCATGGTCACTTGGTTCTGTTGTTTCTTGGCCTGTGGTAGGGCAAAGCATGATGCGGGGAGTACATATGGTTAAGTTGCTCGCCTCATGGCAGCAGGAAAAGGAGGTGGGAGGAGAAAGACGCTGGGGACAAGATAGACTCTGCAGGATATGTCTCCCAGTAATATACTTCTTCCAACTAAGCACACCTTTTAAAGTTTCCACCACTTCCCAATAATGCCACCAGCTAGGGACCGAGCCTTTAAAACATGAGCCTTTGGAGAACATTCTAGATCCAATCTATAACAGACCTTGACCTATACATGTGGAGATGTTAAGGGGGAAGATGGACAAGGAAAGTGTTTTTTGAAAAATAAAAGGTTTCTCTGAGATCTGGTAGAGATAGATCTGCAGGTAAGTAGGAGAGAGCAAGATATGTATGTGAAGAAACAGTGAAGAGTGAAGAATATTAACAAAATGGCAGGAGGGAAGAAAGCACATTTCAAGAAATGAGAAAAGATCCATGACGCAGCTATATAAAGAGGAATGAAGAGAGCTGTTGAAATAAATGAGAAGTAAGTGTGGTCCAGACTACGCAGAGCTTTAGGACAAGTTCAGAAATTGCTTCTATCTTAAGGGAAATGAGAAGTTGATAAAATATTTGAAGTAAATGTTTTAACAAAAATTATGCTATTTTTACTGTGCAGGATGGATTGGAGGGGGAAAAGAAAAAGACCAGCTAAGAATATATAGCAAGAAAACCAGCAAAGATGTAGTAGTTTGAATTAGGGCAATAGTGATGGACACGGAGAAATGTGAATAAGTTTGATAATTATTTTGGTGGTAAACATAATATTTAATGGTAGGTTTTACAATAGAACTTTACATTAGGGATGTGTCAATAACACTTCTGCAAAAGGATGCTATTCTTGGGAAGAGGACCCAGTGCAAAGACTGTATTTTGGTTTTAGATATATTGAGTTTGAGGGCCCTTGAAATACCAAAGGGAGAATGTTAAGTGGCAGCCAGATATCTGGATTTGGAGCTCAGTGAATATTTCTGGGATGGCTGGAGCTACTTAAAAACCTCTTAATTCATCTTATAGAAGAAAATGGTCTGCTGAGGTCAGAAACTCCATGGAGCCAGATTAGGTTTGCCTTCTGATCATGCAGATAATTTGATTAAGGCATTTATTGTATTATATTTTATCATCTGCAAGCCTAAAATTTACTATATAGAACAAATAAACATTATCAGTAACCTCTCTTTTAATTTACTCTAAAGGAAGCATTTAGAATTCCATTTCACAAGTTTTCATAGTGTTATTGACTGAAAAGAAAATGACTGGACCCCATTGATAGATTTGTAGAAAAACATTGAGGTATCTTGACTATTATTAAGTAAAAATATTTAATCAAAATATTTATTGTATATCTGTCATGAGCAAGACTCTTTTCCAGGTGCTAGAAATATAGCAGTAAGACAAACAGAAAAAAAAAACTCCTACTGTCATATGTCATAAAACTTACAATTAGCAAGATAAATTTATTTTATATGATATAATGTTAACATTAAGCTAAATAAATAATATAAATACATAGTATATAATCAAGATGTGCTTAAATTATGAAAGGAGAGGCCAGCAAAGACCGCCCTGAGAAGCTGATATTTGAGAAAAGACTATAAAGAATTGAGTCAATGATGTTGATACCTGAAGGAAAATAATTTCAAACATATGGAAAACAAGTAGCAGATATAAATCTGACCTTGTTGGTAAATTCATGAAATGGTTGCTCCTTAGTTAAATGGAAAATATTAGGAGTTTGGCTATTAAAAACATGATTCAGCTACATGCTATCTGTAAGAGACAACATTATTCAAATACAGAGGACATAGCCCAAATTTCTATCACTGATAATTGGATAAACAAAGTGTGGTACAATCATATAATAGAATATTATTTAGTCATAAAAAATAAAGTATTGATGTATGCTACAACATGGATGAACCTTGAAAACATTGTTATAACTGGAAGAAACCAGACACAAAAGACTTTGTGTTCTATAGAATATCTAGAACAGGCTAATCCATTTAAAGAGAATGTAAATTAGGAGTTGGCACTAGACAGGAAGAAAAATAAAGAAAGTACCTATTAATAGCATATAATTCCTTTTTGAGGTAATGAATATATTCTGAAATTATATAGTGTTGATGATTGCATAACTATATGAATATACTATCACTGAACTGGATGCTTTAAAATGGTGAATTTTATACTACGTAAGTTATGTCCCAAATAATTGCCATAGTTCAAGAAGACAAATGACATAGCAAATTAGAAAAATAAGTAAATAGAAATTCTAGAATTCAAAAGAATGATAATGATAATCAAAATTAGTGGGTGGCATCAACTGCTGAGTAGAAATAGCTAAAGAAAGAACTTACAGACTGGAAGATCATTCAGGAAAGAATGTTGACTTCTGAACCACAGGGAGAAAAATGGTGGAAAATAGGAAAATAGGATAAAACACAAAGGATAGCATAAAAAGCTTAACAAGTTTAATTTAACAAGTTATCTGAAGTCCCAAAAAGAGAGAGGAATAGAAGCAATAGTTGAAGAAATTATGCATAAGATTTTCTATAACTGAAACATTCAAGCCACAGATTCATGAACTTCAAACAAATCCTAAGCGACACATGTAATAAAGCCACTCAAAACTAAAGATACAAATAAACATTTTAAAAGCAGCTAGGGAAGAGTAGCAAATTATCATCAAAGGAGCTATTGTTTGATTACTGACCAGAAACAGGAGATGACAAAACAAAGGAAAGGTTATCCTCAGAGAATTCGAATTAAGTAACTAGAATGACCTTCCTGTGGAAACTTTCTTTCAAGAAAAAATAAAATAAGAAATTTTCAGCCAAAGAAGCCATAGAATGATATTATAAAAATACCAAAATATTCCTTAGTACATGGGATTTTATAGTATATGATTTGCCCTATTCACTTTTTATTTTCTGCAATGTTAATTTTTAAAGACACAACAAAGTGCTTAATAATGAATTAAGTCCAAGCAATTTTTAATCGTTCATTTTACAAAAAAAGTCTCTCTTTTAACAACAACAAAAAAATTCTTACATCTTCAGTGACTCGGAATTAAAAGCATTTGATTCTATATGGTATATTTTTATATTCAGAATGCTGATGATGATTTAGCTGCATTGTCTCCATGGTCTTGTCATTTTTATCTATTGTGCCCATTATAGCACATGTTCCCTGCCCCCTTCTTATTCATTGTCTAAAGAAATATGTGTTCTTATTTGTGAAAAGGTTAAAATTGAGAAGAAATGTTCATATTTTGATCAAGAAAGCATTAAAATTACAATGTGAAAGTTTATGTAGATTTTGTAGCAAAACTATACAATGATTAAATCAATGTGAAAATGTATCCATTTGTAAGGAAAAACTCAAGCACATTTTTGAATATAAGTAGTGAGGCGATTTCATGAGAGAGTTCAATTAGTATACATTGTAAAAAGGGTGTAAACATTTAATGCAATAAATAAGAAAAGCTGATTTAGATTACATGTATAGAGATAAATAAAAAGTATTTACAGAAAATAGCAATTAGTTGAACAGATTTCATAGAGGACCCTTCTGCTTAATGGACTGTATGTATCACAGTAGGGAGGGGCTAGAAGGGAAGAAATTCAGAAATCAAAAAGAATAAATGTTATTTAAAAACATGGTGATATAGAGGAAGAAAATTGGGTTATAGTTACCTACTAAGCAAAATAAATGTGTCCCAATGGATGTGTACATAAAGCTGCTAGGGAGGAACAAAGTGGGTGAAGCTGACTGTGGTTTAGAAAATCTGAGAGGAAACAATATTTGGGCTAGACTTGAAAGATGGAAATGATTTTGACAGGCTGCTTTGGCGAAGGTGAGTGCAAGATGCTGGATTGAAACTGTAGCAATGTCTTGGACACTGAAGGTGAAAAGAAAGAAAAACTAATGGTATTCAAGAAATAAAAAATAGGATATATAGGAAAATGACAGGAATGTTAGCCTTGCAAAGAAAAAAGCTGGCTTTTTCTGCACAGTGAAAAGAGAAAAGCAACTTGGTAACAATGGCAGTGGGTTGTAATATGAACAAAGTAGAGAAATTTGAAGGAAGAGAAATAATTCAGATTAGAAAGAAGTTAGGTTGACACATAATTTATCCTCCAAACCAAGACCCTTGAGAGAAAACAGACATAATTAAAATGTACATTTGGGAAATATCCATACACCAGCATATTGGTTTTACTTTTATGGATGTATACAAATTGTCCTATTTAAAATCCATTCAAAAATAAAATATATTAATATACATTAAAACCAAACTACTAATTAGCTGAAAATATAAAATAACATAAGCAAAACAATTGCTTCAGATACATATCCGTTTATAACTTTAATCAGTCTCATAGCTTAATTAGTTTTATAGCTATTTCTGTGTTTAGTACCTTTGATATTTTCCAGAGACTCCATTTTGATAGTGTTATTATTAATTTTTTATAAAGTTATTTGTAATCTTTTCAAAAGTTTTGTTATTATTAGTCTAAATTTGAAATAGCCTTTATTGCCAACTGCTAGTTCTACTTTATAAAATACTCTCTAATGATGCAGACATGCTCTGAGAAAACTCTGCTAAGTGAATTTCTCAATTAAGACTTTTTTACTAAACTGTGACAATTTTCTAAAAATTTATTTATATAATCAATATTAAGTGGACATATCAATGGGGTTTGGTGTAATATTTTCATACATAGATACTGTGTGCACTGATCAAACTCAGTCCCCCTTTTCCCACCCTCCATTTCCAATGTCTACCAATCACTGTTCTGCGTCTATTAGCTTCCATATAGGAGAGAGAACATGTGGTACTTATTTTTCTGTGTCTGGCTTATTTCACTTAAAGTAACGTCCTACAATTCCATCCATTTCGTTGAAATAGGTTCATTCTTTATGGTGGAATAATACTACATTATGTGTGTGTGTGTGTGTGTGTGTGTGTGTGTGTGTATCTTATTTTTCTTATCCATTCATCTGTTAGAAGCAGTTCAGCTTATTCCATATTTTATGTGTGAATATTTTAAGGTGAATAGTGCCACCTTAAACGTGGGCATGCAGGGATCTCTCTGGTATGCTGATTTCATTTCTTTTGGATACAGACCCAGAAGTGGGGTTCCTGGATCATAAAGGAGATACAGTTTTAGCTTTTTAGGAAAATCCATAATATTCTTTACAATGGCTGTACTAATGTATATTCTCACCAACAATGTCTAAGAGTTCTTTCTCTTCTACTTCTTCACCCACATTTATTAACTTTTGTTCTTTTGACAACATTCTGTGGTAACATGAAATCTCATCATGGTTTTGTTTTGCATTTCTCTGATGGCTAGTGATATTTAGTAATTTTTTATGTATTTGTTGGAAATTTGTCTTTATTCTTTTGATAAATTATTCAGATCATTTCCCTAGTTTTTAAAGATTTTTTGTTAAGTTTTTTGAGTTTCTTATATATTCTGGGTATTAATGATCTGTCAGATGAATAGTTGGCAAATATTTTCTCCCATCCCGTAGGCTGATTCTTTGTTCTGTTGATTGTTTCTCTTGTTGTGTCAAAGCTTTTTCTTTGATATAATCCCATTTATCAATTTGTGCTTATTTACTGTGATTTTAATTCAGTTAAATCAAATTCTCCCATTTATAGTTTTTAATTTTTATTGTAGAATTATTGGTTAGGTTTATTCCTAAATATTTTGTTTTTGTTGTGGTTTTTGTGAATGGGATTGATTTCATGATTTCTTTCTCACCAAATTAATTATTGATATATAGAAAAGATACTAATTTTTGTATGTTGATTTTGTGTCCTGCTACTTTACTGAATTTGTTCTCAATTCTAAGAATCTTTTGGTAGAGTCTTTAGGTTTATCTATATACAGAATAGTATCATACGCAGATTTGACTTTCTCCTTTCCTATTTGCATGTCCTTTTTTCTTTCTCTTGCCTAATTACTCAGACTTAAATGTCTAGTAGCATATTAAATAAGAGTTTTGAGAGTGAACACCCTTGTCTTGTTCCTAATCTTGGAATTATTTCAAGCTTTTCCCTATTTACTATGATGTTGACTATGTGAGGTACAATCCTTCTATACCTGACTTGTTCAAGACTAACACAAAGGGATATTGAATTTTATCAAATACATTTCTGCATCTGTTGGGATAATTCTATGACTTTATCCTTTATTATATTGGTGTAGTATATTATATTTATTGATTTGTGAGTGTCAAACCATCATTGAATTCCTGGAGTAAAAGCAACTTGATCATGGTGAGTGATCCTTTGATGTGCTGTGAATTTGATTTGCTGGTATTTGTTAAGAATTTTTGCATCTATAGCTCCTCAGCGCCATTGGTCTGCAATTTTCTTTTTTATTGTGTTCTTGTCTGGTTTTGGTAACAGGATAATGCTGGCTTTAAGAAATGAATGTGAAAAGGTCCCCTCTTTGAATCCTGTGGAATTGTTTGTAAAGTATCGATGTTACTTCCTTTTTTCAAGTTTGTTATACTTCAGTGGTGAAGCCATCTGGTCCTGAGCTTTTCTTTGTTAGGAGACTTGTTTTGATTCAATCTCCTTAATGTGTATTGGTCTAATCAGATTTTATATGTCCTCATGGTTCAACTTTGGAAAGTTGTATGTGTCCAGAAATTGGTCTATTTCATCTAGGTTTTCTAATTTGTTAGCACTATTTTTTTTAAGACACTAATCCCTAGTGATCTTTTGTATTTCTGATGTATAAGTTCTGATATCTCTTTTTTCATTTTTTATTTTATTTATTTGGGTCTTCTTTCTTTTTTTCCTTTGTTAGTCTAACTAAAGGTTTATCAATTTTTAAAATGTTTTCAAAAACATACTCTTCATTTCATTGATCATTTGTATTGTTTTTCTCAATCTCTATTTCATTTATTTCTGCTCTGATCTTTGGGATACAGCTCAGTGGTGAAGTGCCCTTGGGTTCAATCCCTATTACAAAATTAAATAAATAAACAAATAAATAAATGTATGGATATTTGTTCAGTTAGTTTTGTCTCATAGATCTTCAATAGTATATTCACTCTTCCTCCTCTTTTTCTTCTTCTTTCTTTTTCAAACTGAAATATTTCAAAAATCTGTCTTCAAGTTCAGATATTCTTTTTCCACTTGATATAGTCTGTTGTTGAGTCATTCAACTGTATTTTTTTGACTTAATGAATCCTTCATTTCCAGCATTTGTTTGTTTCTCTTTGCTGAATTAATCTTGCATATCCTATATTGTTTTACTAATTTTATTTAATTGTTTACCTATATTCTTTTGGACCTTGTTGAGTTTTTTTATAATCACTTTAAAAAAAAAATTTATCAGGCATTTGGTGCATTTCAATTTATTTGGGATCTTTTAATAGACAGTTTTGTATTTTGGAGGTGTCATATTATCTTGTTAGATATAGATAGATGATAGATAGATAGATAGCTAATAGATAGATAGATCTTGTGCTACTATGTTAGGAATAGCAGATTAGCATATCAGGTGGACCTAATATCTCTACCACTTTCAAGGGATGTCTTTCTTAGTAACTGGCTTTCTCCTGAAGTTTTGATTTGGGGTGTCAGTTTGTCATGCAATGTAAGGTTTGAATCTAGCTTGGCATCATAGTGTAGTTTCCCTGTAACTTCTGTGGCTGCAATGAATGACTTTGGGTACAGTGCATACTATAGAGAGACCCACTGTCTCTGCAGGCCATGTAACAGTTGCAACACTTCAATGATGTAGAATACCGTGGGTGAGGAGTGGTGGCCTCTCTCAGGTGATGGGAGTTTCCTTGGGCACTGCTACTCTCAAGTGGCTCTGGTGCTGGCACCCTCAGGGGTGATGAGGTACGGAAACCCTTCCTCCAACCAGTCAGTGGTACAGGCCCAGACACTGCATGAGGGGAAGGCAAGGAACAACAGCACCCTCTTCACAGTGCTCACACCCAGTCCTGACAGCGGTGAATGGTCAAACTGTGGGTGTGGCGCAGAGCTGAGATGGCAATTATGGTGATTTTTCTACCACCGTGGTAACAGTGCTTACCTGTGAGTGAGTGTCCAGCTGGAGCTAGGCAAAGTTCTCTCAGTGTCCCCTTTGGCCGTGCATGACTTGAGGCAGGGTGATGGCTGGAGTCAGAGTAGTTCAAGGCTCTCTCAGTGGGCAGGGCATCAGCGGGAACTGCATTGTTCTCTCCTGCCCAAATGTACAGGGGAGAAAGTTGGCAAGAACCATAGGAACCATGAGTTTCAGCACTGGTATAAGTCAAAATATGGATGGCTATGCCCCTGGTCTCAGAGAACAAGTGCCCTGATTTCCTTGTTCACAGGAGTGTGCCCTTCATTCTCCTGTGTGTCACAGCTTTCATCCCCTAATTGAGCATGTAGAGGATTCTGGAATTACAATGTCAGAGACTAAGTCTAAACCCAAAGCCTGCAGAGCAAGATGGACATAGCCTCAGGCTCAGGATGCTCAGGGAGAGAGATCTATGGTATTTTAACTTACTATTTTAGGTATTTTTTTCCCTTTGGCATTCATTTAGGAAACCACCTTTGACAAATCATTCCAAGACAAAACTTAACAAAAACATCTTCCCTATGTATGATCCTTTTCAATGTTTTGCCAAATTTAGGCATTAGAAAACTGTAGGTCTTTTAAAGTTTATTCTATTCCAGTATGAGATTTATATTTATTAAAAATGGTAACTTCATTTGTGACTCGCTCCACAAATGTAGACATTTCAAGTTTTAATTGTAGAATGTTAAAATTAAATCTTGTGATTAATATTAAATCACAAGATTTCATTTTAACTGCAGTGTTCTCTCCTGCCCAGATGTGCAGGGGAGAGAGGTGTACAATATATGTATATATATCATGTGCACACACACATGTATGCACACATATATATGTTAATATTGTACCAGTAATGTTAAAGTGTTATATGTGTTTGCAGCTGCTGAATTTGGCAGGTCAGATCCAATAGACAATAAAGACACTTTATAAAAATAGTGTTTATTTTAGTAATAATATTAAAGCAAAAGCAAAAGTGAAAAGTGAGAGAGAAAGAGAAGAAAATATGTCACCAGACTGGGAGAAACACCAACATATGAAAGCATGTAGCTAGGGAATCCTGGGTCAGCTTTTCAGGGTCCCAACTGGGGAATTTCAGTCCTCTCCATGGGTAAGACTCCAAAGTCTTATGCCCAGTGGAGCTCTTTAAATACAAATTAGAACAAAGAAAGCTCCATTCTAACAAACTGAGTGACCTAATGATCTCCTCAAGGACACTTCATTCCCCAAGGACTGGCCAGATTCCCAAAAGGAGGGAATGTTTCCTTGAGATAAGTGAATGTCTCCAAGTTCTGTGAGTGAGCCACCCCTCCCCCTCACACACACCAGAAGTCTGCATTCTTTAGATGCTCTATCAAGGATGTGCAAAGGTCATGGCAGGCACATGGACAGGAAAGATCTTTAATATTTTCCTTAGCCCTTTAGTACCTTGTAAATCAGACAATATACTATTTCAATCAGAATATTACATTTTTGAACCTATTTATGAATTGTGTGTTCACCATGACTAATTCCAAGTGAATTATTATGTTAATTTATTTTTAGTATTGTTACATTTATCATGAAGTTGTTACATTCATCCTAAATTTGTCTTTATATTTTTACCATAGAATTAATAATTGTTTCTTCAGTGTTGAATGTTAAAACTAATTTGACAATATCATCCATACTGTCAGCAAATTGTATTGTTTCAAAATGATCAAAGACCCTTTTCTTCAATTCCAGTAATTAAATGAGCAATATTTGAATCACTATTGGCATGAAATTGACTGATTTCTATCTGAAGCACTTAATGATATTGAGAGGAACAAATAGCCTTAATTAACCTCTTTTAATATTTGTTTGTTTGCTAATAGTAATTGAATTATCAGCTACTACTTCACTTTCAAATGTTCACAGAAATCTTGAAATTAAAAATTTAATTTAGACAAACAGTATTTTGATGTTAGTTAAGTCATGTTTCAAAGGTTGATATGTAAGCATATATTTTCTGCAACTACACATATTAAATTGCTTTCTTCAGGCACAATCTTCTTAAAATATTAATTTTTGAGGTAGATATCAATGCTACTTTAGTAGATTAGTGTCTTCAGTTTTTATATGTTAGTGATGTCATACAGGAACCATGGCAAATGGAAAATAATGAACATTTTGTGCAAATTACTTTTTATCATTTATTTTCTTCAGAAATAGTGTCAATATTTAATTTTCACTAAATATGCACTTTCTTCTTTTAAATACTTTTTAGTTGTAGACGGACACAGTACCTTTTTTATTTGTTTATTTTTAAGTGGTGCCGGGGATCAAATCCAGTGTCTCATGTGTGCTAGGCAAGCGCTGTACCACTGAGCTACAACCCCAGCCCAAATATGCACTTTCATTTTAACTCATGAATGCTAAAAATTTATTGTAGTATCTTAAAACTTGAGAAACAATAAATATTCAATCAATATTTACATTATGTAATAATGACAATACCACTAAATTAATAGTGTACATTACTCTCCATTCATTGTATGAAAGGACAGCTCTAGTTCTATTTCTTACACATCTGTCATGTACACTCACCTAACCTACAATTTCCCATATTTCCCCCTAGGTTCCTTACCCTAGGTGTTATGAATAGTCTTCAAGTAGAACTGGTATTCTGGCAGATTTCTGTAGCTCATGGACCAAAGCAGGACCAAGGCAATGTAGAATCTCCTCCCTCCACCACTTAAGACCACCACTTAAGAAGCAAGAACCCTTCATACTGACCTTGAAAGTGTTAGATTCTTTCCTTCTTTTCTTCCCTCCCTCCATCTCTCTCCCTCTATCTCTCTCCCTCTCTTTCTTTTGCAGTACTAGTGCTGAATCCATGCACATGATAGACAAGGGCTCTACCACTGAATTAGATCCCCAGCTTTTTTTCCCCTAATAATTTTGGAATAGATTCTTCCTAAGTTGCCCATGCTGACCTCACACTTGTGATCCTCCTGCCTCAGCCTCTTGAATAGCTGGATTACAAAGTGTGCCACTGCACCCAGTGGAAGTACTAGATTTTTTCAATCTGAGAGTGTCAGGAAAAGAGAAAGGTTATTTATTTTGGTTGTCTTTAAGTTTAAATTAGGTTTCAGATTGAAAATTTGTTTCATATAAGTCTCATACTCTTTTAGATGAGAACATGACAGAAACTACCAAACTTAGCTTACTTTAAAACAACTATTAATACTTTGTGAGAAATGAAGAATCTGGAACAAATGTAAATCAAGAAAGAATATCTGGACAAGAGGCAAAAACTGGGACAGTTATGGGCAAACCATAGTGTAGAACATTCTGTTTATTGATTGCTGTGTGTAAAAATATACCAAAAGGTAGCAGCTTAAAACAACCCTGTTATTATAGCTTACAGCTTTATGAATTAGGCATCGAGGCAGGGTTCAGCCAGATGATATTTTCTGTTCCATGTGGCATCAACTGGGGTCATTTGGCAGCTGCTCTGGTTTGGAGGGTTCAAGAGGAATTCACTCAGATGTTATTTTCTTAAGCTACCTCTTCTTCCAGTGTACCCCAGGGCTCCTCATGCTCCCTCCCTTGGGGTTGGCATATTTCTTACATGGTGGTCCAGGGCTCCTAGAGACCACAGTGAAATAATGAAAATTTTCAATCCTCTTTAGACTAGGAACTGACATAATATCATGTCTTTAATACTCCATTGGTCACAGCATGGAAAGTTTTATGGTTTAGATATAAAGTGTCTCCCCAAAACTCATATTTGAGACAATGCAAGAAAGCATAGAGGTTAAATGATTGGGTTACAAGAGTCTTAACCAGTGCATTTATCCACTTGAATGGATTAACTGGGTGGTAACTGCAGGCATGTAGGGTATGGCTGCAGGAAGTGGGTCATTAGGAGCATGTCTTTGGAGTATATATTTTGCCTCTCGTGAGCAGAACTCTCTCTGCTTCCTGTTTGCCATGTCTTTCTGTTTTCTTCTGCCACACCCTTCCACCATGATGTTCTGCCTCACCTCAGGCCCAGAACAATGGATTTGGACTGAGATCCAAACAAATTTTCCCTCTTCTACGTTGTTCTTGTCATGTCTTTTGGTCACAGTGATCAAAAAAGCTAACTAAAACACAAAGATTAACCCAGATTCAAGGGAAATGAACATTGTGCTGTGCTCAGTTTTGGGAGAACTGTCAAAGAATTTGTGGCCATCTTTAATATGCCACATATGATCAAATCAGCTCAGGTTAACATCAGAATCTAGAAACATAGTAATTCACTTACCATTGGCCAATATTTGTATCATCTATCCACCCTTACTCCAAGCAAACAACACTGATTTACCTGGTCAATTTCATCACATTAACCTCCTGCCTATCAATCTATTAGACAAATAATTATTAGCACCATCTGTGTGCAATATAGTGGAACTGTGCTATGAAGTACAAATATGAACTCCAAATTAAATCCCTAAAAGAACCAAGAAGCTACTGAGAAGACGATCATGCTTAAACAAGCACCACAAAGAATGGAATGGTATTCACAGGCAAGTTTGCCACCCAGTGCCCATTCAAGAGTATGTGTGGACATGTTTTGGATCACAAGATCACTGTTCATTAAAATAATTAAGATTAATAGATAAGTATAAAGCTCTAACATTATAATTCCTTTATTGTTGATATTGTTGATATTCAGTCCACCGTGGTATTATTTAATAATTGACCAACATAAGGATTAGTTAACTTTTTATTTAAAAATATAGTTTAAAAATTAATGTCTTATATTAATTTCTGAAGGATATGTAATGTGTAAAATGTGGTATTAATAAAGGTGGACTTAATAGATCCAAAAGAAGAAATGTATTGTTTAGAGATAAAGCCACTGATGTGTCAGACACACGAAGTTGTAGAAAATTCTCACACTCACAAGTGTGTGTGCGTACATGCATACACACACACACACACACACACAGAGTCACACATACAGAGAAACTGATTCCCATTATAATTTTGGTTATCCCTACATGCATAAACTGGCAGATCTTTAAAATAGGTGAAAAAAGTCAAATGCTATTTGTATTGAAAACATTATTTGGCTAATACCCCAGAGAAAGTTATGCATTGTGTCTAAATAAACATTAGCTTTAAATCTGCAAAAAAATTTATGAGATTTTTCCCCCTAAGAAATGCAGCAAAAAATTGAAAAACAGCATAGGACGGGACTAGAAGGAAAATGAAGTGAAACCCTACTAAATGAATTCTATTTCAGAAAAGTTAACATTGGGAGCCAGAATCTTAAATGTTAGCAAAATGTGGACTGGCAATTTATTCTGAAATTTCTAATAATAACAATACCACCAGAAGCCCTTCTCTGATAAATCCCTAAAGGCCATCTATGCTGACTGATTTTAAGCCACACTAAGTAAGTGTCACACAGTGGTCCTCACCTCATACTTTTACTATGTTTATCCTTAGCTTGACTCATAGCACATTGCACACAAATACCACTTGACAGTGGGTGCTGAATAGTCTGTTTTTTCTCTCTCACTCTCTTTTTGAGTGTTGAAATAGTCCTAGCCAGAGCTACAAAGTTTATCTGCTTGGAATGCAGATAAAGAGATAGTTTATGTGTCTATCAGTCATCACAAATGGAGTTTTGTATTACAAATCCATTTGATTTATTTTGTGTATTTTGTATTTCTGACTGGAATTTTTTGTTTTTATTATTTAGATGTGACAGTTTTTTGCTTTATTTAAAATTATTTTTCTTCTTATAAAAATTATGATTTTTTCCTTTAGAAATGTAGATGTAAAAGATATCTATAATCTAGAGATAATTCTATACACATTTCGTGACGTTTTGCCTGTTTTAAAAAATGTCTGCATATACATGCCTAGGATCGTATATGTGATGTATATAACTATAGTTAAAACACCTGAATGGATAGAGGAGTGTTAGAGTTCAGCATTAAACACAATGTCAGATCCTATGGGGTTCAGAAGAATGTGCAAATTAGACAAGTCAGTGAAGATAGGAGGACACTGAAAGGTGTCTTGAGTTGGGTTCCCTGGAAAAGTCCTCAGAAGTAGAGATATGTGTGCAAAAGTTTACCTGATGGTATGTGGGGTTCTGTTCCTCTCCGTTCAGCTGTAAGAAAGTGGAGAATGCAGGACTGGTCAGAGAAGAAGAGTGGAGAGCAGTTGCTGCAGAGTCTCTGTTGAACCACTGCAGAGTTTAGAGCTGTATCGTCCTTCAGAGTCTTCTCACAAGGAGGGGCATGGCTTTTAAAAGTATGAATTTGCTGTCTCCAATCTACAGCCTCCATGCCCCAAGCTGGTGCCCCAGCCATATTGATATATTTACTATTTCTTAAATTCCATGTCTCTACTCATGCAATTAAATGCCCAACCATTTCACTGTGAAAAAAACTAAGTACTATTAAAAACAATTAACAAAAATAAAAGTATGAATTTGCCTTTGATTTTGGAGAGGATGTCTTGACATACTCAATACTATTGGAATTCTAAACTCTTAACTGATGTGATACACCCCTGAAATTTTGTATGATTTATTTCCCATCTAAATCCTCTAGTACATACTACCCCTTGAAATTGAATATTTTTTTTTTAAAAATAATGTGCAGTACACTAGCTATCTTTTAAAAATTATCTTTTGATGGAATCATTTAATATTTCAGTTGATTTCTTGTGGGCTGGAACTTAGCCACCTAGCCATATCTAAAAGGCCAGCAAATGCACCCTTCATGCTGAGCCACTCAGTGTGTACATGAGAGTCGCGATTTCTGTTACTTCTAATGGACAAGCTGAGCATAGATGCATGAGGACCACTGCTCATCTCTTCCATAAACTCTGAGTGCATTTAAACACGGTGCCAGGATTATACAATTTGGGAGAGTACTCTTATAGAACTAAATATAAATGTAATACATTTTGAAGATATAAAAATACTGTCTAGTAAGTGAGGTGAAAAAGGTCTGTGAAGCCCACCAAGAAGCAATCCATAGTAAGGTAAACGTGATGAACCCAGGTAGGCATGAGCAAGGCCATAGAGCACCGAACGGCTCAGGAAGCGCTAGCCACACAATGTGCTTTTTGTGTTGAGCTAAGGGCAAGCTATAAGGGAATGCCTCAGCAAGATATTTCTTGTAAACTAGGAATCTTGCACACTTTTTGACCTCATTGTTCATTCCTCCTGTGATAGATGTCTTTTAGATGGAGATAGAAGTTTGTTCTGTGACTTAGTGTTACAATAGAGTTATCTCTTATATACTTTTTCTCTCAAGGCACATGAGTCAAAATAACACACCACTGGTGACACCCCACATTTTTAACTCTCCAAGTGACAGGAAATTACTCTTTGGAACAGATTAATTCACCTCTTCAGGCAACTTCCCCACAGGGATGCTCTTCCTCCAAGCACAGTGCTCATAATTATCCAGGCAACATGTCTGTTGAAGTTACAGCTAAAAAAATGCAGAAGTTGTGAACTGGGAAAGAATGAAAATTAACCTTGTACATATTGTCTAACAAATGCAGAAAACAATTCAGGATTGAAAGATGAGATCTGTCTAAGCACCAAAACAGGTTGATTTGGGGATTAATAATCAGATTAATTTTAGAATGATATATAATGCATTAGAAAAAAATCATATGTATAGTGAAATAATTTTAAAATGTAATTAATTTTTCAGTCAAACGTATAGCATTGATTATTGTAAATTTCATATTCAACTGTCTTATCCAATAGTAATTTAATTCAAATAATTTTATCTTAAAGATCAATTATAAGGTATGCTTTTTTCTCCCTAGACAAAAATATTTGGTCAAGAGAACCAGCCAGTTATTTAATAACACTTTTCTGCTGTGCCACAAGATGGCAGCACATGCAAGAATCCTATTTACAGTAATCTTTAATGTAGCCTTTGATTTGGGGATATGTAAAAAATGATTCAAAAGCTAATTTTCCACCATTTGGAATAATCAATTTATATTATTGCTTATTTTGTTGAGATTGATAGTCTTAAGTTCAAGAGCAACACATAGTTTTCACCCCATAACATCAGATCAAAATTTGTTCTTTTACAAGTTAAACTATCTGGTGAAAATCTACTTCTAGGCTAATGGGAGAAAATATCTTCACTCAAAATCGTTTTTGGCCTTTATTCTCATATATTGACTCATGAAGGCAATACAGTAATCTTAATTTGCCATTGCATCTTAAAGTTTTTCCTCAGATTTGATTTGTCTTGCATTTCCATAGACCTGTGCTGAATTCATTCCCATGGAGCCTTCCGTGACTATCCTGTAAAAAATGACATAATAACACCACCTGCACCTCTGGTATCCTCACCAACTTGATTTATTGTTGACAACATTTATTGTCAACCAATTGACTATACATTTACTAATTTGTTTATTGTTGTCTCTTTTTACTAAGATGTAAACTCCACTAGAGAAAAGATTTTGTCAGTTTTGCTCATTGTTGAATCCCTAGCTTCTAGACAAGTTGCTAGACACTGTGAGTGTTCTCCAAATATGTGTAGAATGCATTGCCATGGAGGCCGGAACACAGGTACAGCAAGGTGCCAGGTGGGTTTTGAACAGGACAGGGGTTGTGAATAGAGGAGCTGTAACCTAAGAATGAAGAGGTGAAAGTTCACATCCCCCTTTTGCTCCACTAGTGAATGATTTCATGCCGTTTTTCAGATTTTGTAGACCTTGACTTGTCATTTAGTCAATGTGCATAATAAAACCATTTTTTACTCATATCACAACATGGTTTTGAAGTTATGTTTAGATTAATTATGCAACTATGGGAAAAATTATTTTTCTAATTTTTAATAACCTAAGATCATGCAGAAGGAAACTAGTTCCTTCTCTTCAACAGAAACCATGATTTTCTGGACATTCCTAACCACCAAAGATTAACAAAAAACTTCCCTAGGATTCCCTGTTCTCTCCTAATTAAATACTGTATTTCTTGTCTGAGGTTCTTGGGCATTTTCCTGAAACTTACCCGCTTTTCTTAGGTATACTGGAGAAAGCAGAGCATGTGCCCAACACAAAAGAAAGGACCACATAGGGACAGACCCTGACCCACATTTCTCCTCATCTAGAATTTAGGTAAACGTGGAGAGAAAATATATTAAGAAATTAATCCGCATGTTATCTCCTTTTTATGATACCTTGTTCGCTCAAAGAAAGAATCCTGACTGCCTCAGGAATTTTTACAGAGGGAAGTAATCCTTCTGCTTTCTTTAGCTTTTAAGATCAAGGAATACCACAGCTCATGAAATTTTAAAAAAAATGATGGAGATGTCACATGATTTGAAAGAACAGGTTTATAGTGTTGTTGGTAAGTCAGACAAAGTAACTCAGAAGGAATTGTTAATAGGTGGGGAAATAGAAAGTGTGTTGTTCCTCCCAAGCTACCGTCTGATAATTTCAAATAGAGTATGCCAATATGGTAATTCCACCATATTCTAGTCTCATTCTGCCTCATTAGTACTTGAAAGCACTCACAGATCATCCTTTTGCTAATGAATGTCAACTCATTCAATGAGGTCAAAATGATTTGGAGGTTAATATATTGAATACCCATGTTTTTTTGGACAACTCATTTCGTCATATTTAGTCTCAAGTTTCTTTACTTGAAATTTAGTAGATTCATCTTTAGCAAATTTTTATATATCTGTGTAAGCAAATATGCACACATTCTAGATTTATCTCTAGCATTCTATCTTCTGCCATTTCCACTTCTGCTTCTTTATTCATTGTCTATAGCATGCGCTAGAAGACTCCCTTCCAAAACAAATCCACATTACTTAGATGCCTTCAAACTTTTTCTCCTTATCATCAGTTTATTCAAATGAATTTTCCATATTTACTACCTTCATTTTCTCATTTCTTTTTTCAGTCCTAGTAAACTGTAATTGCTTTATAACATCTAATCAGTGTTACATAATTACCTAATCCAAGGATCTGTTCTCACTCTTCATCTTACTTGAACTCTTACATGTATAAGAAATTGAACTTTCAACTGGTGTATCTTTTCTTGGGTCTATAATGTGTCTATCCTAGTTTTCAATCAACCTCTCTGAATACATTTCCTCCCTTTTTTTTTATTTACTGACTTCTCTTTTCACATCCCCCAGAATTTAAATGTTGATGTTTCCCAGGGTTTCAGGTTCCAGCTGTAACTCACTTCATTTCTTCCATACATACTGGCTCACTCAAACCCAGGATAATCTTGTGGCCCAAACTCTAGCCAAGGTGTCAATGACTCCTAGTCTTTTCCATTAGGCCATCCTTCCTTGCTCTACATCCGTAGATGCCCTTTACTGTCTCCTCTTCATTTTCCTATTAAATACTAAAGTTTCTCAGAGTTCAGTCATTGGACTATCTTTCCAGTTTTACCCAATCCCTTGGTTATCTCATCTAGTTTCATGGCTTCAAACCATGTGATTTCCCCCCTACATTTATATCTCTAATCAGAACTTATTCCCTCCACTTCAGTGCCCACTCAAGATCTCTATTTGAAGGTCTTATAGAATTTTAAAACCTAACATGCCTAATATGAAACTCTGGCAGTTCTTTCTGACAATTCAGATCAGAACCTTGCTGTTGTCCTTGGCTCCTTCTTCTTTCACCACCTAACCGTGAATTCATCAGCATGTACTCTTGAGTCCACTGTACCAACAAGTCCATATGCTCCATCTTCACTACTGTCAGCTGGGCCTGAGATAGTCTCATTCCTAGAGTAGAGTAGAATAGTACCAACTTTCCGAACCGATCTCCTGGTCTTACCCTTGTCTACTTGCTCAGATGATCATACTTCAATTCAAGATCATCCAGATCATCTTACACTTTGGCTCCCAAAGATTAATTAATGGTTTCTTATCTAATTAAAAAAAATAAGTGGAAGCCCTAAAACTGGCTTCAGTGCCTATAACACATATACCTGTCCTTCCTTCTCCAATCTTCTTTCCTAGGAATACTGCTCATCTCCAGGCCCCTACAACCTGGACAGTTTTCCCTGACCTCTTTCATACACTGGTTACTCTGTTACATGCCAGGCTTCTTACTGTTCCTTAAGCATACCAATAAGCTTCCCGTCAAGGTCTTTGTACCTACCTGGAATGCTCTTCCTCTAGGTCCCTGCTTTGCCTATGCCCACACCTTCTTTAGGTAGATGCTCAACTTTCACCTTTTCTCAGCAGCATCTCTGTCCACCATATTTGAAACATTAACCACCCAACACCACTGCCCTCATTCCTTGCTTCGTAATTCTATTATTCATGTTCTCACTATCTAACATGGTATGTATTTTGCTTATTGGTTTTGCTTATTGTCTTCCTTTTTCTACTAGAAAATAAATTCCATAAGGGTAAAATGTTTCTGTGGCTATATTTTGCTATATTTTATGGCAATTTTATTTGAGTAAAAATCACATGTATCATATTCACTCATCATATGTCATTTCAATGAAGCTAGAAAGGATTGACGTTTTTCACAGATAATATATTTGAACTCTTTAATAATTAGGAAAAGGATATCTGTAGGGACAAGTATATTAAATATATTGTATAATGCATGTTAATGCAGTATATACACATATATAATGTTAATACTCTATATACATATTTTATTTAAGTACATAATTATTTACTTATAACATATTTTAAGGGATTTAACAAAATCATAGCTTGAAAGACAGGCAGCAAAGTAAAAGCAAAGAATATTCTATAAAAAAGTGCAGATGGAACAAATAATATTATCTACATTATTGCACATTCTTACTTACTTTTTCTTCACATCTCTACCTTTGCAATTTACTGTTTGTATTTCTTCTAGAGAAAATTCTGTAGTTTGTGATGCAACAGCTTCCTCACTTAACCCATGTCTGTTAAGTTTGCTTTTATGACAGAGGACTTGTGATCCTGAAAACGGTTAACACTCCTCTAGTTCCTCTGCCAAGGATAACCAAACATCAAACATTAGAGATCCCCTTGTACTGTTGCAAATACAACATTTAATTATAGATAGCCTTACACACATATGTCTTTCTGGCTAGACGTGAACTACTTGAAGTGCTTTATTTCATTTTGATTTCTATCCCCAAATGATGTTTAGAGGGTGATAGATATTAAGTATTTTAGGTGAAAGGAACCATACAAAAATAAACATATTCAATGTGTATGCTAGGAAGTAATAGTGCTAATATTATTAACAAACAGAATTGATACAATTAAGAGAGTAATTTTAGGAGGGTGCTGGGGATTGAACACTGGGTCTTACACTAGCTAAGCATGCACTGTATCACTGAGATTCTCCCCCAATCTCAAAAGGGTGCATTTTTATATTCTTGAAAATCTCCCTTGGAGGCCTGAAATATTGTCATGATTTGCATTGTTGCTTTCTATTTTCTGACTTCCTTTGGAATTGCCTTCAATATCTGAGCCAATTTAAAAGGTATCAATAACTCAATAATGTCAAATTATCCTTTGAAGAAAGATTTGTTTTGAGAAAATTCAATTTGGAACTCAGTTTAGTGAATAAAGTGAGTTTTGGAACAAAAAAAATCATGATGATAATATAAGATTTATTTTTCTTTCATGTTACTTATAAACTGACTTTGATAGTAAATTTCAATAAGATATTTTAATCATGACAACTGGGTAATTATACCCTTCCAAAAAATTATAGGGCAGAAAAAACCAAAAAAACAAAATATCAAAAACAAAAATCCTAACCTTATTTGGATGTAAAAATCTATTTTTTAACATGTTGGTGAAAATATCTCAGATTCATTTTGAAGTAATTTTATTTTTCCAAAAAGGCAAATTGAGATATCAATCTCTATTAGATATTCTGCAATATCATGGGAAGACTACTTTAAAGCAACACACACTGGAAAAAATAGTCTTGTCAAAATCTTTATTTGAGCTGGCCATGGTGGCACATGCCTGTAATCCCAACAGCTTGGGAGCCTGAGGCCAGAGGATCACAAGTTCAAAGCCAGCCTCAGCAATTTAGCAAGGATCTAAGCAATTTATAGAGATGCTGTCTCAGAATTTTTAAATAAATGTAAAAAGGGCTGGGGCTGGGGCTCAGTGGTTAAGTGCCCCTGGGTTCAATCCTTAGTACCTAAAACAAACAAACAAATAAACTTTATTGAAATGAGGATGTGTCATGACCACTGGTTTGGTTTGAGTTGGAATGTCTCCCAAAGTCTTGTGTTGAAAGCACGGTCCCCAGTGCAGCAAGGTTCAGAAGTGCAGCAAGGTTCAGAGGTGCAGTTTTTAGGCAATCATGCAGTAGCTGACCTCATCAGTAGGTTAATCTAACAAGTGAAAGAAGCAACTGAGAGGCATTCCTGGAATGGTTTATCCTGTCCCTGGCCCCTATCTATCTCTGTCTCACCTATCACTCTTTCTCTATTTCCTCATTTCCATGAATTGAAAAGTTTCCCTTTGCCTTGCCCTTCTACCATGGTGTTCTGCCTCAACTCAGGCCCAAAGGAATGGAGTTGGCCAACCATGAACTGAGACTCCTGAAACCATGAGCCAAAATAAACTCTTCCTTCTCCAAGTTGTTCTTGTCAGGGATTTTGGTCATAGTGACACAAAGCTGACTATAACAACCACATATCCAAGTAATTTCCTGTTAGTATATATTATCTGATGTTGTCAGAGGTGAGAAACCATTAGCTTTTGCTTCTTGTATATTTCTTGGACTTAAGTAATCAAGAGACCTGGTATTATTTCTGAGTTAGCTTAGGTCACTATATTTGATTTTCCTCTCCCAACACTCATCCATTTAACAGATATAAAGGACCTGATATTAGCAAACACTTTGCTTAATGGGAAACTGTAAGGTCTCATATACAGAAGTGATTGTCATCTAAATAACTAATTATAGAAAGCAGATTCAACTTTGAAATAATAATTAGTAAGATACAGATGTATATAATTAAATGCCAAAAAAGGAAGCTCAAAGGAAAGAAATGCTATAAGAATTCAGACGTATGACTACAAAACTAATAGTGTGACATAAGAACTTGGTCTCAAGCTGAGTAGTCAACATTTTGGAAAGGGGAAAGTGGCATGAAAAATACATGGTAGGTCTTAAAGTTGGAAATAGGACAAAGAAAAGTATTGGGAATTCATGGGATGAATAATTAAATAGTTGGGAGTGTGGATTAGGGAGTATGATATAGTCTAGATGTAAAATTTCAATTCTATCTTATGAGATTTGAAAGATAACAGCATTTTTGGGTAGGGTATAACTTAGAATTGGCATTTTAAAAGCATTAATATGTCTACAGAATGAAAAATGGTTTTGAGTGGAAAGAAAGTATAAAAATAAAGTTCCAAATAAAAGACTATTGCTAAAACCATCCACCCTTCTCTAAGCCTTTGGAGCCTTCATAGCTATGACTACACACATTTGGATTTTGTCTGTTGTAGTAGAAGCATGGCAGAGTAATTTCCCAGTTCTATATGAGATGACACTAGCACAGGTAATTTTTTAAAATGTGCGTTAGATTGAGACAGCACCCAGGACTAGGTCAGGGAGCATATTCTGTGTTGAAGCTGATTCTTCATTACTTACCTTTTGTGTGTGTGTGTAGAGCTGGGTATTGAACCCAGGGCCTTGTGCAAGGCAAACACTTTACCTATAAAGTAAGCTATATCCTTAGCCCTTCACTGCTTACCTTGACTATTAAAACTTAAAAACCAAAAGCAGAAGGATGCATCTCTATTGACTAATTTATTTAAAAAAGCTCATTGTGATATATATATCAATGAAATCAGTATATTCAGTTTTTAATGAGAATATTTTCTACAATCCTTGGACTTACCATTGCCTTGTTACACACTGTATGCATTAAGCCTGATCACTATTGGCATAACTTGAGATTTATGATTCAATGAAAAATGATAATTTTCAGTAAGAAACAAAAAAGGAAAGGATATGAGATACAGCAATGCTGATTAGAAAAGTTGTCAGATAGCTATTAAAATTGTAGTGCTTTGGGGCTGGGATTGTGGCGCAGTGGTAGCGTGCTCGCCTAGCACGCGTGAGGCACTGGGTTCGATCCTCAGCACCACATAAAAATAAAATAAAGATATTCTGTCCACCTACAACTAAAAAAATAAATAAAATTAAAAAAAATTGTAGTGCTTTTTCAGATTCTCAGAATTATTATGAGTTTCTTTGACATATATCACGAATACAATTAAAACTTGATCTGATCAGGAAAGATTTTCTTATAGGTCTCCTTTCTTGAGTTTCTCAGGTTCATCCAAGTAACAGAGTGGCCCAGAGATAATATACTAACAAAATTCTTTTGTTTTGAGGATTCCAAACACTTGAAAGTGGCATTATCTTCATAAATTTCCAATGTCCCAGTTAATAAAACCTGAAAGTCATGTAACATTTCTTTCAATATTGCTTTTCTAACCTAGCCAAGATTACTTTAGACCTCTTATTTGCCAAATTGAAAACTTCAGAAATTAGGCTTAAGCTTTTCAGCATGGAGTTAACAGTCCTTGAGTCTGTCTGCCTGCCAGTATGAGGTTCAGGGTAATGGAGAACCTCCCTTGGGAGGTAGCTGACACTGAATTATTAGAAGCAGGAGATTAATTACGTTGTTAAAGCATCCTGGGATCCATCTCTGACTTTCAAAATCCCCAGTCTATCTAGTTCAGTTATGAGATCAGACATAAGGACTGGCAAGTTGGGTGGCACACCAAGGAAGGTAGCTCTCTAAACATTACAGAAATATATGTAAGAAAAGATTGACAATCATAGGCAGTGCTTCCTAAGGTGAGCCAACAGACATGAGAATATGAATACAGGAAAAACATCAAAGTCACCAGTATTAATAATTAATATTAACAACTCTCACTCACCTAATTTCTTTGGGTAATGGAACTGCAGAAGTTCTTTTTCCTAAGAGTGCACAAAAAATACTTTCCAAGGTCAGACTTAAAAGCAGTTGTAATATACAACAATTTATATTTTGTGACTTCAGTGTTAATGAAAATTTCTACAGTTCCTTTTCACCCACTTGCTGGCCTAAAATTGGACCTTGTTCAACCTACAGTTTTATGTTTTGGTAAAAAGCAAATACTACCTGCTGCACAATACTTCATGGGTACCTCTATTGCATTGCCACTAATGATCAGTTCTTTGGTGCTGCAATTAACATTTTCTGCAAACTCAGAAATTTGGGAGGATATGGCCCTCATAGACCCCACCAACCTAGGAGTTGCTGTGCAATTCTTCAGTGTGATGGAAAAGGCAATGATTTTCACTCAGCAATGAAGTAAAAAGCAAGATCAATATTTCCAGCTTCCAAACCATTCTTTCCGGCTCTACCAGGACACTACTATCTCATTCGTTCATTGGACCAGCTCATGGCAATGTTCAGTCTCCCCAGGCAAACTGTTAATTCTGTAGTTTCTGCAGGGTTCATTCAGAGGAAAGGAGTCAGTGCCATTTAACAAAAATCAAATACAATTCTTTGGAAGTGGTACCTCTTTCCCTACCACAAATTAAGTTATTAGGAAGCTCACACCATGCTCCTTTCCAGCTCTTGAGATGGGAAAAACCTCTGTCACCATTTCTATCTGCCCTTCAACATCTAAGATGAACAGATAATAATTACAATTTTTGCTTGACATTTAACATGGTTTAAATGTCATTTAAAAATTACCAATAGCATTCAGTTTTAGGCTTCACTTTCGTGCTTTGGAGTCCCAGGATGCTCTTCTGTGCAGGTGCTGCAGATCCCCAGGGAGCAGTCCTGGCTCCTGAGCACCAGGAAATGGACAAATGACACCCACATGACAAATGCAGGAGACAGGAAGAAAACCTTGGATCAAGAAGCTTGTCTTGGACCTGGTGGGAGGGAGTGCAACAGAGGGCCCCAAACCACCCTCAGGGAATTCCACGGGAACCCAGCCAAGGGCAGACTGGAATCTGCTAGCCACCAGCCACAGGGGAGCCCACACCCATGGTAAGAGTTGCCCACAGTGACCCCTGCATGAGACCCTACCCAAGTGAGGCCTGAGCCCACCCTCAGTTTCACTCCAGAATTTCTGAACACCCAGCTGAGCACAAGAGAGGGACCTCAGGGACTGCCACGGGAGCCCAACCAAGGCTACTCCCACTGCCCACTTCAGGTACATCCACTACTGCTCCAACCAACTTAAGTGGCAGTACTGTCCATCTGGGGACACCTGATGGGGACCAGAAGTAACCTCAAGATACAGGTAATCTGTAGTGTCAGCACAAGATTATAGGATAGAAGCCACAATACCTCAGATCTGCATTGCTAGAAAGGAAGATACATAATAAACATGAAAAAACAAGGGAAGAAAGTGCCCCAAATAAACCTTGATGCCACAGTAATAGAATCCATTGACAGCACAGTTGATGAAAGGTCAGAGAAAGAATTCAGAATGTACATAATTAAAATGATCTGCGAATTAAAGAATGACATAAGTGAGCAAATACAGGTAGAAATTGATCAATCCAACAAAGAAATAGGAGAGCAAATAAAGACAACCATTGATCACTCTAACAAAGAGATGAGAGCAAATACAAGTAGCAAAAGATTACTTTAAGAAAGAGCTAGAAATTGTGGGGGGAAAAAAACAATCAGAAATTCTTGAAATGAAGGAAACAATAAACCTAATAAAAAACTCAATAGAAAGTATCACCAGCAGATTAGATCACCTAGAAGACAGAACCTCGAAAAATGAAGACAAAATATACAATCTTGAAAATAAACTTTACCATACAGTGAAGATGGTAAGAAATCATGAACAGAACATACAAGAATTATGGTACAGCATCAAAAGACCAAATCTAAGATTTATTGGGATAGAAGAAGGTGCAGAATTTCAAACAAAAGAAATGCACAATCTCTTCAATAAAATAATATCAGAAAATTTCCCAAACATGAAAAATGAATTGGAAAATCAAATACTAGAGGCTTACAGGACACCAAATGTACAAAATTTCAACAGATCTACACCAAGGCACATTATAATGAAAATGCCCAACATACAGAATAAGGATAGAATTTTAAAGGCCACAAGAGAGAGGAATCAGATTACATATAAGGGGAAACCAATTTGTATCTCAGCAGATTTTTCAACCCAGACCCTAAAAGCCAGAAGATCATGGAATGAGATATACCAAGCTCTGAAAGAAAATGGATGCCAACCAAGAATCCTATATCCAGCAAAATTGAGCTTCAGATTTGATGACGAAATAAAAACCTTCCATGATAAAAAAAAAAAAAAGTTAAAAGAATTTACAGCAAGAAAACCTGCACTACACAACATTCTTGACAAAATATTTCAGGAGGAGGAAATGACAACCAACAATGAAAATACACAAAGAGAGGAACTACATTAAACAAAACGTGGAGGCGGTCAAAGGAGAAACCAAGTCAAGGTAAAAACCAAAAATAAACCAAAATGATTGTTACTACAAATCATATTTCAATAATAACCCTGAATTTAAATGGCCTAAGTGCACCAATTAAAAGACACAGACTGACAGACTGGATTAAAAAAAAAGATCCAAAATTTGCTGTCTTCACAGGAAAAGACATCCATAGACGGAAAGTGAAAGGGAGGGAAAAAATGTATCAGTCACATGGACCCTGTAAACAAGCAGGAGTTTCCATCCTCATATCAGATAAAGTGGACTTCAAACCAAAGCTGGTGAAAAGGGATAAAGAAGGTCATTTCATACTTCTTAAGGAAATCATGCATCAACAAGACATAATGATCATAAATATCTATGCCCCCAAAAATGAGGCTTCTACATATATCAAACAAATTATTCTCAAATACAAAAATCAAATAGACCACAACACAATAATACTTGGTGACTTTAACATAGCTCTCTCACCACTAGATAGATCTTCCAAACAAAAACGAAATAAAGAAACCACAGAACTCAATAAAATTATCAATAATTTAGACTTAACAGACATATATAGAGTGTTCCATCCACCAACAAGTGAACTTTTTTCTCAGCAGCACATGGATCCTTTTCCAAAATAGATCATATGTTATGTCACAAAGCCAGTCTTAGCAAATATAAAAAAATAGAGATACTACCCTGCATCCTATCTGACCACAATGGAATAAAATTAGAAATCAATGACAGATTAAAAAATAGAAACTACTCCATCACCTGGAAACTAAATAATATCCTATTTAATGATGCATGGGTAACAGAAGACATCAGGGAAGAGATAAAAAATTCTTAGAGGTAAATGAAAACTCCGATACAACATAACAAAATCTCTGGGACACCATGAAGGCAGTGCTAAGATGACAGTTCATTGCATTAAGCTCATTTATTAGAAGAAGTAAAAGTCAACAAATAAATGACTTGACTCTTCATCTCAAAGCCTTACAAAAAGAGGAACAAAGCAACACCAAAAGAAGTAGAAGACAGGAAATACTTAAAATCAGGGCTGAATTCAAGGAAACTGAAATAAAAGAAACAATTCAAAAAATTGACAAAACAAAAAGCTGGTTCTTTGAAAAAAATAAACAAAATTGACAAACCCTTAGCCACCCTAACAAAAAGAAGGAGAGAGAAAACCCAAATTACTAAAATTCGTGATGAAAAAGGAAATATCACGACAGACACTACTGAAATACAGAGGATAATTAGAAACTATTTTGAAAATTTATACTCCAGTAAAATAGAAAACCCTGAAGACACTGACAAATTTCTAGAGATATATGACCTACCCAATCTGAACCAAGAGGACATTCAAGACTTAAACAGATCAATCACAAGCAAGGAAATAGAAGATGCCATCAAAAGCCTGCCAACCAAGAAAAGCTCAGGTCCAGACAGATTCTCAGCCGAGTTCTAAAAGACCTTCAAAGAAGAATTAATGCCAATAATCCTCAAACTATTTCATGAAATAGAGAAGGAGGAAACCCTTCCAAACTCATCCTATGGGGCAAGTATCACCCTGATTCCAAAACTAGACAGAGACACATCAAAGAAAGAAAATTTAAGACCAATATCCCTGATGAACATAGATGCAAAAATTCTCAATAAAATTCTGGCAAATTGCATACAAATCATATCAAAACAATAGTGCACTATGATCAAGTAGGATTCATTCCAGGGATGCAAGGTTGGTTAAACATATGGAAATCAATTAACATAATCCATCACGTCAATAGACTTGAAGATAAGAGTCATATGATTTTATAAATTGATGCAGAGAAAGCATTTGACAAAATACAGCACCCTTTTATGTTCAAAACACTAGAAAAACTAATGATAGTAGGAACATACCTCAACTTTGTAAAAGCTATCTCTGCTAAACCCAAGGCCAACATCATCCTAAATGGACAAATATTGGAAGCATTCCCTCTAAAAATGGGAACTAGACAGGGATGCCCTCTTTCACCACTGCTATTCAACATAGTCCTTGAAACACTAGTCAGAGCAATTAGACAGATGAAAGAAATTAAAGGGATACATATAGGAAAAGAAGAACTCAAATTATCATTATTTGCAGATGACATGATTCTATACTTAGAGGACCCAAAAAATTCTACTAGAAAACTTCTAGAATTAATAAATGATTTCAGCAAAGTAGCAGGATATAAAATCAATACCCATAAATCAATTGCATTTCTATACATCAGTGATAAACCCTCTGAAAGAGAAATTAGGAAAACTATCCCATTCACAATAGCTTCAAAAAAATAAAATATTTATTTAACAAAAGAGGTGAAAGACCTCTACAATGCAAACTACAAGACACTGAAAAAAGAAATTGAAGGAGACCTTAGAAGATGGAAAAATCTCACATGCTCCTGGATAGGCATTATCAATATTGTCAAAATGGCCGTACTACCCAAGCGCTATATAGATTCAATGCAATTCCAATTAAAACCCCAATGTCATTCCTTATAGAA
>CM053405.1:95302694-95361719 GCA_028644305.1 Xerus rutilus | reverse complement strand
CTTATACTAGACAAAGGAACCAAACGCGTACACTGGAGAAAAGATAGCCTCTTCAACAAATGGTGCTGGGAAAACTGGAAATTCATATGCAGCAAAATGAAACTAAACCCCAATCTCTCACAATGCACAAAATTCAACTCAAAATGGATCAAGGACCTGGGAATCAGACCAGAGACCCAACGCCTAATAGAAGAAAAAATAGGCCCAAATCTTCATCATGTCAGATTAGGACCTTACTTCCTTAACAAGATTCCTATAGCACAAGAAGTAAAATCAAGAATCAATAAATGGGATGGATTCAAACTAAAAAGCTTCTTCAATCAATGAAGTGAACAGAGAGCCGACATTCTGGGAACAAATCTTTGCCACACACACATCTGATAGAGCACTCATCTCCAGGATATATAAAGAACTCAAAAAAACTGAACAGCAAAAAAAACAACCCAATCAATAAATGGGCCAAGGAGCTGAACACAAACTTCACAGAAGAAGATATACAATCGATCAACAGACATATGAAAAAATGTTCAACATCTCTAGCAATTAGAGAAATGCAAATCAAAACTACCCTAAGATTTCATCTCATGCCAGTCAGAATGGCAATTATCAAGAATACAAACAACAATAAGTTTTGTTGAGGTTGTGAAGGAAAAGGCACGCTCATACACTGCTGGTGGGACTGCAAAGTGGTAAAACCAATCTAGAAAGCAGTAAAAACTTGGAAGAGAACCACCATTTGACCCAGCTATCCCACTCCTCGGTCTATACCCAGAAGACTTAAAAACAGCATACTACAGTGATGTCCCACTTCAATGTTTATAGCAGCTCAATACGCAATAACTAAACTGTGGAAGCAACCTAGATGCCATTCGGTCAATGAATGGATAAAGAAACTGTGGTATATATACACAATGGAATATTACTCAGCAATAAAAGAGAATAAAATTATGGCATTTGAAGGTAAATGGATGGAGTTGGAGAATATTATGCTAAGTGAAGTAAGCCAATCTCAGAAAACCAAATGCCAAATGTTCTCTTTGATAAGTGGATGCTGATCCATAATGTGGAGGAGGACATGGGAAGAATGGAAGTACTCTGGTCACAGGAGTGGGAGGGAGGAGGGAGCAGGGGGACAGTAAAGATGTTGGAATATGATGGACATCATAGCCCAGCTTTATGTATGACTGCATGTATGCTGTGATTCTATATCACATACAACCAGAGAAATGAAAAGTTGTGCTCCATCTGTATACAATGAATCAAAATGCGCTTTGGTATCATGTAAGCCTAAATAGAATAGATAAATAAATTTTAAAAAATTACCAGTAGTTCAACACTTGTATAATCAAGTAAACTAAAAAAAAATCAATTAAAACAATTAGTACTAAGTGCATCTGCATGTATGGTATTTTGGTAAGTCTTACTATAGTATTAGCCAAACAAGAACATTGCCATTTAAGCCAGTGCACTGAAGTTTTAAGAAAAACTTACTCATACTTTTGCAAAATTTATTATTAAAATTGTAAACATAGAAATTTGATATTGAATACATTTATGAAATTGAAAATACCAAGAAGAAACAAGTTCTAATTCATCCTCCAGAAGAATTCAAATTCCTAGTTAGAATATTACAGTTGTGTAGTGCTTAGCAATGGGGATACTTTCTGAGAAATGTGATGTTAGGCAATTTCATTGTTGTGTGAACATCACAGAGTGCTTACGCAAACTGAGGTGGTGGTGTAGGCCAATAACCCCACACAGTCCCTGGATACAATCAAGAGCTGCTGTGAACACAAGACATATGTGACTGTTCCTGGTTTAAGGCGGCATACTGTTTTACAGTGAACATTTTGTTGTTGTTTTATTCAAGAATGTTTTCTAGAATGATGATAAAAACTACTGCTGTTGACTCTTGAGAAACATGAGTTCAATTACATAAGGTTTTTTTTTAGATTTGCAGCAATTTGAAAAAAATTACAGATCAACTATGAAGTCTAGAAATGTCAAAAAATATTAAGAAAATTTTATGCATTGTGAATGCATAAAGTACTGTTTTATCATTTACCACACGAAATATACACAAATCTATTATAAAGTTGAAATTTATCAACACTTCCCCACCTACTTACAGATCATTCATGGCACCATTCACAGTAGAGAGAAAGTTAAACAATGAAAATCTAACACAATAAATTCAAGTCATAGCCCGGCACGGTGGCACAATCCTGTAATCCCAGCACTTAGGGAGGCTGAGATAGGAGAATCGGGAATTCAAAGCCAGCCTCAGTAATGACGAGGCGCTAAGCAACTCAGTGAGACCCTGTCTCTACATAAAAAACACAAAATAGGGCTGGGGATGTGGCTGAGTGGTCAAGTGCCCCTGAGTTCAATCTCCAGTACCAATAAATAAATAAATAAATAAATAAATAAATAAATAAATAAATAAATATCAAGTCATAACTGCATAAAATGACCTATAGCAATACTTTGCTATATAATAATATAATAATTTAGTAGCCACCTCCTGTTCCAATTGCAAGGAGTCAAAGGTTGTGCCTGTGTTTTCAGCTTCATGAGGTACTGGGACAGCTAATATCTGCATTATTTAAGGGTATTGAACAGTTATGTGTTTACTGTACATAATCCAGGAATTTATCAAGTATTATGTACCATACACAATCAAATGTGGTAATTTTTATACAACTGGCAGCACAGTAGGTTCATTTTTTAACCAACATCACCAAAAACATGTGAGTTATGTGTTGCATCACAGTGTTGTAACAGTGATGATATTAGCTAGTGTTAGGAGTCTTTCAGTTCCATAATAATTTCATGGGACCACCATCATACATATAGATTGCCTGTAGCTGTGAAAAACATTAATATATGGTGTATGACTATACTTTGTCCATTTGGCATCTTTGAGTTGCAGCCCTTTATTCTGCTTATATGGTTAAAAAAATAATTATTAACCAAATTCTAAACTTAAGTTGCATTTTGTCTTTTAGTGTCACTCCATGTACTATGAAACACTCCAGTGTGACAATGACAATGACAGAAACTTCTACAGCTGAAATACATTCTCCTTTCCATCTAACTGAATATGTAGTAGACAGAAAATAAGTATTTTGGGCCAAACCAGCAAGCTTTTTTTCAGACAAGTTATTTCATTTATATATGTTCATATGCTATAACTTAAAATTTAAAAATTTATTAATTTCCAGAAAGTAAAAATAAAACCTCAACCAAATTTTCCTTTAATTGTTACTCAGATGAACTCATTTCTCTCCTTGGAAAAAGTATTATAAAAGAAAGAGACAAGATTGTGTTTTCTTTACATTACTTTTTAAAATATAAATACACATTCCCAGTGAAACTGCAATTGAGAGATCTAAGATTTAACTTGAAGGTGGAAAAATAGATTGACCAGTGTGGGTGACAGTCAGGAAGAGACCCAGTGGCTTCCAGATAATGAAAGACAAAGGTGAAAAGTCAGATCTTATCAGCAAATGCAGGAAATGGTGCCTGAGGACAGAAAAGAACAAACAGCATGGTTTTTCATTGAAAAAAATACTCTTTGAGTTCCTAAAATATTTGAATTCCTATTTGAAAACTGCATCCTAAAAACACACAAATTGACTACTCTCAGTGCTGTTTTTTAAAACATGTTATTCAAACTATAGAATCTGTACTAATTCAAAATAAGAATAATATTCATGATGGCGTGGTTACCAGTGTGAAGTATGCCAGATTACAATTTATTGCAAAGGGAAAGATACTGAAGTACAAAACAAATCCAGATCAAACCAAAACACCCACACACACTCACACACGCACACACACAAACCCCAAAACCAAAACCTTAATTATGCAATGATCACAATCAAAGGACAACCATATGGCCAAGAGTTCATATTGAAAGATTACAGTTTAATCTTAGGCTTAGGCACAGCATGTTAAATGTAATTCTCAAAAGGATCACAACACCATTACTTCTGTAAGTAATTTCTGAGTATTTATTTCTTCAGTGATTGAGCCTCATCTCTGCTTTTGCAGAAAATCCATTATCTGTATTAATCCCCATACAGTTCAGAAGCCCACCTTGGACCATCAAGAACAAGGCCCAGATTCCTCACACTGACCTACTTTCATTGTTCTGTTGTTTAGGAGTTTGAGTTTAGTAGCCTTTTCATTTCTGTTGTATCCCAGAATGGTTTGTTTATAATCACTTGGGATACAGAAAGGCAACATCTCCTGAACGATAAACTGGAAGGAAAATGATATTTGTCCTTCTCACCTCATGACACAGGCACTTACATGCTGAACAGTTTTGAAGTTTCTCTCTTTATTCTTAAAGGAGCACTTACCAGCATTTATTGGTAGGAAATATCCTTGTTCAAATTGTACTAACTAAAGTGTAGGATTACAACTGATACCAGGTTATGTAGTATGATTACCCTAGACAGAAAACTAGTTGGTTCACACATTACACACCTTCAGTGAAACTCCATATCCATTAGTGCAGCTTCATATCCATCCATACCCACTAGGAATAGGCTCATTATAGTGGTTACATGTCCTTCAGAAAGTGGGTCATATCTGAACAAGCAGCATTCACATGCATCTGTAATGGAGGTAGAAAGCATTTTGAAAGTAAGGGGTGAAACAGTAGAAATTCTCAAGGTACTCTTAACCACTGATTCTCTTATTCATGAGAACATACTCTAGGGAACAATGTCAGCCAGAATTTAGAGCAACAGGGATATTTCCCACACACGGCAGAATATTTCAAATTTTAAGACTTGTTTTTTGGAAGCTAGGTAAAGAACATATTGATTAGGAATATGTGGGAGTGGGGTGGAAATTACATTCATTTCTTAGAGCTGTTGTAACATTCCATAAACTTGGTTGCTTAAAACTATGTAAATTTATTTTTTCATGGTTCTGGACAGAGTCTAAAATCAAGATGTGAGCAGGACTTGAGTCCTTGCAGAAGTTCTATGGAGGAATTTATTCCATGGCTGGCTAGTGGTCACTTTACTCCAATATCTTGTTTTCACATTGTTTCTTGGGATTTAGATTCCACCAGATTATCTGGGACCATCTCATCTCAAAATCCATGATTAAATTACATTTAAAAGATCTCCCCTTTCCCACAATAAAGTAACATTTGCATATTTGTGGGATTAGGGGATGAGCATGCCTTTTGTAGGCCACCATTTGTACTACTACAGGAAGGGAGACGTTCAATTTTAGTTTTGTGTTATGGCTTTTTTTTTTCCTTTTATTGATCTGAGTCTTAGAGTCAGATATGCCATGCTTCTATACAGACAAAAATACCAATCTTTCTCAGTATGAATTTTTACTTAGTTAGTGCCTGTCTATGGTAGATATAATACTCTGTTTCTATTAGTTACTTTCGTGTGGAGAACACTATTCCTTGGTGATAATGAGGACAATCTGAGAAGCGCCTATGAAGCCGTTACAATGGTGATAGTCAGTGGATCTATTTTATAGAGCTTCTAGAACCATTGTACAAACATCTAGTTGACTGGTAAAAATGGGAATCTTTTGTTATGGTCTGCCATTTTAACAGAGTGCCAGATGTATCACAGTAGAACTAGTGTCCCTTGGTTTCAAATGTGCTTGGCATGAGCTAAAGGTGTTCTTCTCTCCCTAAGTCGTTTTTCTAACTTGAACTTCTTTTGACAGATCTCTAGGAAAGTTCTCATGTTTTACTTATTGTTCTGCTTTATCTTTTCCTCAGCTTGTAATGGGTATTTATTTTCCCATAACCAGTCAGTTCATAGTAGCAAAGAAAACATGAGTTTTTTAAAACTAAGAATGTTAGTTTTTATATTTACATATACAAAAATTATTGTGGAAAATGATGCTACATGACATCAAAGTAAATGATTTTTATATTCTTGCTATTATATTCAGTTAGGAATTATTGTGTATATGTCCAAGTAGGTTTAAGTCTGAAAGGACATTTAGGCAATGAGGAAAATATCCATATCTATCCTAAATATAAAGATGCTAAATATCATTCAGAAGATGAATTTGAAATATCTTTGTTTAGTGGGAAGGTTCATATTTTTTAATTTAAAATCTTATAAATGTCTACTAGTAATTAAACATAAATAGATGTTGAATCCTGAATGTTGGGTTAAATTTCTATTTGTTTTCTGGCAAAACCAGTTACATCGTGTGGTAAATTGAAAGATGGTCTTGATATAGAGGTAGTAGGGAAGACTTGAGAACATAATTAATAATAAAGACGTCTGATTGTTTTCATGAAAATTGTTTTATTCCATACTGACCAGTTCCCTAGGCTCTTCTTGATGTTAATTTTTCTGCTGATCATAATAATTTTGTACATCATCGCATCAGATGATCATAAGAAATGTGTCTTCCATAGCATCACAGATCAAGTGAAGGCCCTCAGTGATTCTCCCTTTAGTTAGTTTTAATGACTTGAAGAAAGGAAATGTCTTTGAACTAAGGTTATCTGAAAAATGTTCAAGTGCATGTTTAAAAAATGGTATATTTTCATCTAACCCTTAACATTGTGGAAAATAATTTGCCATTAATATTTAGGTGATATCTCATAAAAGCACAGACCAAATCTGCTTCATTTTGAGCTGTTTAAGACATCATTCATATCTGGATCCTTTATGAATGTGAATCACATGTTAGCAGCATATTCTGGCCATCATAAAACCTTCTTGTTTACTCATACCCTATGTTTATACCAAACTACAACTGAAAACGTACTTTCCTATAATCTGCCTGTCTCTACTTTCCTTCCATGCTGAATTTACTTGTTTCAAGAGGCAGAACTCTAAAATCTTTTTGTTTAAATTTGCTCCATTTCATTCCCTAGGATTTCCCCTTTCCCTCCCCTCTTCTCTCCTCCATCACCTCCCTAACTTTAATGCTCTCCCTTCTATTTATTATCACAATGAATCCCACTTTTATATATAATTATAATGTACCAATTAAAAATGGAACTCTAAGCCAGGCACGGTGGCTCACACTTGTAATCCCAGCACTTAGGGAGGCTGAGACAGGAGAATCGCGAGTTCAAAGCCAGCCTCAGCAACGGCGAGGCACTAAGCAACTCAGTGAGACCCTGTCTCTACATAAAACACAAAATAGGGCTGGGGATATGGCTCAGAGGTCGAGTGCCTCTGAGTTCAATCTCCAGTACCAAAAAATAAAATAAAATAAAATAAAATAAAATAAAATAAAATAAAATAAAAATGGAACTCTACAATCTTATTCCTCATTTCTCAGTTTTTAAGAAAAGAGAAAGAGAACCATTTCCAGGATGATCTAGGTCATGCTTAAAAGTAAGTGAATATACTGCTGTGCTCACGAAGCCAAGGCAAAGTGCTCACTAGCAACTTTTACTGCTTGGTCCACAGAGCAGATATATTTTGATTTTTTATGGACATTTAAAATGTGTAAAGCCTAATACTACTGCTGGGGCTCATGTGAAAAAAATTGCAAGGTCCATGCCATGTATTGCATTTTCTTCATTGAATCTATAATGTAGTTAGAGATGAAATGAAAACTTATTCTAGGTGTTGAATCATCTTATACTGGAAATGATGCCTTTAAAATCATTTGAAATCTTGAAAATTCTAAAAACATATGTCAGTTTATACAAGTTTAATGACTTGAAGATCAGAGCAATTCATTAATCATTCAAGTCCATTTAGCAAAGAAAGTTGATAAAATGTTAATCTTTCATATATTTATGTATTATCTTAGATTTCTAGCTTAAAATGACAAACTCAATAGCAATGCTTTGGGAAGTAAGGGCCATTTCCATGCCTAATTAAATTACAATTAAATTCCTTTCTTATTTCTGATTTTCTAGGCTCTGCTATCCATAAATTTATGTATTACTTACTTATGTCATGTGGCCATAAGTAGTCAGAGAGGCAGTGGATTTCGAGAGTTAGTCTGGATTCGGATATATATATATATATATATGTGTATATATATATATACATATATATATCCAAAAATACATATATATATATACACACACACGCATACACATATACATATTCAAATCCAGACTAACTCTGCATATATATAGAGATAGATACATATATATATAGATATATATGTGTATTTTCAGATATATATATACATTCTTATATATACAAAACACTTTCATGGTTGAGCTAAGGTTATATATATGTATGTATATAAGGCATATATATTCTTATTTATATATATTATGTTTGTGTGTATATATATATATTTATATATATATTTACTCTTGTTTAATGCAGAATATCTCCGAATAGTCATTTAATTTCTAAATGTAAGGACAATCAAAGTGAAGTAAAATATGTATTTTAGGATAGCAAAATACTCTATCTTATGCATTAATGATTATGTTTTCCTAAGTGATTCTTAATATATACTGTGGGGAAGAATTTTAAAAAAGTGTGTTGTTATATGATATATTTGCTTTTACAGATATATAATTTTTTATTTTATTATCATTATTTTTAAGTGAATAAAACTTAAATATTACATTAACAAACTTAACAGTTTTAAGGAATAAAAATCTGTTAAGTCTGTTATAGTAAATTGTACAATAAAAGCAAGTTTTCTAAACATACTATTTAGTAACTTCATATGTATCAGATGCATATATTAAAGCAGATTGTACTTTTAATTGTTTTGTTTTCATAAAAATTGGAAAAGAATTATTTAAAACTGGGTAGAAAGGGATATTTTTGACATAATCATGAAGAAGAGGAAAATTTCTCAGTCCTATGTAAGCAACTTGTAAACCAGATCAATGAACTACCTGGATTATTATTATTTTATTTGTACTCAGTTAGCTTTGACTCTAAGTAAGTTGGTGGCTTATAGAAAATACAGCAAGATTATTTAAAATTTCAAAGTAAAATTACAAATAAAATTAGAAATAAAAAATAAACACAACTCTAGGAGCATGAAATTAAGTCAGCAAAAGTCTATTTAAAAAATATTTTAAATTTATTTAAATAAATAAATTTTAAAAATTTATTGGATGGGAGAAATGGGGAAAGGTTCGTCAATGGGTATGAAGTTACAGAAGGAGATTTTGGTGTGCGGTTGCACAGTAGGGTAACTATAGATAATGATAATATACTGCACATTTCAAAAATCTAGAAAAAGGATTTTTAATGTGCTTACCATTAAGAAATGACAGATGTTTGAGGAGACAGATTTTAATCTGAATCAAACATTGTACAGTGTATACATGTATCAAAAATCATGTGGAACTCCATTAATATGTACAATTTTCATGTTTTCAAAAGTTTTAGTTAAATACAGTTCATTTAAATAAAACATAAACATATTTATAAAATTTTATATGTTTTTATACATGGGAAAGTAATTTAGCAAGAAATGAACAGTACAAAAATGAAATTAAGAAAATAATCCCATTTATAATTTCATAAAAAAGAATAAAATCCTTAAAAATAAATTTAAAACAAGAAGTATAAATCCTATACTTGGAAAATTACAAGATATTGTTGAAAGAAATTGAAAAAGACCTAAATAAATGGAGGGATATTCCATGTTCATGGATTGAAAGATAATATTGTCAAGATACAACACTTCATACCTATATACAGATTAAATGCAATCCATGACAAACTCTTGGATGATTTCTTTGCAGAAACTCACAATGTAATCCTATAATTCAAATGAAAGTCCACAGGACATAGAAGAGCTAGAATAGTCTTGAAAAAGAACAAAGTTGAAGTATTCACACTTCTCAATTTCAGAACTTACCACAGAGCTACAATAAGACAGTGTGGTGTTGGTCTAAGAATGAATGTATTTAGAGAAATGCAGTAGTGCTGGAGCCTAAGCATACAACCTTGAATTTATAATCAATTGATCCATTATTTTTCAGCAAATGTGCACTCTGTTGCTAAAGAACAGTGTTTTCAACAAATGGTGTTGGGACTAGATAGTCATATTCAAAAAAGTAAGCTGGAAACCTAGCTTACTACTTGCACAAAAACTTAAATCAAAATTGACCAGAAACCTAAATGTAAGACCTAAAACTATAAAAATATTGGTTTAAAATTTATAAGAAAATGCTTATAAAACTCATACAACAAAACATAGGTACAAACCTTCATGGTCTTGGATGTGGAAATGGTTTCTTAGATATGACCCAATCACATAAGCAACAAAGCAATAAGAGAATGTTGAGATCATTGCACTTAGACTATTTCATATTTGAAATTTCACCATCAAGAAACTGAAAAGGAAACCAATGTAATGGGAGAAAATGTTCACATAGGATTTATCTGGTAATGGACATTCATCTAAAGTGTATAAATAAAATTATAACTCAATAATAGAAAGACACATAATCCAATTAAAACACTGTCAGAGGATATGAACAGACATTTTATTTCAAAGAATATATGCCATTGTCCACAGGGTCAATATAATTATTCATTGGGGAAATACAGATCAAAAACCCACAATGAGATACTATTTCATACCTACTAGATAAATATAATCAAAGAGATAGTCAAAATGATTGGTGAGGATTCAGAGAAATTGAAATTTTGCACACTGATAAAGGGAATGCAAGGTTTGGAAGACACTTGGAAAAGCCTGGCACTTCCTTGAAATGATAAATATAGACTTAGCATATGATCTAGCAATTCTATTCCTAAGTACAGATCCATCAAAAATAAAAAACATTTGTCTACAACTTTGTACATGATTCTTCACAATAACGCATCTGTACTAGCCAAAAGGCCCAGACAATCTAAAGTCTATCAGCTAACAAAAGCGGTACATCCATATAACAGAGTATTATTCCCCAATAGAATAGGAATGAAATAATTGTTCATGTTGCAACAAGCTGAACCTTGAAAACATGCTTTGTGAAAGAAGCCAGATATAAAAGACCACATATTATGCTATTTCAGTTGTATGAAAAGTTGTGTTACTATTTAGTATTGTTTGGTGGTAGTAAGAATGTTATGGTCAGAGCTGGAATGTCTTATTTTAGGAGAAACTTTCCTAAACACCTTTCTAAATTAGCTGTCTAATCCATCTCCAAAATAAGTAAATTTTAATATCCTGCATAAAATCAATTAGAATGTGATTTTTTCCATATTTATTTACATTTCATTTTTTTTCTAACACTGAAGGATAATCAGTGCAAACACAGACCTGGTCTTGCTATTTATAGTTGTATCTCCAGGACCAAGGATGGTGTCAAGTATCAGGCTGGTCACTTGATAAATATCTTTAATTTATAAGACATCATAGGCTGTAGGAGAGTCATAGACAAAAGCATTCAACTAGCAATGGCCATTTCTTAGTACTAGTACTTGGTCATTTAAAAAAACTTTTTATTTATTTTAATTAGTAAATAAAGTTATATATATTTATGGCATGTGACATGATGATGTTTAAAATATATATATATATATACATATATATATATATATACACACACACATATGTATGTTGTGAAATGGCTAAATTGAGCTAATATATGAGCTAATTATCATGTGTTACTTCACATTTTTTTTGTAGTGACAACACTTAAAATCTACCCTCTTAGTGATTTCCAAGTATGCAATATGTTGCTGCTAAAAATAGCCTCCATTTGCACAATAGGTACCTTGAATGCACCATCTCATGTAATCCTTGCATCAGCTCTCAGAGGTCAGTAGCAGCATTCCCATTTTTAGAGAGGTTAATAATTTACTTGAGATGGCATCCCCCCATACCAAAGTGGGATTCCAGTTGCCACTTTTCTTACCACAAATACCATGCCTTTAATGATGACCCTGTATCATAGCTGGTACTCATACAAGTACTACTGGGGCTTGGAGACGTTGGGAAATTTTCCAAGAAAGGATACTTGTAACGGGGTTGTGAATGAGGAAGAATTCTGTCCAGGTGGTGAGAAGGTAAACCACACTCAAGTGTTGGGAGACGAGAGCACAGGGCTTGTAGAAAGCAGTGAGTGGTTAACGTTTGGCAGGAGTTCAGGATGAGCTATATTCTTAGAAGAGGGTTGGAAAATGAGATGCATATTATGATTACTTTGCTCTGTTTTTCAGAAATGACTGAGCCATGTATTCATAGAGTATTCATTTTACTTCTCCCTTTATATCAGAGCTATCCAAAGATCTTCCTAAGTTCCTAGGAAATATTTTAGATATCTCTTCAGAATGTGAGGCAGCTAAACATTTTAAAATGGGCCCATGGAGAAAAATCCTTAGTAAATGGAGACTTGTGAAAACAAATTATGTCAAGCTTGCTCCTTTGGTTACAGAACATCCAATGTATGCCTATAAGAGATTAGACATATTATTAATTAAAATGACATCCACCTCAGGAACTTACACACTGTGCCCATAGTGATTAATGGCTTAGCCTGTTTGACCAAAGAGGAACATTCTGACCTGACCTCTAGGTATAGAGTTTGTTCTGGGAACTGGTTGCCATGAATCTTGTTTTTTCAAGAAAGTTAGTAAACATTTTCCAAATCAGCAAAATATAACAATGGTTCACCTGCTTATTATCCCACCCAGGCCCTAAAACTATACACCTAATCAGAGACCTCAAACCTGGGCATTAACTCTTCTTTTCTGAAAGTCAAGGGTCACCCACACTCCTGAGTATGAATTCCTGTGCTGTCCCTACATAAATCTTTACCTGTGGCTTGCTTACTGATGCATCTGCAGTTCTTTCTGACAAATGTCAAGAACCTGGATGATTTCAAGTTGAGCTCTCCTCTCTTAGGACCTCCTTGGACCACCTCCAGTGACAGATGCATCAATAGTTCCATTACAGTGCTATTTTGTGTCTTTAGATTAGCAATATAAATCCACTTAATATACAGCAGTGAAACTTTAACTGTACTTTTTATAAAAGGTCCATAACTTATAAAAAAAACTTATAAATAAAGCATCATTTGACTCCCATAGCTATTGACAATGAATTACTGAGTAAAAAGAAAAAAAAGTATATAAAATAATAGACTGTTCATAGAATTTTCACTTTGTATTTCAAGAGTTGATATTGTAAACTTGTTAACAAAGCTAAGAGAATAAGAGTAGTTGCCTGAGAGTTCAAGCCAAGACAGAAATATAAGAAAATTCTGTAATTTATCATATATTTGATAGCTGAATCAAATTTCATTACTGAGTTTAGGATTTACACAGTATTTTTGGCATGTCAGTTTAATTTTTTTTCTTTTGTACAATATAGTTCACATATGAAAACCACATTTTATTTACATATAAAAACCATGATTGTTTTTATTTTTCCTTATTAAATGGAAGATGCTGTTTATGACATCTATTTCCTCAATTTAGATAAGCTGTGCCAGTTTTAAGGAGGATGTTTAAGTGTAGTTACCATTAACTATTAACTCTGTGATGAAGTCACATATAAATATATGCATTTATAGGATTTTCCTAGTCATCCAAGCCCAACCTAAAGTATTTTGGGTTTCTTTCCCTTTATATCAAAGTCATTGACAAGTTCTAAATGTGTTTCCTTGATAAGTTCCTACTGCCTTAACAAAAAAACCATAAACTGCAAAATTTAAACAACAAAAATTTCTCACATTTCTGGACGCTCGGAAGCCCAAAGTCAAGTTTCCAGTAGATCAGGTGATTGGTGAGGGCCCTCCTGCTGGTTTGCAAATGCCCATCTTCTTGACTCCTCACATGACAGAGTAAATGATTGAAATAAGCTGTCTCATGTCCCTTCTGATAGGGGCACTAATCTATTTATAAACAAAAGATTTATAAAACTTCTTCCCTCATAACCTAATCACCTGCTAAAATTCCCCCTCAAGCACATCACCTAAAGGATTAGATTTAGAAGGAACACAAATATTCAGTCCATAGTGCATCTTTTACCTTTGTTCCATCTCTTCTGCTGTGTACTACTGACCCCCTTTCCCTCTGATACAGATCCCAGCAAAAGCTTTAATGTTTATCAGCTATGCCAATACTTTCCTGTTTCTGTGATCGACATCTCAATGTCCCTTTTGCCTGAAGCTTCTAGCTTGAGCTATATTGTCTTCTGTCAACCTTCTGTCTTCCAGGCTACTCTGAATTACCATTGGTTCAAGGAGATCTTCCTGGATGCATGTCTCTCAGTTCCAATGTGTGCTAAAGACAGTATGATCCCTTCTTCATATGCCATTATCAATGAATCCACCACCTTTAGTTTTCCTGAAGTCAGCTTCTGAGGAAATCTTCTGAATCATTTTTGTGGTATTTTCTCCTAAGTTTTGTTTTTCTATTTCAGATAATACTGAGGATTTGTTCATACGGCTATTTTATTTACATATTCTTTAACTTCTTTGCTTTGAATCTCCCAGAAGCAAGGGATAATGATAATGATTATAAATTCATAATTTGCATTTTCTTTGATATTTAAATGTATTTTTATGATGCAGTACAATTATCTCTATTACTTAGCACTGTTCTTAGGTATAAATGGAAGCTCAAATAATTCTAATTTTCTGGAAGACTTATAGTCTTATTGGCATATTGGAAATCATCTACATGCTTTATCCTAATATGAGCTTTACTTTTACTTTCCCTAAATGGTACGTAAAAAAAGAAGATTCAATTTGTACTTTTATTGATCACCTATTTAGCGTAAGATTATTTTCTTGGTACTGTGTGGAATGAAAAAAGGACTGAGAATGTCTGGCTTCAAAGATATATTCACCAAATTGCAAAGTAAAAGCAAAAGCATAATGCACTACAGATAATACAAACTAATTAGAAGCACACACGATGTGCTATGGAATTCAGAGTAAGGAGAATTCATATCCAATTAGAAATTATAATAAAGATTTTATGGAATAGCTGATGTGTCATTTGTGTACTATAGCTTTGATGTTCACCAGCTATGCCCATACTTTCCTGTTTCCATGGTAGACATCTCAATGTCACTTTTGCCTGGAGCTTCTAGAAATTAATAGCGGTCCACCTGAATATTCATAATCATTTTTCTTATCAATAGAATGCTAAGTTTTGGTTGAGCACACTTAAAGAAAGCTTGCATTTCCAAGCCTTCCTTTAAGTTGAGTTCAACTGTGTGACTAAGGACTAGCCAATGAGATGCCAGTAAAAGTACTATATTATTTCAGTGAGTGTTAAATGTCACTGACTTGCCTAGAGAAATCTCTTTTATCATTCTGCTTTTGTCTGCTGGTCTGCAACACAGATATTGCTATGGTTTAAATGTGTCTATCAAATTTCATATTATAAAATTTGTCCCCAATGTAGCCATGTTGAGAGAAGGGGCTTTGGGAGGTGATTGGATTACTGGTGTATTATGAAAGAGGCTTTGCTATAAATGCAGCTCTTTCTGGCTTGCTTGCTTCATCTCTCCATGTGATGTCCTCTGCTATGCTAGGATATAGGAAGAAGGTCCTCACTGGATGCCGATATCACTTTCTTGGACTTCTCAACTTCTAGAACCATAAGCTAAATAAACCTCGGTTCTTTATAAGTAACACAGTATGTGATATTCAATTGCAGCAACAGAAAACAGACTATGACAGACATAATGCTGGAGTTCCATGGACCATCTTGGGTCATGAAGTGACTTGAAGATACAGACCTTATTCTAGTCTCATAGATCAGAAATATAGAACTTGGATTCTGATGAAAACATGGGATGGACTTCCTACCTCAAGATTATTTTCCACAAGAACAAAATAGCATCCTAATTTATTTAAGGCTGTATTATTCAGGATTATTCTAGTCTATACAGATAAAGCATCCTGCTCTACAGGCCCCAGAGGGCTTAACTAAAAGGAGGCAGGGAACAGTTACTTTAGCCAAGGAAATGGTACTCTCCTGGGGGATTTTACAGTTTTACCTTTGTTCTCATTTTGGTAATCTCTGTCTAGCCTCTGCTAATATCCTGTTTTTTCCTGTCCTTCCAGCCACACTTCAGCATCGAGAAGCAGTGGTGCTCAGTGATCAAAGGTGTGAATTCTGGGATGAAACTATGTGAGTTGGGATCCTGGCTTGGTCTCTCCCAAGCTGTGTGGGCAATTGTTTAACCTCTCTCATCTTCCCATTTACAAAATGTAGTTGTCAGTAAAACCAGGCTCATTTGGTTTTTGTGAAGATCGATTGAGTAAACATGTACAACTAATAGAAGAATAACAGACTCACAGTAAGTGTTCAGAAATTGTCACAGAATTGTGGCTATCAATTGAGGAATAGTGTGTTGAGGTCTGTGTTCAACTTGGGAACACAGACATTAAATAGATCATATTCCTTGCTTTAAGACATTCACAATTTGGTCCTCTGTAGGAAAAAGTATGTCTCTGTATTGTGAGCGATGATGTTCTTTTTAAAAAATGTTTTTATTAGTGCATCACAGTTACGTATCATAGTGGTATTCATGTAGCTCCATGTCCTGTGATTCACACCACACCAACTTAGTCTGAGTGAAAGAACAATATCCAATCAGCAGAAAATTATGCAATTTAATGCACTCTTCTGCCAAGAAGAAATGCCTTAGCACAGTACATAGAAGGATCAACATGAAGATATCATAACATATTTCTCCCACAAAAAAAGAAAAAAAAAGACTGGGTCTTGGTATCCTCAAGTTAATGATAATCAGTTTTAGGGAGGACTGAAAGTGAGTAATAAGACCATGAGAACATAAAAATATCTAATCTTACTGCAGTTTGTAAAAATGCCAAATTAAAATTTATAAGCTTTTGAAAAATAATTCTTGCACTACCAAAAAAAAAAAACCCAGCAATTTCTATATGCCTTTTACTGCCTATTCAGATAGTACACTAGAGACATTTCCTCTATTGTTAACATGGCTTTTCCCCACCCTTCCTACTTTGAACTATTGGAGGAAGTTGCCAAGTTACTAGGAATCAGTTATTTAGAAATTTAATATGTTTCTTAAATAATAGTATGTATGTAGCCTACTTAACATTGTGCCTAAATATAACAATAATACTATATACCCCAGCACTGTACTCTAAGCTCTGTCCAGGGAAATTCACAGTGGGTTCTAACTTGAGGTGATGGACCATGTTTCACTACCCAGACTTTTGCAACACAGTCTCTCCAATCACTGAGAATAATTACTTAGACCTGGATGAAGAGTTCCAGCCATCTGGGGCTTGGGCAAATAACAATAGGAAGAGAAAAGGAGTCTTCAAAATTCCTTGGTTCTACATCATCAGCTCCTGATCACATTTCTCATAGAGCCTTGAGAGTAACTCCTATATTTGCAGTTCTACTCTCTCATGGATTGACCCTCTCCCAGGCCACCACCCTGCACTGGGAGAGCAATGATCCAGCCACAGGTGCAAGTATGTACTTCTTTGGAGCTGTGGTTTTCAATGTTTTATTATTTTTATAATGATTCACAGCAATAAATGCATTTGACATCATAATTAAATAAATATGTCCCTATGATGTTACATATTGAAACAAAACTCATCATATTAAGGGATATGCATATTGATATTTTCTACTTCCTTCTATTCTATTAACATATATTAATCATACCTCATTAAATTTACTTAATAATTGATTTGCACCTTAAACCTCACAGTATTTTGAAGGGTGCTTTTAAAAAACTTTTTCTTAAAATATATCTTTAGTTGTTGATGAACCTTTATTTTTTATTCATTTATTTGTATGTGGTGCTGAGAATTAAACCCAGTGCTTCACGCATGCTAGGCAAGTGCTCTACCACTGAGCCACAACCCCAGCCCTAAAAACTATTTTAAATAAAGAAAGTAAAAAAAAATAGCCTGAAAGTGACACAATAATTTCAAGTCATCCCCAAAATGTCACTCTATTGAACATTTATTTTACTTTGAGTGTTTAGGCTTTGAAGCTCCTTCTTATGGGAAGTCTGTATTTCATAAAGCCTAGACACACAGGTCCCACTTACAACTAAAAATTCCCACTGTCTGCACACTCTTTCTCTAGAAAAGTGAACAATGAGCACATCTTCAGGCTCTTGATATGAAGCAAGAATCCACTCGAGCAGCATAAATTAATTATGTCACAATGGGAGTAGTACACAGTGTACACTGCCTGTAGCCAAATGGGCCTGGGTTGCTGATGTCATACCAGTATCTAGCAGAAAGGACAACAGTATTTGCATCCAGTGGCATTTAGCACTGGGTTCCAATGTCATCATTGCATTCAACCCCTTTTATTCTTCTTTTTTTTTTTGGTTTAAATTTTTGTTTGTTTTTTCTGCTTAAATCTGCCATGGTGCAAATTCGTTTCTCTTATTTGCAATGAGTTGCAATCAATTGCCTTAAAGTTTGACTAAATATTAGGGATTTTATCTTTGTTTATGCAAAAGAATCTTGGCAATTTCTTGCAAAACTTACATTGAAAGCCTGGTGAATAAAACAATGGGGAACCCTAAGAAGGGAAAATTTGATTGGGGGATTGAGAACGTGGATTGTTGGCAAGATACTAAGTAGAGGAAGAATTGATCTTGGTATTTCTCCACTTTCTTTCCTTTCTTTTTTTTTTTTTTATTTTTATTTTTATTTTTTTTAACTTTTTTTTTTTTATTTTTTATTTTTTTTATATTAAATTATTTTATTTTTTTTCCCATACGTTGCATTTTAATACATGTTGGCAAACATAACAGAAAAAAAACAAATTATCAGAAGCTGTACACACTATTCACTGAAAACATTTGTTGAGGCAAATAGAAAAAAATTGTTACAATCATAATTTTTCTAACTTTGCACAAAATTATAAGCAGATTACATTCTTTCCTTTCTTAACCAGCCTCCTCATTACTTCCCTTCTACTGTCGAAAACCCTGTTTGGGGGACATGAAAAGACAGATGCAATGGGGAGAAAACAAGGCAGAAATAGGGGAAGGAAGGAAAGGGAGCACTATTTGTGTCATTGACAAACAAAAGCAAGTCATTGTAGCCATTTCCTTCTACTTGCAAGATGCCAGTCCTGGGCAGATATGAGCAAAGAACCACGCATACAACAAGAGTACATCTAATGCCCGTGAGCAGGCATCAGAAGACCAGGGAAAAGAAGCATGTATTTTTACTCATAAATCTCATCATCATTTTATTATTTGTCTGCAGATTGAGATCAGATTTATTTTTTTTTAGTCAAAGAATGAATGTCCAGTATAATTTCCCTGTTTGATTTCTTCAGATGGTACCTTTGTGCCTGCATAGTTTCTAGTGACTAGGATTGGAACTAGAGGTCCTCAAAGACAACACAGATTTGCTGGGGCCAACACTCATTAAGTTTCATTGTTGCTTTCCTCTTTGGAATATTGTGTTTTGACAATTCAACCATCCTGAATGCCCAAGAGATTTCAGACTACATATTTACTGAATAAATCCAGTGCAGAAATGTTGAAAACCATTATCCAGTATGTCACCAGTTTACCAAACCTGCAATGAATTAACACACATGGATAAACATCATGACTTCTTATGCCTGCTAGTAAGCCAAGTGAGGACAAATGTGTTCTAGCAAGTGAGCACTTGTGAAATATTTAATGAAACAAACATGAACTACAGTCTGCTAGCCAAAAAACAAAAAGAAGGAGATGTAGCAAATAATTTCGTTTAGACTCCAATTTTCTTAGCTGGTGGACGTATAGATACAATTAATGTAAATATTATTTTAATATCAAAGTATCAATTTTGATCTTAAAAATTGTTTGGAAGTGTGATATTAACAAGCATTGGCCTCATGAATTTCCATTTAAAAACAAGAACAGAGAAATTTTCCTCAGAAGTTTTCCTTCTCTTCAATTGTATTATGACAGAAGAAATTGATGTAGATCCCAGATACTATTCATATGCTTTCTCATGTAGTAGGGATTTTAAACAATATGAGCAAATCAGTAAAAATATTAGCTGTGGTATCAGATTCGAGTGTGACTAAGGCCGAGCTGCCTACATTTGCTGTAGCTGAACCGTGAGCAGAGACAGGATCATCAGGGTGTCGTCTATTTTATCCAATTCAGTGTTAATGTGTTGAAATTCTTGCTTATAAGTCAAATACTAACATCCATGTACAGAAATTGAGAACAAGAAGGCAAATGCTTCTAATTTTTAAAAGGTAGAAGAAAGAGTTTTGGTCTTTGATCCAATTGCTTAAAAAATTTCAAGGGTTAGTACAGTTAAAATACTGTGAAGACTTTAATATTTTATTCATTTTATCATTCATTTCTAAGCACTATCTTGTTTAGAAATATAACTCCAGAATCTAAGTGTACTTAGAAACAAAAATGAAAAATGATATAAGTTCTTCTTCCAGAGGGTCACAGGTTAACGTTGGGAACAATTTCATGTGATTGAGTTCCTGTGTCACTGTGGCCAACCAGTCTCTCTGAATCTATTTTCCTCATTTAGAGTCCTGAGCCAGATGGTATGACCCTCATAGCTAGTATGACTACAATTAGCAAAGAAAACAAAATTAGGCCATATTTACTAGAAGCTTATAGTGTTCTAGATGTATTGTTCTTATCTATGTAATCTCACTTAATATCCACAGTAGCCCTTAGTAAAGTAAAACACAAAGAGGCTGTGTCACTTGTTCATGCCACAAGTAATTATATTGCAAAAAAGGGAAGTCAGTGTGGGCATTTAAGAAAATAATACTAAAACACTCAATAATAAGAATTTTACCATAAAACTTCCTAACATTATCTTACTAGATTTCCTATTCATCCAAAGCTAAATTCCTAATTATAGTAGTCTCTATTCTAGAATAAGAGACTGATAATCTTATGGAATGTCACAATAAAGCAAGTGTTGATCTTTCTATAGACCAAAATTGACCAGCTTATTTTTTTGTTTCAAGACTTTGCTAAAGAGTGGTGGGGACATCTTGAAAACAATTGAAATGATTTTGAGAAGGAAAGATAAGAGTATCTATAGCAATGAGGAAATCATTTGCAGCAGGACTGGTCGTTCTGATCAGCATAAACTAATAGTATTATATTAAAACTTAAGGATATAACCACTTAAAAACTGGACAAATGTGTGAAAAAAGTGGTTTTCAAGACACTGAGCATCTTGGCAATGAAGAACAATGCTGAGACTTACATCAAAAAGAGCTGAGCACTACAGCTGTCCCAGTTCACAGACTAGAGAGATTTTTGAAACACAACCAGGGCAAGAGAACTAGGAGGAAACTGGCAGTTTTCCTGAATTAAGGAGTTTAGAATCTAGAGAGCACAATGTGGCTAGAGGTTGCAAGATATCAGAGAGGAGAGAGCTACCTAGAGAAAATTCTAAACTGTAGATAGTACTTCTTAAATCTATCATTAAGTTGAGATCAGTGCATGCGTGTGAGTAAAGTGCCCATGGCAGAGAAGGACCACCCAATAGTAAGGAAAGAGTATTTAAAGTTCCCAAAGGGGTGGGAATGTTCCTATTCCAACACCCAGAGTGGAAAACCTCAGCACTCACAGAGCATTATGTAGTCAGAAATGGTTTACTCCAGTGTTAAAGCACAATTGACCATATACTGTTCATTGCTCTGGTTCTGCCCAGTGAAGATTTAAAACAAATCTAAAAGGGTTAGAATTGTAACCATATTTCTTAATGGCATCTCAAAATTGGTCAATACTTAAAGTAACACAAACATACACCACACTAAGTAAAATTAACAATATATAGCATCTGATAAAAATTACCAGGTATGGGGCTGGGATTGTAGATCAGCGGTAGAGCGCTTGCCTTGCATGCGTGAGGCCCTGGGTTCGATCCTCAGCACCACATACAAAGCAATAAAATAAAGACATTGTGTCCATCTACAACTAAAAAACATTGTTTCTTAAAATAATTACCAGGTATGTGAATAAGAATATGATTCTTTTTGAAGAGAGAAATCAATCCATTGAAATTTACACATAAAATACATGTGAAGGAATTAATGAAGGACAGTTAAGTAGTAAAGCACAATTGTTTTCCATATGTTCAAGAAACTAAAAGACAGATTGGACATAAGTAAAAACATTGAATATACAAATGTCAGTACTTATGTTAATGTTATGTTAATATTATTTAAAAGAAAATAATATTTTGAAGGTTATTTAATAATGATAAAACTATGAATTCATCAAGAGAACATAATGGTTCTTGATGTTTATGTATCTAATAACATTTTTAAAGTACTTGAAGCAAAAATTGATAGAACTATGAGAAGTAGATGAATGCACAAATATAGTTAAATATTTCAACATCCTTTCTCAGTAAATTATACAGAATACATTATTACATTAAAATATATTTTATAGGGCAATCAGTCAAAAAATTAGTAATGCTGTAGAAGATGTGAATTCTGCTACCAACCAAATTGACCCAATTGACATTTATAGAACACTCCACCCATCAACAGAAACCACATTATTCTTGAGTGCTCTCAGAGCATTCATAGAGCCATATTCTGACCCATAAGAGGAATCTTAATAAGTTTCAAATGATTCAAGTCATACAGTGTGTTCTCTGACCACAATAGAATTAGATTAGAAATCAATAAAAGAAAATACATGGAAAATATGCAAATATTTAGAAAGTAAACAACACACTTTTAAATAAACCATGAATCAAAAAAGTAATTAAAAGGGTATCCTAATGTATTTTGAGCAGAATGAACTTAAAAATGCATTTTTAAGATGTAATTAAAGCAGACTTCGGGGAAAAGGAAGGAACTTGAGTCTTCTTTTAAAATATTAAACATAAAGAAGACCAAAGTAAACCCATACAAGCATATGAAAAGAAGTAAACAGCAAAGGGAAAACCAATGAAAAAGAACGAATCAATGACATTTAATATTGGTGAATGGAGGAAAGTAATAATATGGACAAATCTTAGTTAAGACTTTTCAAGAAAAAGAGATTCAAGATGCAAATTACTAATATCAACAAGGGGAAGTGACATCCATACAGATTCTATAGATATTAAAAAGACAAGTGGGTGTATTCATTTCCTATTGCCATCATAAGTTAACCACAAATTTAGTAGCTGGAAACAACACAAATTTATTTCATAGTTCTGAAAGTCAGAAGTCAGAAATGAGCTTTCCTGTGCTAAAATGAAGATATTGATGGTACTGCATTCCACCTGGAAGCTATAGAGGAGAATATGTTCTTTTACCTTTTCTAGGTTACTGAGGTTGTTAAATTTCTCAGCTCAGGGACCCTCCCTCCATCTTCAAAACCAGCAGTGAAGCATCATTAAGTCTCTTCTGACTCTGTTTTGCGTTCCTTTTTTACTTAGAAGGCCCAGTTCCCACCTGGATAATACAGGATAACATCCCTATCTCAAAATCTTTAACTTAATCACATCTGCAAAGTCCCTTATGCTGTAAAAGGTAACATGTTTACAGGTTCTGGGGATAGGAAGTGGATATTTTTTGTGGGCCACTATTTTGCCTACCACTATGCAGGTGGGTAATTCTGTGGACAACATTATTCCAAAAACTTAGATCATTTAGATGAAATGAATAAATTAATATAAAATTATTAAACCATACTGATAAAGAAATAGATAATCTAAATAATCTTATGTCTATCAAATACTTTAAATGTATTAGTTAAATATGTAGTTATAAAACTTCTTATAAATAAAATTCCAGGCCAAGATCATTTCCCTGATGAATTCTACCACTTAAAGAAAAAATATTCATAGCTATTCTACATAAACTTTCTCAGAAAATTTAAGATCAAAAAATGCTTTCTAATTCATTCTATGAGGGAAGCATATCCTTACACAAAACCAGAAAAGACACTGCAAGGAAAGAAATAAAAGTGTAGACCATTATTGTTCAGAGACAAAAGTAAAAAACAAATTCCTAACAAAATGTTAGCAAATCATATCCAATGATATATACAAAATATAATCTGACCAAGTGAGGTATATCCCAGGAATTCAAGGTTAGTTTTTATTAATGAATATAATTCATAGTTTGCATGGACTAAAAAGAAATACCACCTCAATAAATGCAAAAATGTACTTGATATGAAAATCCACCATCACTTCCTGATAAAAACTCTAATCAAACTAAATATAGATGAAAACTTCAGTTTGATGAAGGCTATGTCTAAAAAATATCTATAGTTAACATTATATTTAGTGGCGAAAGACTAAATGCTATACCCCAGAGTCAGGAATAAGGTAAGGATGTCCTTTCTTACCACCTCTACTCAATATTGTATTGGAAGCTCTTGCTGACATAGTAATAAAGTAAAGCAAATGATAAAGGCATCCAAATTTGAAATGAATAAGTATTTGCTATTGGCATGATAATCTGTATAGAAAATCCTTTGGAATATGCAAAGAACATGAATATCATTAATATGTGAGTTTAGCAATAGCTCTAGGATACAAGAGCAAAATATATAAATTGATTATATTTCTGTGTTTTTATATACTAGAAATGATGAATCAGATATTGAATCTAGCAATATGATTTATATAATAATGTATCCATATTTATATAATAGCATATCATAATTTACATATTAGTATATCAATTATAATATACATAATAGTATACCAACCTAATAAAAGCTAGGCAAAATGTATGTACACTAAAAAGTACAAAAAAATTGAGATACATTTAAAGAGAATAAGAGAGAGAGATTGTGTTCCTGGATAGAAAAGCAATATTGGCAAGATACCAATGTTCCCCAAATTGATCTATAGATTCAATACATTTTGAATAAAAATTCTTCTGAGTATATTATTTGTTTTACTTTTTTATAGAAGTTGGCAAAATAATTCCAAAATTCAAATGGGAATTTAAAAAACACAAAAAGCAAAAAAAAATTTTTGAAAAAGAAAATTGACCGTGCAGAACTAATGATACCTTATTTCAAGACTTAGTATAAAGCTAGAGTAGTGAGGATATTGAAAGAGTGGTTTACAAGCAGACAAATAGATCAATGGAATAAAATAGTGCAAAAACAGGACCACACGTATGTGGACAACTGATTCTAAATAATGTTGCAAAGAAAATTTGCTGTAGGTTAGACCTTTTCAACAAATGGTGCTGGAACAATCAGATGCAAATGCAATCAATATGCAAAAAGTTGTACCATACAATTATTGTACCATACAATATATTGTGCCATACAATTACTCAAAATAAATGCTAAATATAAATGTTGGACCAAAGACTGTTAGTCTTAAAAAAAAGATAGAAGAAAACCTTTGAGAGGTTAGATAGGAAAAAGCCTATTAAGTAAGATATTTAAAAGCATGAACCATAAAAGAAAAAATGCTGAATAAAACCTTATTAACATTAGATATATGTATAGAAATGTTATAGTGAAACTCATTAATTTGTATAATTAATATAAATTAATAATTATAATTTTAAAACATTAAAGGACTTCTGTTCTTTGAAAGACATTCTTTTTTTAAAATACTTTTAAGTTGTTGGTGGACCTTTATTTCATTTATTTATTTATATGTGGTGATGAGAATCAAATGCAGTGCCTCACACATGCCAGGGCAAGTGCTTTACTACCCACCCACAACCCCAGCCCTTGAAACACATTCTCTTTTTTAATATTATTTTTTAGTTGTAGATGGACATATCTTTATTTTTATGTGGTGCTGAGGATTGAACTCAGTGCCTCATGCATGCGAGTCAAGCTCTCTACCACTGAGCTACAACCCCAGCCCTTGAAAGTCATTCTTAAAGGAATAATTTTTAAAAGCCGCAGACTAGGAGAAAATGTTTGCAAATAATATATTACTGATAAAGAATTTCATCCAGAATATATAAAAATATTTCTCAAAACTCAACAAAAAACCAAAAAAATTTAATTAAAAAAACCAGGTGATTTAAATAGACATTCGCCAGGGAGTATATATGATGCCAGAGAGGTACTTGAAATAGAGCTCAACGTCATTACTCCTTGGAAAATGAAAATTAAAACCACAGTGAGATATCACTACACAGATATCAAAGGGTTTAAAATGAAGATGATTTAACCTACTAAGTGTGAGTGAAGCTGTGGAACATCTTGAAACTCATTAACTGCTGGGGGAATAAGAACCTGAGCCCTGACCCAGACTATTTGCAGGGTGACCAGCACTCCACCAGAGTAAGTTCTTGCTCAGGAGATGTGAGCAGCCTGAGAAATAAAAATCCTGAAATAATTAGCAAGATAGAGACAGAAATTAGATATAAAAAGCAGAGCATCTAATAGGTCTTCCAGTCCTCATAGGACCTAGAACTGAACAACTGAAAAATGGCCCTGATTCTTTATCAAAGGCAGGCATACGTTTTCAGGGAGTAGTCCTGTTTCTCAGTATGGCAGGGGTCTTGCACTAAACAGCTTGATTGGCATTTTGGTAAGCCCCACCCATCTCTGAGAGTCTGTGTGGCTCCAGTGGGTCACCTCATCTCTGATGCTGTGCTAAACTTGTGATGGAGTTGGGTAGGAAGTCACATGACCCAGGAGTTCTCAAACCAACAGGTTGCTGCTGGGAGTTCCAATACAAGGCTTTCCTGCCTAATGGCTTCAACATTATTTTAGTTTATGCACAGTTCATATATGGGTCATGGATGGCTTCTAGCACCAGCCATTGTACTCCTAGGTATTTATCCACGAGAATTGAAAACATTTCCTCAGGTAAATATTTGTATCGTCATGTCTATAGTAGCTTTATTGTAATAGGCAACAACTGGGAAGCAATTCAAATGTCCATTCAAAGGTGAATGATAAATAAATTGCAGATATTAATATTCATTAAATTCCCACTTAATAAAACAGGTCATCAACATAAAGAAATATACCACTTCTACACAGAATGGCATAGTTGACACTACACACAATTATGATCATGAAAGGAAGCTAGGGAAAAGAAAATTTCATATTATATGATTCATTTACATCATATTTTAGAAAGTACAGACTAATCAATTGTGACAGAAATCACTGTTAGAATTTCCCTGGGGAGAGACAGGGCAGATTGGGTACAGAGTGGCAAGAAGGAGAAATTGCAAAGTGAGAAAACTTTGGAACATGATGGATATAACTATTAATCATCTTGATTTGGGTAATTATTTCATAGATATATTCCTATGTTAAAATATTAAATTGCACAACTTATATATGTGTCATTTTTATAGTATAACACATACATATGTTTATATATAGTATAATACATATATATGTATATATCATATATACATATATATGAATGTCTGTGTATATATATATATGTACATACACACATATATATCAGTGAAGTTGTTTAACAGCACATTCACAAGGAATGTAGTAACCAGCTGGGCGCGTTGGCACGCGCCTGTAATCCCAGCACTTTGGGAGGCTGAGACAGGAGAATTGCGAGTTCAAAGCCAGCCTCAGCAACAGTGAGGCACTAAGCAACTCAGTGAGACCCTGTCTTTAAATAAAACACAAAACAGGGCTGGGGATGTGGCTCAGTGGTCAAATACCCCTGAGTTCAATCCCTGGTTCAAAAAACAACAACAACAAAAAAAGAAATGTAACCAAAAGAGCACTTTAATAATATTTCTTCTTATTACGTAATAGATATTAAAATATATATACATGCATACATTACATATACTCATTCTGAATAATTTACCTTGTAATGAGATTTAAACTAAAAAAATCCATATTCTATTAAGAACGCCTTAGTATTAGATGCTTCTGTATGTGTATGTTGATGAATCTCTATTTTTAATACAGTGAACGAGCCTCATTTTTTTCCTGCTAAATCTTATGCAACCCAAATCTGCATAGAAGCTAAACAGTTCATCAGCTCATATCAGAAAATAATCTGGCCTTGCCAAAAATAGAAAAGGAGTTGCCAAAGTAAGTCAGATAGTAAGTGGGTGAGTTAGCCTCAAAAATCATAGTAGTAAAATACAAAGATGTAATTTTATGTCTTATAATGTATCTTCCAAACACTGTTGAACCAGTCTTATAAGCCTCAAGTGCATTATCAAGTAAATACAAGGTTTTAAGGAAAAAAAAACAATTCACAAAAGCTTGTATTAAATCCCTTTCTCATTCTATCTCCATAATGCATCTCAGTAAGCTATAATTTACCTATCCTTTTAATGTGATGTGAGCAAATACACCAAGAAAATATTAAGCAGTTTAGAAAATTTCCATTTTGCTGAATGAAGCTCCTGCCTCTCACATTTCTGCTCCATTTTCTACTTTGGTCTCTTTGCTATCCTTCCTGCATTATGTTCAAATGCCAAGCTGATTCTTAAGCTGTGAGCAGGACTGTTCCTGCAGCTGAGTCTGCATCTTCCCTGCCTCAGTTGGCAGTAGTGCCCAAATAATTTTTTTCCATTTCTGTATTTAATAGAGTCTGGTAGACACAGGGAAGGATGGAGACATTGATGGCAATAGAGGGAGTTGCTAAAGTAAAACTAACACATTAAAGAAATTCCTGATAGTTCAGCAAATTATCTTTCAGTGAATTAAATTCTGTCATTTATTAAATTGATCTTTGGCATATTGGTAATTTAAGGGTACTTAAAACATCAGACAATGCTGCTCAGCAGTCTTCCAGTAGATGCTACTTGCTAAATAAGGGCAGACTGGGACCCTTGGTAATCTGTTGATTAAATGAAATCAAAGAAATATAATATCATTGGGGTAGATCTACATCCTTCCCATTCTACCTGAAACTCCGACTGGCCATTGTGGTTATATGAAAATCAGATTACCATGTCAGATATCCTAGCCCTTTACACTTAATACTGAGACTGATGAAGAGAAAGGTGCCACTAGGAGGGATTTTCTGGGATAGTGACAGGAGACAATGATGAGGCTAGTGTTCAAACTTGGCGAGAAGGGAAGTTTTCAGGCAGATGTTTTACCAATATGTTAGCTTGGACACTGAACATCAGCCAAAGAACCTCTTTTGTCTTTAGTGGAAGGTCAAAGTGGAATCACTATAGAGGGATGAGAGCTATAGCTTATACCTTCCAAAGCCCCCTTAATTCTATGGAACCAAAGGCTATATGACTACTGGTTGTGTTTTTTGCATTTTTTATGTAACTACTTGGACCCTATTAATTGTCATGTGGCTTCTCCAAATCCTGACAACATCCTGCTATTGGAATAGTCAGAGTCAGTGAGAGATATAAAAGCTGGTATAATGAAGAATGTCTATAGATTAAATTCCTGAAGAGAATTATAGTATGATAATTTTGTCCCAAGGAAGTGATAGGTTAAGTGGCATTGACGGTACTCCTCAGTTTACAAGGTTCTCTGCATTTGCTATTAACTTGGAAGTGGGTATGATGTAGGTGGGTACTTAACTATGTTAAGTTCCTGGAATTTTCTAAAAGGATCCACTCTGAGAAGAATATAAATTAGAATTCTTTAGTCTTTTTTATTGGTTCTTCTTAATTATATGACAGTAGAATCCATTTTAATAAAATTATAGATGCATGGAATATATATTGTTTTAATTAGGAGCCCATTCTTGTGGGTGGGCATGACGGTGGGATTCACTTAGGTATTTTCATATGTGTACATAGAAAAGTTATGTTAGATGTATTCTACTGTCTTTTCTATTCCTATCTCTCTACCTTCCTTTTGTTTCCCTTTGTCTAATATACTGAACTTCTGTTCTTCCCCTCCCCAACACTTTGTTATGATTTAGCTTCTACATATCAGCAAAAACAGTCAACATTTTTTTTGTGATTGTCTTATTTCAGTTAGCATTATAGTCTCCAGATCCATCTATTTACTAGCAAATGTCATAAGATCATTCTCCTTGATGGCTGAGTAAAATTCCATTGTGCATGTATACCACAATTTCTTCATCCACTCACCTGTCGATGGGCATCTAAATTGGTTCCACAGTTTAGCTATTGTAAATTAAACTGCTATAAACATTGATATGGCTGTGTCAATGTAGTATGCTTATTTTAAATTCTTTGCATATATGCCCTTTAGTCTTATGTGATCTTGGAAGCAAGAGGAAGGAAGAACTGGGTACATTGAACTGTAGGTAATTCATAGCAAGGCTTTACATTAAGTCACCTTGGCTAATTTGAGTGTGAAGACCAATATATAGATCTACTGAGACCAGATGCAAGGTTGCTAGAAGGTCAGGAGCAGGTATAAAAAAAAAAAACACTATTATCTACCTGGTCTAGATGAATAAGTTCTGTAGAGTGGGTTCTTATGTTATGTGGGCATTACCAAACAACCCTGAAGTCCAGATTCTATATGCTTGATGTTGCCAATGGTTCATTCATCTGCATTAGTTAGGACATAGAGTGTAAGACATAAGCTTCCTGGGTAAGAGGGCACTTTATAATTAACATTCCTTCCAGATTTCTATCAAAGATTGTCCTGAGTTGAATGAGGTACTCCTATGTTTAACCTGTGGCCGGATGACAATAGCTAGGTTCACAGGTGCTTCTCCCTCTCCTAAGAAATTTCTTATCTTGAGGTTCTTCCTGTATGATATTGCTGAAAGGCATGTTGTGCTTTTTAGAGAAGGGTGTCAGTTACTGTGTTTATTCTGGTTCTGTTTGTTGATCAGGATCAAAGGACCTGGTATTGATCTTTCTTGGAGATCCACAGTTATGATGGAATAGCAGGTTTTCCCCATCTGGTTTTGAATTTCTTTTACTGGCAAAAAGAATGCATTGTTAAATTTGTAGTGCTATTCATGATATTTCTACATTGAAAAGGGTCCATATAGGCTTATTGGAACCTTTCTCAGTTCAGAAGCCAATTGTAAACAGTTGACAGGTATTTCCTGGTGGCAAATTGTAGACATTCCTTGTCTGAAACCTTTAGGTTTTCATTTGAAATTGTGTTATGCAGCTCTTGAACATCATTGATTCAATGAGCCAAAGTTTGTATGTGCTTCCTGTAGCAAATCAGGACAAACATTCTTAAAATACTTGGAGAACAATATCTCTTTGAAGCATGTAGCCTGAGTTTTCAGGCCATGTTCCTTTCATATCTCTCATTTCTGAAAAGGTCTGTTTGGTTTAGCTTTTGTTTTAAATTTGTTTTTATAATTTGTTATACATGTAAGAAATAGTATAGTGAAAATGAACAAAAACATGGATTTTGAATGTATATAGTTTGATGTCAAATAAAACAAAATTTCCATTTTATAGGCATGAAAGACTTTAATAATAGTATTAGAATACAGAACCCAAACCTTTATATTTGGTAACATGAATTAACTTGTATAGGCATAACTGGTATAAATATTATGTGTTTGATTCCAGGCCACTTCAATAAAGCAATTCACACAATTTTTTTAGCTTCCCAGTGCATATAAACGTTATGTTCATACTGCATTGTAAAAAATTAAGTGTGCAATATCATCATGGTAAAAAAAGCAGTATACCTTCCTTAATTTAGAATAATTAATTACTAACAAATGCTAAACCTCATCTAATTCTTCAGTGTGTTGCAGTCTTTTTTGCTGGTGGAGAGTCTTGCCTCAGTGTTGATGGCTGCTGCCTGATTGGGTTAGTGATTGATGAAGGTAGAGGTGATGGTGGCAATTGCTTAAAATAAGACAAAACTGAAGTTTGCTGCATTGATTGATTCCTCCTTTCATGAAAGATCTCTCCGTTGCATGCCATGCTGTTTGAAAGCGAAATTTACTCACAGTAGAGTGTTTTTCAAGATGGAGGCAATCCTCTCAAAGCTCCTGCTTCATCGACTGAAATTTTATATAGTAATCTAAATACTTTGTTGATATTTCAACAATGTCCATGGTATCTTCACCAGGAGGAGATTCAATCTGAAAAAAAACAAAACAAAAAAAAAAAAACACTTTCTTTGCTTATCCATAAGAAGTCTCTCCTCACTCACTTATGTTTTATCATGAGATTGCAGCAATTTAGTCTCATCTTTAGGCTCTACTTATAATTAAATTCTTTTGCTATTTTCTATCACATCTGAAGTATCTTCCTCCAATGAATTCTTAAAGCTGTCAAAGTCATCTCTGAATGTTGGAATCACCTTCTTCCAAACTCCTATCAATGTTGATATTTTGACCTACTATGAATCATGAATGTTCTTAATGGCACCTAGAATGGTGAAACTTTTCCAGAGTTATTTAAATTTATTTGGCTCAGATTCAGCAGATGAATTACTATCTATGACAGTCATGGCCTTATAAAATGTGTTTCTTAAATAATAAGATTGGAAAGTTAAAATTATTCCTTGATCCATGACTTACAGGATGGATGTGTTAGCAGACCCGAAATGTCATTGTTTGGCTCCATCAGAGCTTTTGGGTGACCAGGTCCATTGTCAATGAGCAGTAATATTTTGAAAGAAATCTTTTTTCTGATCACTAGATTTCAACAGTAGGCCTAAATAATTACTAAACCATTATATAAACAGATGAGCTGTTATCCAGGTTTTGCTGTTCTCTTTTTAGAGGACAGGATAAATAAACAGCTTAAAGACTCTAGATTTTTCAGAATGATAAATGAGCATTGATTTCAACAAAAGGTGATCAAGTACATTAGCCCCTAATAAGGGAGTCGATCAATCCTTTGAAGCTTGAAGACAGACATTGACTTTTCTCTACTGTGAAAGTTCTACCTAGATGACATCTTCTTCCAATATATGTCTGTTTTTTCCATGGTGAAAATCTGTTGTTGAGTGTATAACCTTCATGAATGACCTTAGCTAGATCTGGTAACTTGCTGAAGCCTCTGTATCAGCAGTTGCTGCTTCAGCTTGCAGTTTTATGTTTGGAAGGTGACTTCTTTTCTTAAACCTGATGAAAAGACTGCTAGCTTCAAACTTATCTCCTGTTACTCTCTGACCCCCTCAGCCTTCATAGAACTAGAGAGAGTGGGATCTCCCTCTACACTTTCTCTACATCAGCAATAACGCTGTTTCACTTTGTTATCATTTGTATGTTCACTGTTAATTTGCTTCAAGAACTTTTCCTTTGCATTCATAACTTGGCTAACTGGTGCAAAAGGTCTAGCTTTTAGCCTATTTCAGCTTTCAACGTGTCTTCCTCACTATGCCTCATCTTTTCTAGATTGGACTTCAAATGACAGATGTGTGACTTTTCCTTTCACTTGAACACCCAGAAGTTATTTTAAGGTTACTAATTGACCTAACTTCATTATGTTGTATCTCATATAATAGAGAAGCCCTATGGAGAGGGAGAGAGAATGGTGTGAAAATGGCCAGTCAGTGGGGCAGTCAGAACATACACAACCTTTATAGATTAAGTTTATCAACTTATATGTGGTTCATGGCACCTCCTATTATGATATTAACAGCTAAGATCACAGACCATCATAATAGATATTATAATAATGGAAAAACATGAAATATTGCAGTAATTACCAAAATATGACACAGATTCACAATGTGAGCACATATTGTTGAAAAATGTCACTGATGGACTTACTTGATGCAAGGTTGCCACAAATCTTAAATTTGTAAGAAGAGCAGTTTCTGCGAAGTACAGTAAAGCCAAGAGCAATAAAAAAAAGCATACCTTTACTTATTTGGAGGGCATTTTATATAGTTCCTAGTATTTCCAATTTAGTGGAAAGTACTCTTCTTAGAGACTTCTTTTTGTATTTCTCCAATACTATCATACACTGATGGTAGGCATGCCAATGGAGGATATATGATTACATCTAGAACAACTACAAATATATTTACTCTTTGACTCAGAAATCCCATATCTAGGAAGCTATCCTAAATTTATACCTGCAAAAGTATGTAACATATGCACAAACTCATTAATTGCAACATCATTTGTAATGGCAAAAAATTGGAAATAAGCCTAGATATCTATCAGTAGGAAGTGAGTTGAATTACATTATAATATTGTCATACAATGCAGTATTTGCAATCATAAAGAAAATGAAGAGCAGCTTTGTATAAAGATAGGTGTGATCACCAGGATTTTATATATATATATGTAAAATAAAAGAAAGAAAATAAGTCAGAACTCATATTTCTGATATTTGCAGAAAAGAACTTTAGAAGGATGAACTAAATAATGTATCACTGTAAATATACTGGTAACAAGGGTGGAAGAGATAAAATGAAAACCAGAATTTGAATATATCATCTTTTTTATTATTCTAATTTTTAAAGCCAACTTATCATAAGTTTGAAATACAATTATAGTTTAAAACAAAATAAAAAATGTTTCTCAATAATGGAAGTTATTGCACAAATTCTCCACTATAAATATTGGTTATTAGCCAGGCACGGTGGCTCAAGCCTGTAATCCCAGCACTTAGGGAGGCTGAGACAGGAGAATCGCGAGTTCAAAGCCAGCCTCAGCAATGGTGAGGTGAGGCGCTAAGCAACTTTGAGACCCTGTCTGTATATAAAACACAAAAGAGGGCTGGAGATGTGGCTCAGTGGTCGAGTGCCCCTGAGTTCAATCCCCAGTACCAAAAAATAATAATAATATTGGTTATTGATGAAAAAGAGTGAAGAATTTCTCTCCCTTTTCTTGCAAACTCTATTTCAGAATAATCGCGTAGTTCTTGTCAATGAAAGAAGATCTTTCAGAAAAACATGTTAGATGGTAATGTCAAAAGAATGATAGAATTAAGTAATTATTTTTTCACCTCTATGAGATCATTGATTCATGCAAGAATCCACTAACACATGCTAAAATAATTGAATGAAAGACTGATGGAAAACTGAATATTCACAGATGATAAAAATACCTCTTTCTTCACATTTGAAGTAGCACATCACAAGGGGCAAAACATACCCAGGCTTTATCATCACTGAAACTAGTAGTCAACTTTATGTTGTTTAATTCACAACAAACATTATGTTTATTCATTCTGATATAATGTAGTAGAAAGTATATCATATCATCTAAGACATATTCTTCAAAATGTTTAATCTGAGCCTCATTAAGTCTGTAGTTCTAATTACCAGTTTACACAAAACCCAGGAGACAAAAGAACATGTCAAAGGGGAACAGAAAAAGACAATCACATGAGATTAGCAGAAAGTGGAACATACCACAAGACCTCTGGCTTCTGCTTTACAAATGAGTGTTGGGTAATGATAAATAGGTTGTGATAGGGACTATTTTGAGAGGGGTTAATTATGAAGCAAGTATTAGAGAAAATATTAGACAATCCTTAACTTTATTAGATGTGATTATGATATTGCGCTTGGGTAAGGAAATGTCCGTTTTCAGGGATGCATCCTTAAATATTTAGGGGAAGAATGTCATGTTCACAATGTATTTAAAATACTTTAGGAAAAAAATAGATTAAATGAATAGCACATAATGTTAATCATGAAATTTAGGAGATGAGCACCTGGTGGGAATAGGCTGATATTTTATTATTGATACCATTCCATATGTTTGAAAATTTCAATTTAATAAAAAATAATATTAAAACAAAGAAACACTAATTCATGTGAGTTCTCTTATCCCCTTCCCCTTTCCTATGACCAGGAGAGGACAAGAGCTTGAGCAGCTGCCTTGAATCCATAAGTGGAAACCACAATTTAAAGTTGGCAGTCATGCCAGCCCTGGACTATCAGCCTACCCAGAGGAAAATACTTATTATGATTAAGTCATTGGAAAAACATTTTAAAATAAGTGTTGTGAACTTGCAAAATATATTGAGATGGAGTATACATGCTCTAAGACTCAGAAGTCCCACATTCCCTGCACATGTTTTTGAGACTAAATCTTAGACTTTATGAGACAAGCGAGAACAGGGGTTCATAGAACAATCCACTGCAACTTTCAGAGCATTGTTGATTGCTAACTAAAGTTGCCAAAGACTGTCTGACATATCTCACCAATGACCAAATGCTCTGCCTCCATGTAGGTGGCTTATAAACTAGAAATGAAGCTACTCTAAGGAACCAGTCAACGATTAAAAAAAACTTTACATGAGTATGTTTTCCAACTAGTCAATTTTACCAACATGAAGAAAGAAAAAATTATCATAACCAGAAATATCTGAATATAAGAAAGGTGTTTTCAAATACCATTAGTAAAATACATGTGTAAAATATCTTATTGGCAAGGTCCTGATTGACATAAATTTCTAGGTATGGTTTGTATTTAGTAGTAAAAATGATAGTTAAATATTTAATCTGTTTGGGAGTTGCTCCCAAGACTATTATTATAGGATCATTTATTGTGCTATAAAAATTTTATATTTTAAGAAGTGTTTGATGTGTCCAAGACATGTAGTATTTTAATAGCACTCTTCATCTTTAATGTTGAGTTTGCTTCATGAGTGTTCTTGTGGAATAATTCTGGGCAATGATTATTCATTAGTCCAAATAAACATTAGATTATAGGAAGAGTAAGTTTCTCATCAAAACCTAAGTTGGTATCATATCCTAAATGCAGTGATTGAAAACTGAACAGGACCCTATTCCTGGATAAAATTATATTCAATATTCTCATTCCTAATAATCTTCTTTGAAATGGACAGATAAAGATGAAGGAAAATAGTATCCTATCTCCTGGTGTCTGTGGGAGAGGAGGAACCTATCTTTTCTGGGGAGTGCTTTGCTCCAGATTTAAAACAACTACCTGTCAGGGAAATAGGAGAAATTTCACTTCTCCTTTGGTTAAGACCCATTAGCAAACATAAATGGCCTGTGATATCCTACTAAGGTTGTGTATAGAAGAATCCTGCTTCTTTCTCTCTGTAATGAGTCTTGGTACTCTTGACATCCTATCATGGGTAACTTCTAGGAAGTGTGGCCATGGTCCAAACATAGTCAATTTTGTGCTGAAACAGGGAAAGTAGTCAATTAGGATACCAGATTAGGAGAGTTGAGCAGAATATTCTCAAGGCCTAGGCAGACCATACTGTTCACTTCTCCACAAAGGTTCAGGGAGTAACTCCTCCATAGTGCCTGTGGGCCCTTTCATTTAAGAGGAAATTTAGGAGATCCCATTTTTAGAGTCATCTAGCTCCTTCACATATTCCACTCCACCTCCATCCCTTTTCCCAAGCCTGGGCTATTGTCAAGGTAATCAGAACTTCTTGGCCCATTGCAAGCACACATTGTGATGTTTTGCAACATAGTATTATTTGAGATCATTCTGAATCCCTTGCTTCCTACCCAAGCTTTCCATAATCCAAATGGTGATTGCATTAGGAGACTATACTAGAGGCAAGTGATTTGACAGCACAAAATCAGAATTCTTAGAATACAGGGGCAAAATCCTATGAACATGAACTCATGTCTGTTTGTATGATGCTATATGTTCTATACTACTTTGTTCTACTCACCAAATAACTCATCCTCAATAGAAATGAGTGTGCAAAGGGGACTGGAAGTAGGTTAGAGCAGAAAGGGAAGTCAAAAATGAGAATGGGGTTGAGGAGAGCATATGGTAGATTGGAAATAAACTTCCTTTTTGCATCAATTTAGTTGCGACATTTTTATTTTCAAATTATATTAAAGAAAACTATAAAATGTCTGTAATTACCTAAAAGGAAACCTGAGAAATAGTGCACTGTTTCTCATCAAAAGTAACATTAACATAAATGTATAGACTATTTGAATGTGTTAATTTCTCTTTATTTTAGTTAAATGGTGGAATTATTTACTTGCAGCTATTGCTGTCTTTCCTTAAGTTAACTTAAAATTATATCCTTTTTCCTTAGTGGTCTTTTGTAGTATTGAAAGTGAATTGAAAATTTCTGGACAAAATGGGAAGATTCATGGGCTGAAATAGGAATGCATGCGGTATTGTCCCAGGATTTTCATTGATTGCCTTTTCATAGTAAGGCATAGAATTGGTTTGGGCTAGTATGCATTTTTGCAACATGTGCTTTTAGTTCTTCCTAATAAATGAAACTTTTGGTCTTATGGTGCCAAACATCACCTGCATTCGTTTATATCAGTAGTTGCTAAAAATTTAATTCCATTCCTTGGTATTATGTTAGAAGGTTTATGATAAGAAAATCAAATTGTTGTCACATAATGAGTTTTTCATAAAATTAGTTTTCTTCATTTTAAAAGATTGTCCTTTATTACAATGGCACTATAGTCCCTTTCTTCTTTTTAATGTTGAAATAAATTCTTCTCTTTATAAAACACTGATGGTGATAGGTGGTAATTGCCATAATGTGTCCTTAATGTTTTTAATTTACCAAAATAAAAAGATGGCAAACCAACATTTTTCCCCATTTTTTTTCCATCACACGAGGACAGATTTTCCTCATACTGGAAATTCAAACATCTGAGACTAACTGCTCCATATTCTATTCTGACTTAAATGTTTTTTTCTAGGACGCAACTGAATTAAACCAGAGCTGGGTTAATATATAACTTCAAAGACACTTTTCAAGTTGTAAAATACGTGATGCTAATAGCTTTATTTTTAACTAAAGATATTTTTGAATTGATAAAAGCTGGAACTTCTGAGGAAAGAGAGAAAGCTTTTTCTTCATCTTCATGAAAGAATTTTAAGAGTCGTTATTAATGTAGGGTTCTTCGTTGAGACTTCAAAGTAATCAGGTTAATAAACCAGAGTCTGTGTTTGGAATTGTCAGGGTTTTCTTTTGTTGGGGAATCTGAAGTTAGCCAGAAACCAGCTACAGATCATAGGATGGAGAGGAGAAAAGCCAAACAATGTGAGGCCACACTTAATTATATCAATACATACAATTAACCTTTATATACACTTAAAACAAGTCAATAGCCGGAATGATGCTGTCTTCTAGGGGGAAAAAAGTGTAATCTTAGTTTTATCTTTAGTAAGAGTCACTTTTGTATAAAATTTATCATGCTTTTCATTCACCTGCTTCCTTTCCACTCCAAGCTCCCTTTAGAATTCTTAGTTCAAAGTTTTGATAATTCTTTAAATGACTTAACTGACAAATTTGATTTTAAAGATAGATAATAGGCAGCATTTTATACTTTGTTTTTATTTTTAACGTGGATATGACTATCAATTTAAGCTGTCAAATTAATCAAAAAATTTTTGGAAACTTTTGTAAAAAGCACTGTGGAGGCATTCTAATGATATTAGTTCCACTATAATTATAAACACCAACTTGTTTTCAAAAATAGATGTTGTAAGAAAAAGAAAAAAAAGAACCAATTTTGTGATATTTATTAACAGTTCAAATATCCTTTCCTTCTCACAAATACTATTTTGAATATGTCCAATTCATAAATATATGTCTCTCCCTCTTGGTTCTTTTTTCTTTTTATTTCCAGTTTCTAGCTTTGTTCCCATTAATTTGTTGATTCTGCGAGTGAGCTCTAGTGCACTACTCTTCTTCCCGGGGCCGCTGGGGCCCAAATTCCAGCAGCCTGGTTCCGCGTGACTCCAAGCCATGCCTTCCAGAACCCTGGCTGTCCCTGCGTGGAACTGTCCTTTTTCCCACCAGAAGTCTGTTTCTGGGCATGGTGCATGGAGTGGGATCTGGCCAGCATTGCACAGGTATCCTGGTAGGTGCGCCCAGAAGGTGCAGGCCAGAGCACCCAGGCTGTTGCAGTCGCGGGGTGCAGGAGCCAGGACTGGAGTTGGCCTGGAGCCTGGAGGCAGGATGTAGGCGGGCGACTATCCTGCTGCTGTTGGGAGGAGAGATACACAGCCTCAAGGACTCTCAGATCCGGAGCTGCAGCTGGGGTGGGGGACAGCTCCTTCCAGCAGACGCAGTGGTTACCTGGGAACAGTTGGATGGGACCCGGTGCGTCCCAGCGGAGCTACTGGCCACTGGGCGGGGCAGGGAGGCGCGCTGCGCTGCCCTGGGGAGCTGCAAGGTTGGGGGCGCGAGCAGAGGCGGGGCCTCGAGACTGCTTGGTTGCTGGCTGGTGGAGACAGGAAGCGACTGCATTTCAGTCTTCCTCAACTCTGCTTCTCCTGGTTCGAATTCAGCCTCTGGATCGCAGCTTTCGGAGAAACTACCGCGAGAGGGAAGAGCATCTGCTTCTGGAGCTACTTCTCCTGAGGGTAGTGGAATTTGCTTAGGGTCACAGAGGCCAGGGGAAGCGTGGGAGTGGGCTGGAAAGTACAGTACAACTCTGCAGGGCGCGGGCCGCAGTTGAGAGTGGGAGGAGAGGGCGCTGTGCTGGGCTGGAAGGCAGACTCCCAGCTCCTGCGGGTGCCCGCGTTGATTTCTTGTAATATTCAGACTTTCTGCTCTACACCCACCCAGTGTCGGAAGCCTTACCCCAGCATTCGTTCAGGCAACCTTCTGGGTGCAAATCTCTGGTTCTGTTTCACAGGATCCTTCCAGAAAGGGTGACGAACTGCAGGTGCCCTCCCTGAGCGGTGAGGACTGGTGGTCTTTGGCGAGGGAGCCACAGATCTTGAAAGAGGACACTGGTAGAATTGAGATCAGAGCTGCCTCTGACCTGTGGCTCCCATGCTCTTGTCATGGCTAACAGGACTAGGGGCTGGAATGATCTTTTTGCACTGTGTGCAGAGACTTCTGTTCCCTTATTTTTGGGATGATTTCTGGTTCCTGCTGAAGGTGGTGCGCTTTGGAATTCAGACCGCAAAGTACAAATGGAGAGGCGAGTTGATCACTGTGCTGGATAAATTCCTGAGCCATGCCAAGAGGCAACCCCACAAACCTTTCATCATTTATGAAGGAGACATCTACACTTATCAGGATGTGGATAAAAGGAGTAACAAAGTGGCCCGTGTCTTCCTGAACCACTCCTCACTGGAAAAGGGGGACATTGTGGCTTTGCTGATGAGCAATGAGCCCGACTTCGTTCACATGTGGTTTGGCCTGGCTAAAGTGGGCTGCGTGGTGGCCTTCCTCAACTGCAACGTTCGCTCCAACTCCCTTCTGCATTGCATTCGCACCTGCGAGCCCAAGGCCCTAGTGGTGGGCACAGGTAGAGTATGGGTGTGCTCTGCTTAGGGAGAATGTGAACAGATCTATTTTCCTTTTTTTTTTTTTTAATTTAATTTTTTAAATTGGTTCTTTTTAAATATACATGAGAGTAAGTGTATTTTGACATATTATACATAAGTGGAGTAAAACTTATTCTTATTAGGATCCCATTCTTGTGGTTGTATATGATGTGGAGTTTCACTGGTTGTGTATTCATATATGAACATAGGAAAGTTATGCCGGATTCACTCTACTGTCTTTCCAATTCCTATCCCCCTCCTGTCTCTTCATTCCCCTTTGCCTAATTCAACAAACTTCTATTCTTCCTTCCCTCTCCCTTATTGTGTGTTTACATCCACATACCAAAGAGAACATTTGGCCTTTGTTTTTTGGGGAACCTATTTTCCTGCCCTCTTTTTCCTTTAGAGCAGTTCATAACTAATAATTTTAGATGTGTGAGAAAGTGTGCATGCTAAGGGTACAAAATGGTTTTACAATTCTGTGGCAGAGGGTTTTAAACCTCCCATACCCCTTCAATCATTCACTCTTTTGTAGGTTAGTAAATATCAAGACAGTTTCAGAAAGCTTTTATGAAATCTCTGCTTCCTACCATTTTGGGAGGGAGCAATTCTACTGCTCTTGGTACCTTCTGTCTGTGCAAGAATAGAGAGAAAACTTGTTTGGTTGTAAGTTTTATCAGATCTAAAGGTTAATGAATAGGAAAGTTATGTTGACTTCATTGTGGAATACCTACTTGCTTGTAATGGTAAATTTATCAAGGATGATTGCATTTGCAGAACAGATTTGTTTACTCTGAATTTCATGGATTCTTATCTTCATACTTGCTCTTATATTATACTGTCTGCAAGCTGGGATTTGCCAGAGCAAGGTTGGGCTCCTACCTGCCAGCCAGTAGGCAGACTTTTGGCAGACTCTAGGTCTCTTTCTCACTTCCCCTGCTTTCCATGTGTACATCATTATTTTCTCTGAGTGAATTCTACCCTTCCTTTTCTCCTCATCTTGGTGTTAAGATAGGTTGGTATGGATATTTACACTGGGCTGTGAAGAAAAGTCTTTGGTTTAGTTATTAATTAACCAAGAATCTAGGAAGATGGATTGCTTAACAAAATGGAGTTGAAGTATGAAAAATATCAAAATGAAGTATGAAGTATGATAATTCTTTGATACAATCTAAATGATTTATGCAGTTTCTTCTTGCATGGGCCTAGGAAGGTGAGGGAGCAAGGGGATTGGGTGGATGGGTGGTAAATTCCTTAGTGAAAATATGCTAGTATTTTTGATTAACAGATACATACTGAAACCTCATAGAAAAATTTTAAATTCATAGAGCAGTTGGAATAATAATCTACATTCATAATAATCTACATATCTCTAAAGTATAACTTTATTATATAATATATGTATATGGCAGAAAACTTAGTTCAGAAAACTGAAGTCAACCCTTCAAAAATTCTTTGTAGTTCTCATTGCCCTTCCAGCTCAGCATGGGGCCTGATACAGTGATAAAAATGTTTACTTTCAATGTTGTTTCTTCTTTAAGGCTGCAGGAGCTGAAAAGCCACAGAGTGTCCTTTGGGTATTGTTTGTTCCTTTTTTTTACTGCTATCTTCCAAAATTAACCTCTTACCTTGGAAAGAGGTTCACCAGTATGTTTAAGTTTCAGTGACCTGTAGCAATAAATGGAATAAATGGTTATACAGAATGTTGACAAACTGGTAAAACAATGTCTATTACGGAATGCAAATGTGAAGGTAGCAGGAGTGAAAATCTGAGTGCTGCAGGAAAAATGACCCATGTTCATCTAGGGATACACTGATATTTTGTCACATCTCTCATATATCTCAATCTGATCAGCTTGTGGAGTTCCCACAAGTTGTGCTCCAAATGAAAAAGCTATAGTTTTCCTTCAGAAGAGCAAATTGAAAGGGTCACAGTATCCCTGAAAAGATTTATGTGTCCATGATGTTGAGGCTAGTCTGAGAAGCATCTCCAAACAGGTTGCCTGATCCACGATTCCTCTTGAGGTGTATTGGGCTGGTTACCTCTCAAAATAAGAGCGTTCAGACTCTGCTGTTGACTAAATTGCTGCTTAATTAACTCCAATTAATTTGCAGTTTTACTCGTGTTAGTTTTTGCTTTGCTTGCCTGTCAATAACTATAGTATTTCATTGGTTTTTGTTTTTAAAACCAACAGCTACTTGTTTTTATTTTTTTGTTTTCAATATATAAAAAGATACCTTGAGATACTAGAGTTTCCAGTCAAGACTACTTAGGTGGTTTGCTGGATAAATAGGTAGATGGAGACCTCAAGCTTATATCATATGAATCATTCTTTTAGCATATCTCCAAGATATAAATTACATGTCTTTTTCAAAGATAAGATGCTTTCTTTTAATTAAAGTTTTGTTTGTTTATTTTTGTTTTGGGTAAGATATAGCTTAGATCACACTTGCTTCTCTGTATTTAAAGCTCATACCCTGAATACTGTATTCTTGGTATTTTGAGTTGCATCAGTTAATAAAATATAAACATAGTCTTTAAGATTTTACATTTTAGATTTCTTAGATGTTTTGAATATTTCTGATGGAGATGTACTAGTAAATCATTATATCCCTAGAAAAAGTATATTGAGGTGAAAAGACAAGTCAAGTGGTTTAGACAGAGTTATGCCAGACAGGTCTGAATTTCAAATATGTTTTTCCACCTCATAGCTGATGGATATTGTCTATGAGTGTCACTAGACCAGGTTGCAAAGTGTAAATAATACTATCAACTTAATAGCAGCTTTTGCAAAGTGACTGAGTGCCTGATATGTACTAACTAGATCCTTAGTGAATTAAAATAATTACTATTATGATTGTAAAGTCACCCTGGAGCTTTTAATAAGGGATCTTATTTGGATTTTGCTGCTACAACCTAAATTGGTGCTAGCTATAAGAAAGATTAGTGTAAAGTTTGTTTGACATAGGACCTGGAACACATTATGTTTTAGAAAACTATATTTTTCATAGGTCATACAAAATCAGTTTAAAACAGGTTTTATAGGCCAGACCAGATAATAACATTGGCGATAGATGAAGTTTTCATCACTGTCTTCTAGACTAAGCCAAAGGAAGCACATTAACTAATGATAGTTTTATCATCATCAAAACTAACCACAGTTGCCACTTATTCGAGGCTGACCATGTGTACAGCACTACCAATAACACTGAGCAGCTGGACAGTGCTATAGTTTGGAAACTTAGATTGTAAGAAATTAAGTAACTTGTTTAAAATACAACAGCTTAGTAGGTTGCAGAACCAGGATTGAAAACCTACCTTCTAATTTAAGATTCTGCTGTGCTACACTTGTTTCTCTGACTGCCAATTCATTTTAATATAATTATGAAAAATATGCATTCCAGTTACACAAAATATTGCAACAAAAGTTACCAATAGTATGAAATTAGGTTTTGCATACACAGATAATTAGAAAAAATCCAAATAGTTATAAAATTATTATTCCCTTCCCACATAGTCTGAAGACTCAAAAGTAATAGCAAAGAAGCCTTCTCATCTCTTATCCCTGATTTTTTACCTCTGATAAATTCCAGTATCTGTTTATCTACTGATCTGTGCTTTTCTCTTCACTTAGAATAAACGAGAAAATGTTAGGATGCTTGTATATCATTTATCAATTGTATGTCCTTTGATATGTTAGCAATAATAATAATAATCCCTTTCATTTTAAAGAAATTTATAGATTACAAAGTATTTTTATACATCTTTTTTTTTTTATTTCACTGTGGTCACAAGAGCTAGATAATAGCTTTATTTTAAGGATGAGAGCAGCAAGATTCCCCTGGGCAAGTCACCTACTGAAGCTCATGGGTCTAGGTGGGGCCATGTGGGAACAGGAGTTTAGATTTGTCCAGATTGATTTTCTTATACTAATCAGGATATCCTGCTTGTGTTTTTCCTCCTTCCTGCTCCTATTCATTCCCTTATCACCATCTTCTTTCTCCCCTCCCTTGCTTTCCTTTTCTTTCTCACCTTCTATTTATCCACCCACCTTCTCTCAGTACCTTTTCCACTGAACTTTCCCTCCTACCACAGGTGTGCTGTAGCTATTAACAGTGATCCCAGTAAGTCATGAAGTTTCCTTAGCCAACTACCAAACATATTGGTGTAACCTTGAGGAATAGTTTAAGAACTGGGTTATAAGCTCTTTGATCTGAGGAAGTTTGTTTTGTTTTCTACCAAATTCTTAGGACTTTCTGCAAAGAAGATATTCAATAAATATTTATTGCTTGGATGAATATATGGATAAATGATTGAATAAGAAACAAACACTTGGTAACTTCTTTTCATTTTTATTTTTATTCTGTTTCTTCTAATTAGTTATACATGACAGTAGAATGAATGCATTTTTACACATCATACATAAATGGAGTATAATTTCTCATTCTTCTGGTTGTACATGATGTAGAGTTACATGGGCTGTGTAATCATATTTGCACATAGGGTAATAATTCCATTTCATTCTACTATCCTTCCTATCCTCATACCCCCTCTGCTCCTTTCACTCTCCTCTGCCTAACCCAAAGTGCTTCTCCTCTTCCCACCGCCTCCATTGTGAATTAGCATTCACTTATCAGAGAAAACCTTCAGCCTTTGGTTCTTTGGTTCATTATTTTGCTTAGCATGATATTCTCCAGTTGCATCTATTTACCAACAAATGCTATAATTTCATTCTTCTTTAAGCCTGAGTAATATTCCATTGTTTCTATATACCACAACTGCTTTATCCGTTCATCTGTTGAAGGGCACCTAGGTTGGTTCTATAATTTAGCTCTTGTGAATTGAGCTGCTATAAACATTGATGTGGATGTGTCACTATAATATGCTGATTTTAAGTCCTTTGAGTATAAACCGAAGACTGGAATAGCTGAGTCAAATGGTAGTTTCATTCCACGTTTTCTGAGGAATCTCCATACTGCTTTCCATAGTGGTTGCACCAATTTGCAGTCCCATCAGCAAAGTATGAGTATGCTTTTTTCCCCGCATCCTCACCATCATTCATTATTGCCTGTATTCTTGATAATTACCATTCTGACTGGAGTGAGAGGGAATCTCTGTGTAGTTTTGATTTGCATTTCTTTATTGCAAGAGAGGTTGAACATTTTTTCATATATTTGTTGATTGATTGTTATTTCTTCTGTGAAGTGTCTGTTCAGTTCTTTAGCTCATTTATTGATTGAGTTATTTGTTTTTTGGTGTTAAGCTTTTTGATTTATTTATATACTTAGTAACTTTTAATTGACTTATATACATTTGCTTATATATAGTCCACTCTGCTCAGAATTTGCTAACTGATTTTGAAGACAGAGATGTGTTAGAGATTCCTTTTCTGTGTTGTTTGGAATCTGTGCTGCTAATCATTAGAATCACTATGCCCAAGAGGTAAAAAGTACTTTAGGCATCCACAAGATTTCAGGTTCACTTGCATGTTTTTATCTTGCTTTCTCTCTTTCCTTATAGAATCAAATGTTAAAATTGCTAGAAAAGAATAACTTAAAAATTCATATTACCCTCAGATTGTTTAATTTAGATTTGATATTATTTTACATCTCAACCTATTTTAAAGAATATCAGGGGGGCTGGGATTGTGGCGCAGTGGTAGCGTGCTCGCCTAGCATGCGTGAGGCACTGGGTTTGATCCTCAGCACCACATAAAAATAAAATAAAGATATTCTGTTCACCTACAACTAAAAAAATAAAAAAATATTTTTTAAAAAAGAATATCAGGTTTATTTTCTCTAGAAGTAAATTACCATCTTCTCTATACACATAGGAGCGCACACAGCTGCCCACCGTGAGTTTTCATGAGCTGTTGCACTCAGACTGTGCAGGGCAAATATCTGGTTAACAATCAAACCATTAGGATTCTCTAAATGGCTTTCAGCCATAAAGGCAATTGCCTTGTAAAGATGAAGAGGAAGAGTTAGGACGAAAGTAAGACCCTTCGAGTTTTATAGAATTTAAGATTTATATATCGAGATAGATAGAATAACTGGCTCTTGTGAACTTTATTACCAGTGTACTATGATATTTACATGCTATTTCAGTTTAAAAGGCATTTAAGAATTTTTTAATATATTTTGTGCAATGGCAGTTTTATATATATATATACATATATATATGTATATATATATATATATATATATATATATATATATTCCCATCTTAGACTAAGCTGAGTATTATCTCTACTTCAAAAGAAAACCATTGATTTTACTGGTTAAAAACAGCAGTATAATCACAAACCTAAACAGAAAATTGAATGGATGGAGACCAATAGAAAAGGGAAGAATTATTTGATAAATCATATTGAAGCTACTTATTTTAAAATTAATTATAATGAATAGCAATATGGTATAGGTCTTAAATTTCAGGGAATGGATTTTGGAGTTTAGTACACCTGTGTTAAAGCACAAGTTATATCGTTCATTAATTTAGGCAGACCAGTTAACTTTTCTAACCTTTGTTTGCCTTCAAATTCATATAGATGATCTTTAAAGGTAGAGTTAACACACATTTCTTAGTGTTATCATGATGGTTAATTAACCAATACTTGCCAAAATAGCTGTTACATTATTCATGATGAAATGAGTTTTGGGGCCTGATATTAAGTATGAATATCTATATCTCAGTATTGCTTTAGGACACTGCTGATTTAAGCATCAGTTTTCTTAGAAACCATAGCCTAGCCATGCATTCTCTGACAAGCCTGTTCAGATTCTCTACACAGGAGGATGATAGTTATAAGCATGTAGCAGTATGGAAAGTTCAAGTGAACCATTGATAGTTGATTTTCATATTAGGTTTATTAATACATGCAAGTTTGATTTTTGTTTGGTTTTTGGTGATAGAGATAGAGCCCAGGGTCTCACTCATGCTAAACACATGCCATACAACTAAGCTACACCCCCATCCCTACATAAAAGTTAAAAAATTTGAAGTTGAAATGTTTACCTGTGCATAAAAAGCGATAATTAATTGATTGCCTTCCTATACCTTTGAAAATATTAGTCTGTTCTGCGTAGAGTAAGATAATAGAAAGTTTTTAAAGCCACACAAATAGCATAATTCATAACCAATGACATATTACAGAAATAAGTGAATCTTTTATCCATTGATTGTATAGTTTCTGAAATGTGAATAGGAGATATAATAATAATAATAGAGAAACAAGAGATCCAGTTGTGCAAAAAGTGCTGAAATATCAGGCAGGGATTATAATTCACATGTTTTTATTCTTGTGACCCCATTTAACACAGCACCTTACATATGGGAGAAAATATATGCTTCTTAAAAGAGCATGCTGCTTTAAAAAAGACATTGAGCCTTCTCTTGCAGTATAAACTATTAAAGATCAAACAAAATCCAGCTGTCTCATTTTTCAATAGTAGATTACTATCAGGACCTGAATCTATCCTGGATCCCATGGTGCAAAGTTTAGTTTCTTTAACTAGATGTCTACCTAGCACTTAGAGTGTGTGGTCTAGTGCAGTCAGCAGAAGGAAGGAGTAGGGCACATGTCAATCTTAGGAGGTGCTTACAGTTCTACAGGTGTCAAAGGCAGTGCATTTCACTGAGGAATAAATCTTCATGAAACAAAATCAAGTTTCTTTGAAGTACTTAAACAAATGCTGCTATTACAGGGCTGGGCCTTCTGGGAAACTGAGGCAGTGTGAAGACTCTCGCCCTCTTCAAATCCTGATTCTTTTTTTTTTTTTTGGTACTGAGGATTGAACTCAGGGGTACTCGACCACTGAGCCACATCCCCAGCCCTATTTTGTGTTTTATGTAGAGACAGGGTCTCACTGAGTTGCTTAGCGCCTCGCCATTGCTGAGGCTGGCTTTGAACTCGCGATTCTCCTGTCTCAGTCTCCCTAAGTGCTGGGATTACAGGCTTGAGCCACCGCGCCCGGCCAAACCCTGATTCTTATAATCAGAAAGATAGCAGACATATTGATACTCAGAGTAACTGGTATGAGTCTATTGTAGGGATAGGAAAAGGAAAAGGGGACACCCTCAAGGGAGAAAATGGGTCTTTTCAGAGAGGAGAAGCCCCTCTTGCACTCTAGTTTTATTGAGGATCCCAGAGATATTTCCAGAGAGTCCAACCCAGGTTCACCTCTTGACTTCTGACTGACAGTAGGTGACAACAGACCTTCAAGACCCCACTTTCATGACAACTCCAGGTCACCTTGGCCCAGGCTGACCAATTCTGGTTGGATTCTTAACTATAAATTCTTACAGATTTTATGATTAGGAGGAATTATCCTTATCTCCCTGAGTTTTGGAATCTGATCTGTGAAAAGGGTCACACATGTATCCTTCTACAGGGTAACTTGGGTTCCTCTTATGAACATTATTTCAGGCCTGCATTTCTTCTGCAGATAACAGGTAGTTTGCTAAGGAATGTGACATAGCCTGTCCATGATAGTCATTGCAGGGCTGCAGGTAAATTGCTTCTTGGAAAAGGAAGCATGTGGAGGTCAGCACAGTGGGCCCATTTTATAGAATCATTCCCTTAACCTTGTGTTCCCACCACTCATACCTGTCTGTCCCCATCACTACTTTGTGTCAGAACCTAATATTTAGAATATACTTTCTTTTTTTCAGAATTCATTTTCTTTCTTTGAAGAAATAATTTGGTTAGAAAAATTTCTGTTTCAGAATTCTACCTCAGCCAAATCTAATTTTAAGAAAACAGAATTCTATTTCCTCTAATTCCTGCTCATTTTCTTTTTTCTTGCAACTATTATCACTCTTTGTTACTCCTTACTATTTCTTATACTCTGTGATTTCAACAAAAATTTGGGGCAACAATTAATCATACTAGAACTTTCATTGTCCTTTTTTTCCAACTTTAGACATTCCTATCTTTACATATTATTATTAGTTGTGTGTGTGTGTGTGTGTGAGATGCTGAAGATTGAACCCAGGGCTTTGTATATCCATCCACAGAAGCACTCTACCACTGAGCTATATCCCCAGCCCTAGACATTTGTACCTTTAAGAACATATAAAAGTATGCTATTAATTTATAATTTCCAATGACAGATTTGAAATTATGATGAACAGAATGGGTCAGTTCAGAGATTTATAAGTATAAAATACCAGAAATAATGTTTAGACAAAATCTAGAATTAACATTTAAAAAAAATCGACATCCTTTTTCCTGCTTTTCCATGTGTTTATGACTTGTCTTTCCTCCCAGGCTTCCTTGTGGGTTTTCCCTTCTCCTTGCCAAAGCAATCTGTGTACAGCAGCTTACTGTGTCTCTTAAGAACTAAGTATTTTCTCTCGAGTCTTACATTTTGTTTTATTTGGATTTATTGTAGAAATAAAAATACAAACATTTTAAATTTCTAATTTTCCCAACAACATATAAATTCCTTAGCACTTCTGTGTTTCCTCTGGCTTCTTACAGGTTTTGAGAACCTCTTAGTCACATTTTTCTTGCTGATTCTTTTTGATCAATCTGAGTGATAGATTTTGAGAGAGTAAATTTCAAATGCATCCTGTTATAATAGAATTCAATAGTAACTGACAGATGGCTTCATCAGATAACAAAGTACTGGTTCATGCGTCTAGGAAAATGTATAATACAACACTCCAAATTCAAATTCAAAGCAAAATGTAGGTTATGATTATTTTTAGTTTTATTTTTAAATTAAAAAAATATATATAATGCTTTAGATGTAAAGACCCATATTTGCAGGTATTGAACATTCTGATGAGAGTCTCTTGTACAGTCTTTTGTACATAATAGTGTTATTTTTTAATGACTGACTTTTTAATAAGGTCTGTAAATACAGTTTTAGAGTTAATTAGATGAGTTAGATTACCAATTCTACTGTCTGCCAACTTGTGACCTTGGTGTAGCCATCTCCTAGAGCAGCTATAATGAAGTACCCCAGTCTGGGTGGCTTAAAACAAGGGAAATGTACTCTCACAGTTCTGGGGTCTGGAAATCCAAAATGAAAGTGTCGATAGGGCCATGCTCTCTCAGAATGCTCTTGTGGGGGTTGCTGGCAGTGCTTTACATTCCTTGCATTAGCTCCAAAAAGCCAGTAGGTATTAAGTTTTAAGAACCTCAAGAGGGGCTGGGGTTGTGGCGCAGTGGTATTGTGCTCGCCTAGCACGCGTGAGGCACTGGGTTCGATCCTCAGCACCACATAAAAATAAAATAAAGATATTTTGTCCTACAACTAAACCTACAACTAAAAAAAATAAATATTTTAAAAAAAAGAACCTCAAGAATATTAATATAGATTTTAAGATAAATAATATGACACTCAGAAATCCTGTATACTTTAGAAAAATATGGCACAGTATAGGAATATGGAAATAAAGTTGGAGTGCCCAGGTTGAATATAACAGTTGAACTCTACTGTCAGAGGTCCACTTTAAAGTATGGCAGTGCTAAGTATAAAAGGAATATAGAGAATATAAGTAACTGTAGATCTTCCCACTCTGGGGGCAGGGGACAACACTCATTTATACAAAGGACTATGAAAGAAAGATGGCTTTTTGTTTCTTAATCTCATCAGGTACAGGGTACCTTGATATGTAATATTTCTTCATCAGGGACCTCCTCCCACCTTCTATCTTCCTGCTTTTCCATCAGTACTTTCTTTCTGAGTAGATGATATTTTCTGGTACATTAATGACCAAATTAAGGAACTCTGGTTCATCTCTCTGAATAACTCAATATATTCCTACCTTAACGGTTGCTGTTTTATTTATCTTAGCAGAAGTTTCTTTCTGAGAAAAGTATTTCTTTTCTTTCCTAAACATTGGCTATCAGCTATACCCTTGATCTCATCAGAGTCCAAAGTCCTTAGTTCTTTGTGCTTTTCTCTTCTTTCTTCTTTCTGGTTGGCTTCTTTCTGCCCAACGCTGGATTCCACTGCTGCTGGTGGGGACTCCATCCTCAGCCCCATTCTCACTTGCTACTGTCACATCCTCCCCTGCATGGAGGATCTTATGGAGGCCTTTTCTGGAAGGCATTCTTTTTCTCCTCTGCTTTCAAAGGCTCTTATCTTTAGTTCTAGCTACACAAAGAAAAAGGCATCTCTAAATCTCATCGCTTAGCTTTTGGCTCCAAGATGATCTCTAAACCACAATGAGCTTGTGATTCCAGATCTGCCAAGGGATTTTCCCAGCTATATTTCACCATAGTAGAATTACATATTGACAGACAGATGGCTCTTTTTTTTTCGGAATAACTATCTACCAAGTTTCATTTAAAAAAAAAAAAAAAGTTTATTGTAGTATCCTGAATTCAGATTATTAAATAATTCTATTTAAAAATTGAGAAAAAAACCCATAATTTTGATAATGACATCTCCAGAAATAAATCTGAATTGGCCTACTTTGCATTGTTCAGGCAGGTGGTAATCAATTCTCTCTTTCAGGTAGTCCTGTTAAAACAGAACCATAATATGGCAGGGACTTTACTCATCCCAGATGAGAAGGAAGTCAGCATTTTATCTCTGTTCCAACACGCAAAAAGTAAATTCACAGTGAATGGTTTGAGGTTTGTTTTGTTTATTTATTCTAATCCTTTGTTTTTTTAGATTTGCTTGGCATTGTAGAAGAGATCCTTCCCAGTATCCCCAAAAATGTCAGTGTTTGGGGCATGAAAGATTCTCTTCCCCAAGGTATGATTTCACTCACACAAAAACTGAGCACATCATCTGAGGAGCCTGTGGCACGCAGCCATCGTGTTGTCTCAAGCCTCAAATCCACTTGCCTTTATATTTTTACTTCTGGAACAACAGGTATGTCCCAATTTGTTTTAAGGCTAAACAGGATTGCCATGTATTTTTGGCCACGTGTAATATCTAAGAATCTGAGAAGGCATGCATGCAAGAAGACCTAAGGTTCTCTGATCTTAGAACTTGCAAACAGGAATGAAAAATTAATTGCTTTGGCTTTAAAAAAGTTCATTGCTTTGGCTTTGGCAAATCACATGTTCACTGACCTTTGTCTTATTTGAAAGGATTTTCTTAATTTCATAGAACAAAGAGCACTGGAATGTCTGAAGACCTTCCTCAGCCTGTTGCTCAGCATCAGATATTTGGCTAACTTTTATGGCGAGACCTTTGCCAGCTTCTCTGATCCTCAGATTCCTGGTATCTAAAATGAAGACATTAGTTTAAATAGTTCCCAATTATTCATCTGTATTTAACCATTCATCAATCAAATTGAAAACAGGTCTTTCTCTTTCTGTGAACGTCTTAAATCCTAAGCATAGCTCAGCGATAATTACAATTTAAGCACAGGTAGCTGCTCTCCTGATTTGCCTAGAGTAAAGATCATGTAACTAATAGAAAGTCTGGAATGTATCCCAGGTTTAGGAAAGATAAATAATCAAAAAGACGAAAAAACATCAAACATTTAAGCTTTTTTATTCAGGGGGTGGGAGCAGTAAGCATAATGATAAGAAAAAAAGAATAATAAACTGAGAATTCAAAAGAAATGTTTAATTTTGATTTTTTAAGAAATATGAATGATATTAATTATAAGCTAATAAGCCTTTGTGGTTGATTTAAAGATTATTTGGGATTTAATATACACATACTAAAATATTCTGTTGCTAGTGTTTTATGCATAGGTAGTACTATAAGCACAATTGTGTAAGAAAAGTTTTTCTTTTTTTAAAAATTTTTAATGACCTATTTGATGCCTAACTGCAATCTCTTTCTTGATTGTGATTAGAATAGCTTTGATAAATGAACTGGAAAATGCTAATGTGTATTAGACTGTCAGCATAAGCTCAACCTCACTTTGTATTTTGAAAGAGAGAATAACATTTTGGAAATGATATTCTGTGAAAACTTCCAACAGGAAGTGCTTAACCAGTTTGTCTTTATAGTTATTTTCTTGTGAAAAGTTGAAAAGGAATCTGGTCTTCCAAACAATCCTCATTTCTTCATCCCAAAGAGCACAGACAGATAATGTAACAGCTTTGTTCTTCAAGAGTAAAACTAGGGTATATTGTGCCTGTTGACAAAATTATATTTACTTCCTTTCATATAAAACTTTCCTTAATCTGGAAGTGATTATTGTTTTGTGTGTTTGATTGCTTAGCTTGCTATATGCCTATGACTATGGTTTCCTTATATTTTGGGCTTAAAGTCTCCCTGTTGAGATTGCCCATAGGCCAAGATAGTTTACACCCTATGAGACCGTGACTGGGGGAAGGTTTGGGTGCATGAGGCACAATGAAGTGGTGAAACCAAATTGTATGAAAGAGAAGAAATTTATTATTCCTAGGTCCTGCAGAGATTAAGGGTGCCAATGGGAGGTCCAGAGGCATCAGGGAGCTCAACCAGCAGGTAGAGGGAGAGAGAGCACCATGAGACTACCCCTTTCTATGGTCCATAGACATCCCTTATGCTGCCCTTTGGGGGTAACTTATTTACATAACTCCAGTACTGACCATTAGGTTTATCATGGTCAGTAACCTTGGGGTGTTGAGTCAGTGAAATGAGGGACAACAAGTACCTTATGTCACAATCATAGGAATAGGGAAAGTTTTCACTAAACATGACAGGGTATAACTGGGTTTCAAATAACTTATCAAGTCTAAAAATGGATGCTGAGATAACAACTATATTAAACAAATTTATGGCACTCACCCTTTTCTCAAAAAGACAACTTCTCTTTAGATATTGAAATGCTAGCGCATATTTGGTCAAATCTATCTTCTTGGCCTCCTCTTTACCAAAGACATGCTTCCTACTGTTACTGTTGACCAGTTGCCCTCTTGCTTTCCTGGGTTCTTTCTTCACTGTCATCTTGGAAATTTCATTCAGCCCTTCTGTTGTTTTGATCCTCCAATTCAGGGATCCTTAAAGTTGCTTTACTTTTGTTTTTTCAGTGTGCTGCTTTCATTTGCTGTCTAATACAGAGTACTGGGGAGGTATGGTTTTTTAAGTGCTCACATACTCAAATTATCCTTTTCCTATCCTTACACATGAATGATGGTTTGTATAGAATTCTAGCTTGGAAATTATTTTTACGTGGGATTTTGAAGGCATGTTCTATTAGTTTTAGACTTCCAGTATACATATCAAGAAGTCTTTTATCTTTCTGCTTTCTTATCCTTCATATAATTTATCTTAGTTTTTGTTTTCTTTTCTTGGAATTTTTAGAATCTTTTGTGAATCGTCACTGTTCTTTAACATCACACTGACTTATACTCGTCTTATTTATCCATTTTTCTGGAAATTAGTATGCCTATTTTAATCTAGGAAGTCTTGTCCCACAGTTCTAGGAACTTTTTAATTTGGAAAATGAATAGTTCTACATCTCCTTCTTTTTCCTCCTACTTCTGTTCTTTCTGCCCTTTCTTTCTATTGCATTTGATTATTTTGTCATTCTTTCATCTTTGGAACTCTTACCTCTGAACTCAACCTCTGTTCTTCTTTATTTTTTTATGTGGTGCTGAGGATCGAACTCAGTGCCTCACGCGTGCTAGGCAAGCACGCTACCACTGTGCCATAACCCAAGCCCCACCTCTGTTCTTCTTGATGCTTCCATAAGTTCATTTTTTTTTTCTCCCGAGAATAAACTTCAGTATTCTACCAGGTTTGAGGAAGACTTGTTTCTTACACATTACTTCCCATAAAGCTACCTGTGTATTTTCCCATAAAACTACCTTTTCCATGTTGGTCTCCTAGTCTTGAGGAACCTGGTTCCAATATCTCTGAGCCTTTCAGGGGTTCCATGATGGCAATTCAGCTGTCCTCAAGGCTTCACCTAAATTCAGCTTTAGTGTGCTGTCACTCACCACACTGATCTATCACCCTTAATACAGCTTGTTGTCACCTCCAATCCCGTCCTTGTCCTGAGGTCCGCCAGCTTCTACTCCTGTCTTACTAGGTGACTTGATTAGGTCACCTCAAGAATCTCTAGGAGAGGCTAAGCCTGGACAGAACAGTCATACATTCAACCACTGCCATATGTAGCAGGCGGAACACAAGGTCTCTGCCTGTTGTGCTATGCCTGAAACCAGTTATCATCACCATCAAAAGATTTCCTTTCATTTATCTTTCTTCCTATGGATTCCTTCTGTCTTCCAATATTATACCCAAATTTCCAAAATTATTGCAGAAACTACCCCTGCCTCTGAATTGGATTGCTTTTGGCATTGTCTATCCTTCCTAACCTACCTTCCAAACCCCCATGACTTGACACATCCCTATTTCTCCTGGCCCCACCCCAATGCTCTGCTCGAATTAAGGGACAGGTTAAGAGTTCCAACATCAGGAAATCATCAAAAGTTAAAAGAATCAAGGACTCTGGAGATCATTCAATGTAGTAATTCTCAAGGAAATTTTTTTCAAAGAAATGTAATAAAAGTTTAAAAAGAGTTTAATGGACATACAAGTTTGAGAAAGACCGTTGATATAAATAGTGATGTTTCTGTACTGCTTGACTTCTTGAGATCTTTATTATTAATATGCTTTCTAAAGATTTTAAGTAGGATCTGTAAAATGCAGTTTTATCAAACTTAATTTATTCTTCTGGGGCTTCTTTCTCCTTTAAAACTCTAAACTCTATCAACTTTTGATCACTTCCATATGTTGAATGAGCTCATGTCCATTGCTTCCCTTATCAAAAAATCTATCAAATACCTTGTACAATTTACAACAAATCAATGTTATCATTGTTCACTTAAAATTAAGCAACCTAATTTTGTTTCTTTTAATCAAAGAGGATTATGCCTAACAAATTTATTAAAGTGCTCTGATGAGGTAACATAAGCATGTAGGAGAAAGCTGGATACAGCATCCTTTTTTTCCTGACCTGCTTCCAAGTGAAAAGTTATGATTTGAAAAGTTGATTTGCCATGTGATCCAGGGACACTATAGGGAATAGGAGATGTGGCAGCTGAAGAACTGTGGGAAAGAACTTGTTTGAAGAAGAAAAAGTATACATATTTGCTACTCTGGATGAGGAACAGAAAGGCATTGCATTGTCAACAATCCATGCTAGAGCTAGTCTTATTTAAAATCTTTAAATGTAATTTTGACGAGGAAATTTGTGGAGATTATCTATTCATCTGAATGACAATGGATTCTTTCATGTTGTGAAATCCGAACCTATTACAAATAGCTACAGAGACTTTCTTTGAACATATTAATAAGTGAATTTTAGTTAGGAGAATAAACAAAATAATACCAACCTGATATAGAAGATCAAGTCTTGTTCAGTTAATAGAAATGGAGTGTAAAGCCTATTAGAAAGCATCAGAGTTGATATAGAATAAGGTGGACTTGATATTCCCTGGCAAGAGTATCTAAAAGTCTCTGTAAACTATAGTTCAAAGATTACTGGGTTGCTGCAGCCAAATGCTCCATGAAAACTTTGGCTTTCATCAGTAAATATGTCGAACTCAAAGAAAACAATGTCCTGCTCTGAGTAAGACTGACCCAGTTCACTGTGACGTGTAAGTAGTTCTGTCTGTCAGACCACAGAGAATATCATAAAACCAGAGAAGGCCTACAAAAGCAAAATCAGGGTCTGGTTTGTATGGAATCAATGCAGCTGATTATCTGAGTGAGGTATATTTTGGGAGATAGAAAGTATTTTAGTCAGCTTTTTCACTGCTGTGACTAAAAGGATCCGACTAGAGCAACTAAAAATGAAGAGAAGTTTCTCTGAGGGCTCACCGTTTCAGAGGTCTTAGTCTGTAGAAGGCCAGCTCCATTTCTTGGGGCTCAAGATGAGGCTGAACATCATGGGCAAGTGTGTGGCAGCGGGAAGCAGCTCATATGGTGATCAAGAAGCAGAGAGAGAGACTCCACTTGCCAGGTACAAATATATACCCAAAGCCACACTCCAGTTCTCACCTCTTTCAGCCATACCCTTCCACTTCGGTTACCACTCAGTGAACCTATCAGAAGATTAAATCACAGATTGGGTTAAGACTCTTACAACCCAATCATTTCTCCTCTGAACGTTTTGCATTGTCTCACATGTGAGCTTTTGGGAGACACCTTGAATCCAAACCATAACAGAAAGATTCAAGAATGTGCGTCAAAATGCCAGTTAGAAAACAGCAACGTGTAGTCATATTTACCGAGATAGGTAAATGATGAGTGGCAAGGAGACCCAGCAAGAAATGCCAGGAACAGGGAACTACATGGGACCAGGGTACACTCATAGAAGCACGTAGTAATAAGTGGAGAATTTTTGCCATAAAATCGGGACACTAGACATGGGAGTATATATTAATGTAGGACTCTTGTGATACACAAGCAAACAGCAATGAGGAAGTATTCAAGTCTGGGAGACACGTTTTCAATCTTAGCACTTAATTCCTGTAATTGGGAAATAAATTCAAATCAGGTGCACTAAGTTCACAAGAGCCACTGACATTAGTAACTCCCCTTTGACAGATTGCTACATGGGACTGTATCAGTATCTATGGTGTAAAAAAAGATAACACTTAACTCTCAATTAACTATGACTCATTATTCTGGATCCTTCCATTTGCTTGCTTCCAGTGGTTTCTCTGACATTAGTCTCTGCTTACCTCCAAGAAATCTAATGATCCTTCTCATCACCATAGCAGTTTACAAAGCAAAGCAACTGTATTGATGAGTTATATTTGTTTGTTTACTTGTCTGTTTGTTTTTGTGGTGCTGAGTATCTCACCCAGGGCCTTATGCTCATGCATGCTAAGCAAGTATTTAAGCATGCTAAGCAGGGTTCCTGGAGGATAGAAATCAGTTAAACTTAACATGATATCCCAAGAGTTTTACCTAATAGACATGATAATGTTAGGTCACATGCAAATATTAAAAGTCAATGGCTACTTTTCTAAGCGGGTCGTGGTGGTACATGCCTGTAATCCCAGCACTTTGGGAGGCTGAGAAAGGAGAATTGTGAGTTCAAAGCCAGCCTCAGCAATGACGGGGCACTAATCAACACAGTGAGACCCTGTCTCTATATAAAACTCAAAATAGGGCTGAGGATATTGCTCAGTGGTCGAGTACCCCTGAGGTCCATCCACAGCACCAAAAAAAAAGTC
>CM053405.1:95280034-95302594 GCA_028644305.1 Xerus rutilus | reverse complement strand
CCAAGATGATTTTGGCTGTCCACCTCCAATATTGCATCTCTCTATAATCGTGACATTCTACTTAGCAGAAGTCCAGCAGTCTGCAGCATCTTTAATATAGAAGTGGCTTCTTTAGAGAGCTTCAGCTTCACAATGTACATGTGTGTGTGTGTGTGTGTGTGTGTGTGTGTGTGTGTGTGTACCAGGTATGAATGTCTGTTGTTTATTGGTTCCAAAGCTTAAGTTATTTTGTTATAGTAGCCCAAATGAACTAAGGTAGTCAAATATTATATGATTCAATTTATACCAAAAGTCCAGAATAGGTTAACTTGTAGAAAAAGAAAGTAAATTCTATACATATCCTTTTCTTTTTCCCTTGTCTTTCAGGTCTACCAAAAGCAGCTGTGATTAGTCAGTTGCAGGCTTTAAAAGGTTCTGCTGGATTGTGGGCTTTTGGTTGTACAGCTGATGACATTGTTTATACAACCCTTCCTTTGTATCATAGCTCAGGATCTCTCCTGGGAATTGGTGGATGTGTTGAGTTGGGTAAGTTTTTCTTTTTGATAAGTTTTCACAATATCTAGTAATTAGAACTTGTGTTCATTAAAATTTAAAGATCTCAGAATCCAGAGTGATTGCATGTATATTATGTAATTATAACAATATAATTAAATAACTATAATATTTTTATAACATAATATTTATTATAATATAGTTCCATGACATGAGATATTCCTGAAATAGAAAAGTGAAAGTCCTGGGGATTTGTCCATGTAATTGGAGCTAGTTGTTGATTGGGCTCTTTCTCCTTACGATTGCTCATTCCCTAATGGTCTACTCCCAGATTCTTCAAATGGTGGTAGTAGTATTTCAAGGGTGGGGAGGATGTGAGAACCAAAGAGATTATTTTATTCACATTCCATTGATCAAAGAAAGTCACAGGTCAGTCCAGATTCAAGATTCAAGGTATAAGAAAGATAGAGCACACCTCTTCAAGGGAGGAAAAGCAAATTCATAATACAAAGGTGAGTGTGGAGAAGGAATTGGTGAGGTCATTTTTGCAAACATTCTATACTAAACACCCAAGAAGTCAGCCAGTAGAGCTTGAGGCTGAGCATCGCCCATTCATAAACATGCAAGGTTATGTGTTACTAGCCCTAAAACAATATATAGAGATCATTCGTTACTACTTGTCATGTCTAAAATACTATGAAATAATCATTTAAAACATTATACTTAGAATATAATCAATATCTACCATAAATAAAGATTAAATACATTAAATTTTTCTGTGGAATATTTACATATGACATGCATTATTGTCAAAACTGGGGTGTTGGAGCTGGAACAAGATGGCAGCTGAGTAAATTCTTCTGGTGATCATCTCCCCACAGATACACCAAATTGAACAGCTAAACACATAACAAACTATCTTCACAAGAACTAATAAGGAAACCTATTGACAGACTATAGTGCCTGCTTTTAGTATAACAAAACAAAAAAATGCATTAAAAAAAGCAACAAGAAAATAGTTACCTGTGGTACCCCTCCCCCAACTCCAAGCAGCTCAGCCTGGTTAGAGATGCCTCCTGCTTGGTAGAAGAGAGGGCCTTAGACCTGAAACCCAGTACCAGGCCTCCTATGGTGAAAATCACTGCTGAGCACAGCCCTATGACCCCTACCACCAAGCTAATACCAAGTGGACTGAGACACTAGAGCTTTCTTAGGCCAGGTGCCTGACTGCCTTTAGCACTCACTCCAACCTCCAGAGGCAGAGCTTGGAGTAAGACCCTACCTGCTGGTGAGAAGGACACATAAGCAATCTCTGGTCTACTTGGAATCCAGTGCCAGGCCCACTGCAGTGAGGCCCAACACTGGGAAAAACCAAAGGCCCGATGCACAGGTCAGAGCTCACAGACAGGAGCTTTAGACTTGCCCCCACATGAAGCCGAAACCTATGTTCCAGTAGGATAGACTGTATGTAGTCTGCACCATTTCTAGCCTTGAAGCGGGAGTGGAACACAACAGCCCTTCCCTCTATGAGACTGTGGCAGTGTGACAGGCACAACCCAGCTTAGTCTTAGCAAAGAACTATCCTAACCTTCCATCCCCTAACCTTGAGCAGTGATACTGTTGCTAAGCCAGTGCTCACAGATGGAGCTCTAGAACTGCCCTGGCACCAGACAGAGACCCACATTCCCGTGGAACAGAATTGTGTTTGGTCTGTGATATGGGACTTGGTGTACCCTTTAGACTGTGCAGGTCCTTGTAACCCAGATTCATGCACAACCCAGCTTTGCATTAGCTTCAGTAACCAAGATACTGCCTTTACCAACAGTACCCCATCATTGCTCAGCACAAAGCAAGACCTCATTCTTGGGTAGGATAAATTGTAAGCTTAGGACTTTGTCCTGGAATGTAGTGCTTGGCTGGCGAAAACTAACAGTGTGGGCAGACTCTAACAGCCTCCACCCAAGGCCTGTCTGTGGATAGAGCTCCTGGAACAGTATAGGTGCCAGGAGAAGACATGCAGCTTCAGTTTATTGGATTTCTATTCCACTCAGAATTATCTGTGACTAAACACTGAGGTCTTGTTCTGTGACTCCTCCCCAGCAGTAGACATCCCATAGCAATATGGACGATGGCCTTTTCTTAGTGAAGTGTTAGTCTTGGACTGTGGGCTTAGAATGTGACAAATCTGGGTTGCCTTGGTAGCCACATACATGGCATAGGAGCATGGGGCTAGTCCATCCATCGTTTTATTCTGTATGGGAAGAATTCTATACTGCCTGACCACATGTAACTGAGCCTATTCTGGCCCCAGAAACAGGCTTGTTTGGATTCACTACATTTTCAAGGTACCCCCTGTATTTTTCTGAACAGCATATCAAGCATGTATTTGGAACAAACCTGGGCTTGGATCACTCTTTAGTGCTGTAACAGTGACAATGCACCAATAGCAGATTCCTGACAAGCCTGGATGTACTGAAATAACAGAAGTAACAAACATAGGGAAAATATGTAGCCTACTTATGAGTCTGAATGATCACAAACAAAGCCAAATTAGGAAGAATGGAATAAATATCCAAAGCCCAACAATGTCACATGCCAACAAGCATCAAAACCTTTCAGGAAAACATGGCTTCACTTAACAATTAAAATAAGGTACCAGAAACTTCACAGATTACTATCAGTATCAGTATGAGAGAACTTTCAAAGAATTTAAGACAGACATAGAAAGGAATGAAATACTAAAACATGCTACAACTTAGATAAACCTAGAAAATATTATGTTAAGAAAAAAGGAACTTAGCCGGGCATGGTGGCGCAAGCCTGTAATCCCAGCACTTAGGGAGGCTGAGACAGGAGAATCGCCAGTTGAAAGCCACCCTCAGCAATGGCGAGGCGCTAAGCAACTCAGTGAAACCCTGTCTCTACATAAAACACAAAATAGGGCTGGGGATATGGCTCAGTGGTCGAGTGCCCCTGAGTTCAATCTCCAGTACCAAAAAAAAAAAAAAAGAAAGAAAGAAAGAAAAAAGGAACTTGACACAAAATGTCAAATCTGATATCATTTCACATATCTGTAATGTTCAAATTTAGAGTCACAAAATATATGAATGGTTTTCAGGAGTGAGGGAAATTGGGACAGTGGAATGACTACCAAGGAGTATGAGGTATCTTTGGGGATGATGAAGATATTCTGGAATTAGTGGTGATGGTTGCAACTTTGTGACCATACTAAAAAAACACTGAGTTATACACTTTAAACTGTAAATTATATGGCGTGTGAATTATATCCCAGTTTAAAAATCAGAGCTCTTTGTTAAAAATCAGCTTGTTAATATAAGGTTCTATATTTATTGATGAACTTTTTGTTGGTGCTAGATTTTATTCACTCTACCTTAATAAATCTTATATATATACATTATATGTATATATATATTTAGTTGTAGATGGACACAATACCTTTATTTTATTTATTTATTTTTATGTGGTACTGAGGATCGAACCCATACCTTACAGTGGAGAAAGCACCCTGCCGCTGAGCCACAATCCCAGCCCTACCTTATTAAATATTGAATCTGCATTAAGGTTTTAAAAATAAAAGTAGGCATATAATCAAGGTTAAACATAAGTGAAAATTCTCTGTAAAGGATGACCCTTGTATACAGTTATGCTCTAATTCTTCTAGTTGTCCTACTTACTTTGACTGTTGCTTTTGTTCTATACATATTTTTTAAAGCATATTTGCCATCAAAATACATAACTACAGTCTCAATATTTTAAAAAGTCATTGGACCGTAAGATCAATGTTTTCAAATAAGTCTAAATTATAAAAGCCTCAGAAATAAGCAAACATGTTTAGAGAGAGCAACACCATTTGTTTTTATATTAATTATGCCCTTGAAGTTTTTCCCTCATGCCTGTTTTTACCTTTCTCATAGGTGCCACTTGTGTGTTGAAGAAGAAATTCTCAGCGAGTCAATTTTGGAATGATTGCAAGAAGTATAATGTGACTGTGTTTCAGTATATTGGAGAACTATGTCGCTACCTTTGCAAACAACCTAAGGTAAGAATACTTATCATCAGAGAACTTAAATATTTCAGAAAGAAAAAGTATATATACAGAAAAGGTAATTTGTATTTCTTTGTTTATACTCCATATTCTTCCAGAATATAGTTTAGCTGCAATACAAAGATGCATGCAATACATCAAGATAAAATAAATATAAAATAGAGAAAATAAAAAGAGATCTATCCAGGAAAATACTAAAGTACCTTGTATTGTAGCAAAATAGAACACACCTATGATTCAGTGCACTGGAGTTTAGGCTAGTTAAAATTTCTTTTATGAAATTAGATGCATGCTATGTTTGCAGAAATCAGCTATTCAAGTATAAAAGAGATAAATCTTTAATATGTTATTCTTAAAAAAAACTGACACTGTTTTTTTCTTTTGAATACATTATTGTATTAGAATATATTTTCATTTTGTTTTATAGATGAATTTTGCTTTGATTTGTATTTGTTTCTCCACCTAAGGCAGTCCTTTCCGCATTTTTTTGATCAATCACCACTACCTGAAAAATAGACATACATAGTTGCAAGAGCATCAAATTTGTCTTTACTGGCTTGTTTGCTTTTTTGCCCTAGGAAGATATTTTCCTTTTTCTAGTCTCATTTATCTTTCCAAATACTTACTTTTAAGTTTCTGTTTTTCTAAACATTCTCAAGGCTACAATCAATTGTCCTTATTTATCAAATTGACATTATCATCTTCAAGGATGGCAGTGGAGGATGTCTTCCCATTCTACATGTGAAGCAGGACAGCGAGATCTTGGCCTTTGAGATGTGCCTTTCTAGGCTAGGGCTGTCACCATCTTTGCCACCATCACATCTGCTTACTGCAGAGTTGGTGGGCTTGGATATCTTTTCTCGTTTCCTCTGGTTAAAATATGGATGCAATTCTTCCACTAATTGTCCACAACACAATTGAGACTAGACTGGAGGCATTTATGCAAGAATTTATTAAAGCTACGGAGTTACACAGAGGAGACAAATACAGAGAAGACCATGAAATTGGCTAATCTGACTTAACAAAATACCTTCCATTTTGAGCTTGCAGTTTCCCATGAAGAGACCTCCACTCTATCTCCTGACCTCTTTTTGGCGGTAGAAGCCATTTTATTCTTTCTTTTCTTTCTTCTTCCTTTTTTTTGTTAGAGGTATTCAAAGTGACTATAGACACCACAGATCCATAGCTAAGTCATGATGTTCCAGAGAAATTTTTTGTGCTTTCTGAACTTTTCTCTCTTCAAGGATAGCTTGTTTTAGATAAGGATGTGGTCTTACCTGAAGAGTACCACCCAACAGAATAATAATACCCTAGCCTCATGTAGTTTCTCTCCTAGCTTTCAGTATATTCTTTGGTAATGTGAAATCTGCTAGATTAATTTAGGGAATCAATGTTTTACAGTAAGATTAAAGCCACTTTTGATGGTTCCATTACTATAAATAGGACATAGGTTCTACTTAATGATGCTCTTTATCTTCTTTCTCAATCACCCAGCCATTCTGATTGCCTCTCAACCTCTTAATAACAACATCAGCTCTTCTAAGGTCATTTGTTTAGTTAAGTATTAATAAATCATTGAATACATTTTTTTCTAAAAGTTTACCAACTTAATGTTGTAGTTAGTGTCTTTGTGCAATTTAGCCAGTATAGGACCTCAGAAATGAGACTAAAGAGTTAAAGGGTATGGATAATTTTTCTAATTTTTCTGGAGTATTCCAAGATTGCTGTTCAAGGTGGGTAAAGTGATTTAGAATCCCATTCACCACATAGGAGTATGCCTATTGCACAGTTCTTTGTTAGTACTGGAGTATGCCTATTGCATAGTTCTTTGTTAGTACTGGGTGCTATTAAAATCAGTGGGCTTTCCCTTGTGCTTCATGGAGAACTAGAAGTCCTTGAAGCTTCCTGAAAAGTCTCTGATTAGCAGAGCAGAGGAGAGCAAGCAGGCCAGTCTCCATGCCCACACTTTCGAATATTGTAGATGGAACCTAGTTTCTTCAGGCTTCTCAGAGGACATTTAAATTTTCTTTTGTTTTTAATTGAGAAAATGATTACTTAATGTCATTTATGTTTTTTAGACTAGAAAGAAGAATTTATTATTTTTCTGTTAAGCTTACAAAACAGAATAGCTTTATAGCTGTGTTATCTTTTTAAAAAGTCTCTTCTGAGTATTTTACCCACTTATCTTTTGGGCACAGAATGTTTTATATCCGTTTGTAGTTTCACTTTACATAATAAAGGTATTAATGGTTTGTCATATTGGCTACCAATCTTTTCTCAGGGTGCTTTCCTTTGAATTTTTAATGAAATGATACATCTTTTTAACCTCTGAATTTGTATTGCACAACTGCAGAGAATTTAAGAGAATTAAGACTTGAAAAAGAATTCCTGGTTGTCTTTGATTGATTTCATTTTAATTTCTAATTTTAATTCTTAGTAAATCTTTTTGCATAAAAGATAATGTTCATGAAAGAGTAGGAAATAGAAATAAATATAGCTTTGCCCAGAGGAAAACTTGATTTTTTTTTAAGGAAAGAAGCTTTGCATTACCTAATCTACTTTTGTTGATTTCACACAAAACGAGTACAGGCAGTTCTTGGCCTTAAAGATTAGAAAAAGGAGAAAGTCATTTGTTCTGACACATCCTTTTGAGGAGATCTTGCTTTTTTTGCTGTCCACTGTTCCTTTCAATGAGCATCTCTTGAGGGGAGGGGAGTATCTGCTGTGTAGCCGGCTCAGCAGTGGATTCTAGTAGAGCCAGAGTGAACAAGTGACAGAGTCTCACCTCAGAGAACTGAAACTAAGCATCTCATAAGCCATTGTTTGAAACCTCACATGCACTTATTTGAAAGGAATCCTAAATAAAAGAAGGCAGAATCATGGGTTCCTTAAATTAATCCAGCTTTGTTGTCTATATCCAGATAAGTAGTAGATTCTAAAAGAGATTTACCTGCAGGCAAAAGTCTCGGTCTGAATTGAGTGTTTACATAGATTTGTATTAAAGCTTCTTAAGACTACTTTTCCCTGACTGGCAGCATTTATCCACCCCTCCTTTTTTTTTTTTTTAATTCAAAACTGCAGTTACTAAAGTTCCTTTGGCATAAACGTTAGGTGCCTTTTTAAGATGGTTCACAGCAGCAGTAGACATACAAAAAGCCAGAAGAACCAATTCGTCTCAGTCATGCAGAGAGAAAACAGGTCAGAGATGATCTGCATGACTGAGAAGGTCTGAGACTGGGAAGGCAGCTCTTCCCCCACTTTCCACTGGGCTTTTTCCATTACTGGAGCACCAGCATACAATTTATATTGGGTCTGTGTTTTCTTAGTATTGATGCTGCCTTTAATATTATCAATGAGGAAAGTGGTGGGACCACAGATAATAGTGATTCTCTGCTGGAGACTTGGTGCAGAGTTAGTCTTAAATATTTAACTCTGCCCAATGTGGTGGATGGTCATCCCTACACTTAGGAATACATCTGGAGATAAGATCATATATGCTGATCATTCATTCATTTCTTCAAGTAATATTGTAAGTTTTGGTTATATAGGAATGCATAAGGCAAATTGAATGGCTTCTCTCTTGGAACTTACACTCTGAAAGAAGACATATTGTGGAGAGAAAACAAGTCAGCAAACAGGACAAAAACAATTATGGACAATGACAAGTGTCAAGAAATAAAACAGGATGAGGTGATAGAGGGTAATGGGTGGTGGAAGTGGAGCATTTTAATTAGATTAAGTAATAAGGGAATTCCTTACTGAAATGATGACTTGTGCACTTAGGGCCTGGCATGAGAAGTGGGATCCAGGCACAGGGAAGCTGGGGGATTAGTCACAACAGAAGAAACGGAAAAGGAAAAGGCCCACAGAGGATACCACTTGAATGTTTGAAGAGAAGGAGAGTGTGGCTGGGCCACCCATGGACCAGGTCCTTCAGAGCTTGGATCTTTGTAGACCATGGAGGAGAAATTTGATGTATTTACTTCCTTGGAGTATTTGATAAAAGATGAAGGAAAAAAATGGAAACAAAATATGCCACTTGGGACCTATTATGGAAGGAAGGCCAATAGAACTTGCTAGATCAGGACTAGAGAGTGAAGGAATGGGTAGAAACAAGGATGAGTCCCAGGATATGGGTTCAAACATGTAGATAAACTACAAACCACTTGATGATTTAAGAAAAACTGAGATTTGAGGAATGAAAGTAAAATGTCTGCTGAACTTGTTAAATGTGATATGTTAGTTAGACCCTAGGTGAAGGCATGAAATAGTTGTATGTAGAAAAAGAACACAAAGGGTACAAAAGACAAGATGTAGTTAACATAGAAAGGGCCTGTTCTACAACACATATGTATGACCAGCATAATCTATCTTTGGTCTCAGACCAACAAGGAAAGCTCAATTGTAATCAGAGAGCTTGGATTCCCAGAGAGGATGGATGGAGTCTGATGAGAGAATTTGGATTAATAAATGGTTTGTAGCATTGCCTGGAGGGAGTTAAGCCTTGGATGCATCCAGTTCACAGGGGAAATGATCTTGCTGATGAGCTGCATTTATTGGAACTCTTCAATGAGTTCTGGTAGCTGTGGCAAGGGGGATCCTTTTTCTGGGTTTCCAAGGAAGATCAGCCTCCCTTTACATCTATACTTCCTCTTCTTAAGTGAGCCAGCACAATCACTGGTGTGAATGCCAAGCCTTGCAGGCTCTTGGAACTGGTCTTGGCACCTTCCTCTACAAGGTGCCATCACAGGTCCCAAGGCTTCCTCCTACTGTTCTTGAAAATGCTGCAGGAAAGAAAGCACCCATTCAGAGCAAGCCATCTGTCAATGGCAACTCCTCTTGCTATTATGTCTGGAAAAAGAGGAGTTTAGCCTGAGTCCACAGTATCACCGATTTCTACTTTAACCTTTGAGATTTCAGGGGTCTTTTCAAACCATTATTTGTGTTTTAAAATGATTTGTTGAACTGATAGCTAGGGTCTCTTGGAACCCTACCCTGTCAAACCAGGTTTGAGAGGCAACATGACAAGGACTTTCAGGGCCAGCTGGAGTCTGTTCTTGGTCTTGTAGTTCTCTCCCTTTAAGTAGTCGCCAATCCTTTTTTTTCAAAGAGGGCCTACTCTCTCCCTCCATGAATCCATACTTGCTTCAGAAGAAGAAGGTCTATTTTCTTTAACCCTGTTTTTCTGCCCCAGTATTCTCTTCCAACCTATTTGCATTTAGTGTCACTTTGTACCTGCTCTGGAGTGCTCACTTGATTTGCTGCCTCCATTGTTCTAACATATAATATTGAATAGAAAAGAAAGAAGAAAGCTTTTGGAATCCATAGTTTTATTGTTAAGAGTTGTGTTGGTGTGACACATGTGCATATGTAATTCTCAATAGGTTTTAATAAATAGCGGTCTTAGAATCAGGATGGAAGGATCATAATCTCTAACATGTTTTTTAGGACGGAGACTGTACTTTTTGTTCATTAGTAGCTAGTCACCCAGGGCTGAAGGCAGGAATGATTTGCACTTTTGTTTTCACTATGAATTTGTGTTTCTTTTCCGTCTCTCCATCTGTCAGCATTCTCCTCTCAAACATTTTCAAAACTTAAAGTTGATACAAAATTGCCTGTATTTAAACAAGGCCTCTGGAAGTTGTTTTTGTGTTTGTACTGGGGATTCAGCTACAGTCCTTTTTTTTTTTTTTTTTTTAAATTTTGAGATAGGCTCTTGCTAAATCACTGAAGGTCTGGCTAAGAAGTTGCCAAGGCTGTCCTTGATCTTGCAGTCCTGCTGCCTCAGCCATCTAGGTCTCTAGGATCACAGGTGTGTACCACTTGTAGCTTCACTTTTCTCGGGTGTTAAAGAGGCTATTCCACCTGTGTGTATTAGGGATTTTCAGGGTGGGATCTAGCCCACGTGTTGGAAGAAAGAGAATTTGTTTCTGGGATGGTGAGGTTGATCTGGTAGGAGGAAATTTCTATTCAGTCCCTGCCTCATTTTCATAGCAGTTCTGCAGATACTTCTGAGGGTAAAAAGCTCCCAAAGAGCCTTTTGAAGAAAACAGGCTTTGGTTTGGTGTATGTGACTCCTTTGCTGGTATCATCACATCAAGCTGAGGTGTGGTACTGAAAGCCAGAGGTAAATAAATATCTTTTGAAATCCAAGACCCTGGGATATCTTTTTGTTAAATGCTCCAGCCCATTCAGAAAATTCTTTTTTACATTTTAAAAGGAATTATAAATGTCTAAAGATGAAATGACTATTTTCTGTTTATTGGGAGTGGCTTACAATATATGGATGTGCAAACTGTACTTAACAGTAAAACTGGTGAAAGATTCCATTTGCTTTTCCAGATTTATTAAGGGTGAAACTACTAATATTTGATGGCTTCCTATTACTAAAACCTCAAAAACAGGGTTAGAAAAATAGAGCATGGGTTTTGAAGCATTTTAGAGCTGGTTTCCTTCCTTTCTCCCACCTTTCCTTTCTTTCACACATGTGCTGTGAAACCCTCTTATACACCAGGCCCTACTGCAGGCACTGTGCTATCGTAGGCACTGAGGTGCAGCCAAGTACAGAACAGGCATCCGTCCCTGCCCTCATAGACCTTATGCTTTATCTAGTTCAAATTCTGTCTCTTTATGGTATGTGCCCTTGGACTGGAACTTTTTTATCCCAATTTGCCAAATGAAAATAATGCTTATTTTATACAGTGACTATGATGATTGAAACGACCTAACACAATAATCTGGATATGGGGACTCATACATGTCTGACACCTTTGCTTTTCCTAGTATACTGCAAATGGCTTTTGTTCCCGCCCTGTGCTTTCTATATTTGCCCTCTTTCTTCTTTTTTTCTCTCAGTCTCTCTCTGCTTTGGTTTATATCTATATTTTTATGTCTGTCTGTTTGCATGTGTCTTTTCTGTGTATCCCAGGACCTTTGTCTCTGTGTACAACTCTAAGTATCTCCTTATTTGTGTGTCCTTGTGTGTGCACACCTCTGTATCTTCTTTGTGTATGTTTCTGGGTATAGTTTGTTTTTTATTTATATTGTTTTTTTCGTGTGTCTCTGTCTTGCTTTTTGTCTGTGTGTGTGCAAGCACATGTGACAGAGAAAGAATCTCTCTGTGCTTGCATCTCTGTATCTGTATTTCACTCTCTGTCCCTTTCTCTGCTTTGTTTCTCTTTCTCCTTTTCCATTCCATCTTCCCCCTCCCTCCTCATCTCCCTATCTCTTTCTCCCTCCCACACTTTTTCTCCGTTTCCCTAGCCCACACTCAATCTGCCTTTTTTTCTTTTGCTGTCTCTCTCTCTCTCTCTCTCACCTCCCCATTTTCTTTCATTTTTACTGTATCTTTCCTGCTGTGTTTGTCTCTCATGTTCTCTCACCCCAAGTTTTTTACTTGTGTGTGTTATTCATTTAATTATACTCATTATAATTATGCATGCTCTCTTCATTCCATTCCCAGCATAGTTTAGATATTCAGCAATATTTAGTAGCACCCTCACATTTTAGGAAGGAAAAAAAGAACAGGAATTTATTTTAAAGAAACCTTGGGGAAGAGATTTATGAATGAAAAAGTGTTTTGTTTTGTTTTGTTTTTTAATTATAGATGGATGTTACCACGATTTGGTTTCATTTTAGGTAACATGCCATCGGTTTCACAGCATCTCAAAACTGACATATAAATCAAATATAAATAGCAACATTAGAGCCTTCCCTCAATATCTGGATATTCTGGGCTCACATTTAAGCCTCCCTTTGTCAGTTCTGATGATTTTTTCTTCCTCACATTTGTCATTCCTCTGTCCCTGCTCTTCCCATTTCTGAGACCATACCTGGGTTCTTACCCTCAGTATCTTTTCTCTAAACCACATCACCCACTGACCTTGACTCCACCGACCTCCCAATCCATCATCCAGTTGATGCCAGGCTAATGTTATTGCATCAGTCTCTACTTGATGGCTCCCTCCTCTGGCTTCCAGTCATCTTCCAGGAGCTGCCAGTAGAGGTTCAAAAAACAACATAAATAGCTGGGTTGTTCTTTTAAAAGGCTTATCTGACTAATGCTTTGCACATATAATAGACTGCCCAATGTGCATAGGAAGCCATGTCACTGAATACTACAATCAGGCTATTTACCCCATTTGAAAAATAAAGCCAGCTCCCAGTAATTTTCAAGGGGATAAAGGCCTTTTGGCAGAAGAGACATAATGATAATGTGGGAATCTGGATAAGGAAACTTAGAGAGCCAATATTTATGGCATCAGTGTGTGGTCCAGTTGACCAGAGGGTGTTTAATGTGTGCTAATTATAGTAAGTTTTCAGTATTTGGATTTATTTTAGAACAAGTGTCAGTAACTTTTTCTGCAAAGCACTAGATAAGCAAATATTTTGGGCTTTTGGGATCAGAGTGTCTCTCACAACTACTTTATTCTGCCTGTGTGTTTCAAAAGCAGCCACAGATGATCTGCAAATAAATGGGCATGGCTGTGTTTTAAGAAATTTTATTTATTAAAATAGGAGGTAAGTCAGATTTGACCCCTATTAGCTATACCCCTGTCAAGCCTTGATTTAGATTTTATACTAATATTATATATCCCTGTAAAATAAAATTTCTATTCCTGTGCAAACTAGTTCTTAAAATTGCTTCTTCTCCTATGTTTCCCTCCCTCCATATATGCATGTGTGAGAACATATATGTTGTATAAGCATATGTCCAGAATAAGCATATCCTTTGGGCTTTCTTCAGGGCTTTGTATGATTTCTATATTATTATTATTGTTTTTAAAATATTTTTTAATTGCCAATGGACCTTTATTTTATTTATTTATATGTTGTGCTGAGAATTGAACTTAGTCCATCACAGATGCTAGGCAAGCGCTCTACCACTGAGCTACAACCCCAGCCCTGGTTTCTATATTATTATTGTAAGTAAATGAATCATATTATCTTCATTTATATATCTTTCCATATTCACCCTTTGACTCAAGGAAACAAAAATCTGAATAATGTTACTGGCAACATTTGATAATTTTCTCAGTAACCTGTAAAATAATAATTATAATTTAATCATTTGTGCAGATTAAGTCATTATGCTTAACACTTTCAAAAGTACTTGGGTTTGGATTTTCAATGACATTTCAAAGAAATATTTTAAAGAAGTAGTTAAAAATAGTTCATGTTTGGTACCTAATGAGTCAATGTAGAGATGCTTGTGAACATTTAAACTTTAATTAATTGATGATGTTCTACTTGCAAGTCTTTGGATAAATGCACTTGAAAAGATTAAAAATAGATTAAAACTTCCATGGAATATAAATTGACCGTAAATGAGGTGAATCCTCATGTGAAATTTAAGAAGTTAATCTTTTTGATAAAGTTAACTCTAGATGAACATAACATTTAAATATAAAGAAGAGAAGAAGAAAATAACATAGATTATTATTTTTTCTATGGGATGGGAAAGTATATTTTTAATCATAAATTGAGTAGAAATATTAACAGCAGATTAAGATACATTTAACTATAGAAATGAACACTGAATATAATACTAAAAATAAATTACAGAGCAGAAAATACTTATAAATTATAAAACAAAGTGTTATTTTCTGAATATATTATTCAATGATAAGTATTCTATTGTTTAAAAACAAACTCAGTTAATAAAATACACCATATTTTCTTATTAAATTAACAACCTTTTAAATTGAATGAAAATCCTGAGACTTAGTTTATTAAAGAGGTAGCCACCTCACCCTCCTCAGTAAGATATAAACAGGAATGTCCTTTTTAGACATTAGGTAACTAAGTCATAAAAATATTTACAACTATTGATTTCTTCCAGGAATCTATCCTAATGAGATAGAACGATTTATAGACAAGATATTATCTCAGTATCATTTATAGTGGTGAACTTTTAAAAATCATGTTGCAATCCAAAAATAGATGAGGAAATAAATTGTGGTATAATTATATGATAATCATTAATCCATGGAAAATCATACTTTTGAAGAATAAGACCTAATAATTTAAGAATATTTAGAACATTTATAAAGCAGAATATATAGCTATATTACACTATGATTTTAACTTAATGTATATACATATATGGATATGTAAAATACTAACAATACTATTATGGTGATATAGGTATTTTGTTTTTCTTTATTATATGTTTTCTCTGATTTGTGTATATTTGAGTAACAAATATATTAAAAAATTATATATTTTCTTTACCCCTGCAACACTGTATTATGTGTTAGTTGAGCTTTCCTCACATTCTTCAAAGTATGATCTTTTAAATCCCTTTTGTTTTTTTTTGGAACTGGGGATTGAACTCAGGGGCACTCAAACACTGAGCCACACCCCAGTCCTATTTTGTATTTTATTTAGAGACAGGGTCTCAATGTGTAGCTGAGTGCCTCACCATTGCTGAGGCTGGGTTTGAACTTGTGATCTTCCTTCCTCAGCCTCCTGAGCCACTGGTATTACAGGCGTGTGCCACTGCACCCAGCTGATCTTTCAAATCTTGGTCTTTCTTTAAAAGAAGAAAATAGAATAAAGACATTTTGAGAGAGAAATAATTTGATAGTTTTGGATAAAAGCCTTGATTCTATTGATTCTATTTTGATCATTTGATTTTCTAGATCAATGGAATGGTTTAGGGCAATTATTTATTCTTACTTAGTAAACTGGTATAGCCGCAGCATCCACAACTTAAAGCCAATGGAATTTGGTTTATAAACAGCTTTATATTGGTTTGTGAAACACACCAACTTTCATAAATAAAACTTGCCAAAACTCATCTCTGACCTGAAAATCATCCAAGACTTACGTCACATAAAAGATTGTTGTCTGTTCAATCAAAATAAATCACAAGATTTGCAACACCACAGTTCTTTTAGTGGAAAAACGGCAATGGAAAATCCAAGAGCTGGTTGCATGCCAGCTAAGCCGTATCTGCCATGTAGTTGGATCCAGGGCAGAACTGCTGTGAGCTGTGTTTAGTAGTAGAAAACAACCACCCATCTGTCTTGGGAGGAGTGCCTCTCATAGTTAGTTTCTCTATCCACAGGATAGTTTCCTTCAACTCCTTTGTCACTGGCTCAAATACATCAACACAATGAAAGTGTTATTTCAGATGATTCTACAATCTTCATTCTTATTTTTTCAATTGAATTTATTTCTATCAAAGTGTACTGTTATGCATTATAAAACAGTACTCTCAGGTTAAGAAATATTCTACACTATCAACACTTGATCTCTAGCAGTAAGCACCTTTAATTCTTTCAGGGTATTTTTGGTTATTAGTTATTCCCTTGTTCCTCAATACAGATATATGCTACTATTTCTTGACTTTTCAGATTTTTTAAAAAATTATTTTAATGGATATATAAAAATCTAAAATTTAACATATTAGTGGGCTACCATGTAATATTTTGATACAGGTATACATTGCATAATGCTTAAATCAGGTTAAACATATTTATCTCTTCAAACATTTGTTATTTCTAGGGCTGAGGGTGTAGCTCAGCACTAGAGCATTTGCTTGGTATGTGCAAGGACCCAGGTTCAATTCCCTAGCACAATAAAAAAAAAATGCTATTTATGGAGAAAATTTACAAAATCTTTTCTTCTGACTTTTTGAAATGTACATTTTTATTACCTATAGTTACCCTACTGTGCAATAACACACAGATGTTTCAGTTTTAACTTCCTTCTACCTGACTTCATACTCACATATACATGTCTTTCCTCTCTATGGAAATTATAGTATGCAATTATAATAATTTTTAAATATGTTGATAACCATTTTAAAATCATTATCAAGAAACAAATATATAAATTTGGTTTGTAGCTAAGACAAATTTTAATATAATTACAACTTGTTTTTTCAACTTTTTGTTCCTTTGTGAATACTAATTAGAATGTTTTATTTTTTTAATTTAGATTTTTTATGCTTGTCATTAATTCATCTCAAACTCTCCATTGTAGTCAAAATTGCTCAATAAAATTTTACAATGCTTTATTTTTAGTAAATTTTATTTTGCTTTTTCTTGAGCACACCCCCCCAGTTATTATCAGTCATTGAATCTCAAGTGTGATCAATATTTTGATTTCTACCACCATAAACTAGTTTTGCCTGCCTTTAAAAAAGTAAATCTAAATAGGATCATTCATATGTTTTTGTTGGTCTTGCTTCTTTGACTCAACACTATCTGTGAGCTTAATCTTTGTTTTTGTGTGTGGTAATAGTTCATTCTCTCTCACTGTTTTAGAGTTGTAGGAGGCAGAAAAATGGTTTCCCTGAAGATGCTCATGCCTTAATTCCTGGAACATGTGGGCTGTAGGGGTGGCGGCAAAGGGAACTTTGCAGATGTACTTATGATTATGGACCTAAAATAGGGAGATTATCCTGTTGGATTCAATCTAATCTCATGAGCTTTTAAAACAGAAAATTTTCTCTGACTGTAACAATGGATGTTAAGTATAAGAAGTGGGAAGTTTCCCATTTTTTTTCATTTTTGAGACAATGTGTCTTTCTGGTTCTGATATATAGAGGAGCATGTGCAAGGACTGTAATGAGGTCCCTAGGATCTCAAGGCATCCTCCAGCCCACAGCCAGCAATAAAAGAGTCCTACAACCTCGAGAAACCAGACTGCTAAGAACCTAAATGAGCTGGGAAACATAGACTTCCAAGAACTCCTGATAAGAGCCCAGCCAATCCACACCTTCATTTCAGCTTTGTGAGTCCTGGATTACGTAAATCAGTTGAGCTATTGTGGACTTCTGACCTACAAGAATTGTGAGATAATAAATTTGCAGTTTTAAGCTGCTAAATTTGGGGTAGTTTGTATGGCAGCAATAGAAAACTAATGTAAGCATATTCAATTACTCTAAAACAACATTTAAAAAGCCTATTTTACAATTGATGGATTTGGATTACTTCCATTTGAGACCTTATATGATTAATGGTGCTCTGTACATTCTTATATATGTCTTTTGGCAAATGTATGTACATATTTCTCATAAATAAAAATAGAGTTGCTAGATTATATTTGTATGCATATATTCAGTGTTAGTAGCTATTGCCAAACATTTTATCAAAATGGAAGTACTAATAATATACAGTCTTATCCTCTGTGAGAGTTCCAATTGCCCAGCATCCTTGCCAACACTTGTTGGAAAATTTAGAGTGCTAAAGAAGAAATGGCCATTTTTGTGTTTATTGCCATTCTATGGCATTTTGACTTATATTTCTCTCATGACTAATGATTTTTTTCATATACTTATTGGATATTTGAATATTTTCTTTGAGGAATAGGTGCTCAGTACTTTATCAAGCAGTAGTAGCAGCACAGTGCTTGATGGACTCATCACACTTCCGTAAGACTAACCATAAGAAAACAGTGAGCCAAATGGATTTCACGTGTTAATTACATATAGCTCAGAAGATATCAGAAGCTTCTGTTCACATCTCATTTCTACCACAGTGTCCCATTCCCCAAGACCCATGGGGACAATGCAGAGGTGCGTCCAGGTGCATGCTATGTTTGTGGCATAGATCTATGCCTCAGCTAAGAAATACTACCATTAGGAAGTTTCCAGTCACTTAAGGGAGTTTTGATGAATCCCGCCCTTCTTTTACTTCCTTCTTCCAGAAGTCGAGGGAGACTTTACTATCATAGAATGTAAATAAAGTTTCACTGTGACCCAAAAGCTATGTAGCTTCCAGGCTGTTTGTTATGTAAGCATTCTTGAAATGATAGTCTGGTGTGTATGTGCATATACATATATCACACATATCAATAATTATAAATTATAATATTAATAATTTAATAGACTTATATGCATTCATATATACACATACAAAAATATCAGATTGCTTATATGTGTAATATGTGATTTTTAATAACAAATATGCTATTTGCTATATAAATGTCCTTGAAAAGATAGTCTGTAAATTTCAGGTTACATATCAGATCATAAACACTCACACACACATACACACACATACATTTATATACATCACGAAGAATTGTCTCTCGGTAGACTTTTATTTATTTTTCTGTGTGGTATTTCTTATTTTTTAAAAAATTTAATTTGAGAAATTTGTGTATCAGAGCAAGAGACAGGAAAGGGAGAGAGCATGCAGATCATGTTTTCAAATATTTTTTTTCACACAATACATTTTTCATTAATATTTATTGTTTTATTTTCCTAATTTCTGCCAGGTGTGGTCATGCACTCCTGTAATCCCAGCAACTTGGGAGGCTGGAGTAGGAGGTTTGCAAGTTCCAGGCCTTAGTAATTTAGCAAAACCCTTAGCAATGTATCAAGACCTTGCTCATAAAAACTAAAAAGGACTGGGAATGTAACTAAGTGTCTAAGCGACCCCGTGTTCAATCCCCAGCACCAAAAAGAAAAAAAAATCTAATTTCTATGACAACTTTTTCGTTTGCCATAGGTTATTTAAAATAGTGTGGATTATCATCCAAACATTTGGAGATTTTCTAGTTGTCTTTTTATAATTGATATCTCTCTTAATTTTATTGTCAGAGTACATACTCTGAATAAATAAAGCTTAGTGCTTTTAATTTGGTTAAGATTCGTGATAAGACCCAACATATGATTGATCTATTTTACTAAATGTTTTATGGGCACTAGAAAAAATGTGTATTCTTTAGTGATTTGTCATACTATCTGTGTACATAAATTAGATGAAGCTGATAAATTTTCTTCACATTTCTCTGTTCTTATGATTCTTTTCCTGTTTGTTTTTGTCAGTGCCTAAAGAGATAGGTTAAAAACAGATTTATCTATTTCTCCTTTTAGTGCTTTCATCTTGCTTTACATATTTTGAGTATGTTAGATGATTAGAAATACAGGGTTGCTATCCTTCTGGCAAACTGGACCTTTTATCATTCTTAAATGTCCCTCTTTATCTGCAGAAATGTGTCTTCCATAGCTTGCTCTTGGTTTTTGAAGGTATAACATGTCCTTTTCCATCCACTTATTCTTAATTTTTTTTAACATCTTATATTTAAGATGTGTTTCTTATAAGTAGCAAATAGTTAAACTTTATATTTTTATGTATTTGGAACATCTTTTCTATGCAGTATTTAGTCCATTTATGTTTAACCTATTTACTGATATATTTTAGCTTAAATCTTCTCTCATGTTTTCCTACTTGTTTCATCCATTATTTGTCCCTGCTCACACTTGTCTTCTCTCCTCTGGAAATTATATTTGTAGTATTATTTTTTTTCATCAACTAGCTCTTTAGATACACTCTTTTGATATTACTTTAAAGGGTACAGCATTCACTTATTACATTCTATCTTAAAATAACACTTCTCTACTTATTTGACATTGCAAGGATTTTATAACACTTTAATTCCATTTACCTATCTTTAGTCTTCTTTGTTTTTGTTATCACATATTCTATTTTTACATATTTAAAATTATGGAAGTAATATTAAAGTATCAGCATTTATTCACATGTACCATATTTGCATTTTCTGATCTTCCTTATGCCTTCCCACTTTTAAAAAGCATGTTTATTTGCCTGGTTCTATATGATATTATTTATTTTTCTTTTGTGCTAAAAACTTATGTTAGCATTCCATCTAGTAGCCCTCTACTAAAAAACATAATTTTTAGTATTGTTTGTTGGTGTTGGTTGGTGGTACTACTGAGCTACATCTACAACCTAATTTTTAGAGACTTGGATATGCTAGGCAAGCACTCTACTACTGAGCTGTATCCCCAGCCTAATTTTTGATTTTTATTTATATGAAAACATGTCTTTTGTCTTTAGTTTTGAATGATACTTTCACTGACTATAAAATGCTAGCTTGTCAATTATTTTCTTCAATATCTTAAAGATACTATCCTATTTTCTTCGAAGTTTTGTAGTTAATGTTGAAAGGTCAACCTAAATAGTCATGCTGCCCCCTTTGAAACTGAAAAATCTCTAGCTGCTTTTAAAATCCCCCGACCTCTTTCTCTCATTTTTGCATTTTTTTCTTAGAAATTTTACCAGAAAATGTCCAAGTGTATTTTCCTGGCATTTACTTCATCTGAGGTTTTAGATCTTGAATCTATAGTGTTTTACCATCACTTTGGAAAAATCATCTTAAAATATCTTCAGATACTATTTTTTCTCCATCTTTCTTATTGTTTTGTACGACTCTACTTATATGGATTTTTAAATTTCATTGTTATGCAGATATCTCTTAGGTCCTTTTATGTATTTTTAACCTTTTAAAAAACAATCTATGCCTTAATCATATTTCAGAATGAAGTACTAGGAGTATTTTACTAGGAGTAAAATACTTTAATCATCTCATCTTTTGTTGTGTGCAGACGTCTTTTAACTCTTCTGTTTTTCAGTAGATTCCTCAGCAGGAACTGGTGTGTCTAATTGCTCTTCTTCGGAGATTAATTCTTTAGTATTTGGCTAATGCATGCTAAGGGCAGACTCAGATGCATTGTCTGAATTAGGATGTCTTGTGGTTCTGGTACAAATTCCAGGCTGTCTGCTTTCCTCATTCTTTTCTGATGCTTGCTTGATGTTTTTCGGGATCACTTGTTGATGACTCACTTGCAGACTTAGATGTCAATCTTATGCATTCTGCCTAGTTATTTGCCTTTTATCTGTTCATTTTTTAGTCCTTCAAATTACCTCTCATTTGCTTATTTGTTCTTGAGAGTTCATAGATGATTGAAGTCTCTTTCCTTTAAAGTCAGTTTAGTGTGGTCAGAGAAGAAATTGAGACAAATAATATGATTAATTTATCATTTTAAATTATAAATACCAGGAACATTGATTTCTCTATTTTACTATAGTTGCTGATTATCATTACTTCTGATTATTTTGTATTACTTTTGATGATGATGGAGGTGGCTCTAAGCAAATTGTGGATTTACTATGGCTACCCCGATAAGATATTCTTATTCTCATTTTAGTACAGTGTGTAATGCATGGTAATCAATAGGGTTTATTGAATATAGTACAAAGTATAGTGTTACATTTTCCTTTTATTTATAAAACAGGAACTAAATATACAATTATGAGGCTATTGAACATTCTAAAGTAATAGTTACATGTAGTCATAATATTTGCAAGCCAAATGTTACATTGATTCTATGGCCTCAATTTTTTTTTTTTTAGCTGTAGATGGACATAATGTCTTTATTTTATTGCTTTGTATGTGGTGCTGAGGATCGAACCCAGGGCCTCACGCATGCGAGGCGAGCGCTCTACCGCTGAGCTACAATCCCAGCTCCTGTGGCCTCAATTTACTGTTTACTCCATGCTAGGCTACAGTATATAAGTGAGAAAGATATTGTTATTTATTTTGTTTTACACATGAATATGAGAATCAGAGTAGGAGTCAATGTCTTGTCCAAAATTATGCAGCTGATAAATGTAGAACTGGGAGAATAAACTCAAGTATATTTCATTTGTTTATAATATCATCAAAGAAATGCTTTTTTCCTGAAATATGCTTTCTTTCTTATCTGATACTTATTAAAAGAAAAAATAGCCTTTAGCAACCTTGTATTTAGAAAGTGCTTTCTCCAGCTATAGGGAAATACAAGCTATATTACTCTTTGCCAGTGTTATTTTCTTTAGCTATTAGACACCATTCAGCAAGAGACTTAGATGATTTTGTTTTCCCTTCTCTTCCATTGTTGCACACAGGCAGGTTATTTCTGGAATATTTGCTGTTTACATAATAATGAGAATGAAAGAAAATTTGATAACTGGGGTTAATTATAAGTACAACCTTTTCTTCTAACAGAGAGAAGGAGAAAAGGATCATCAGGTGCGTCTGGCAGTTGGAAATGGTATACGGAGTGATGTATGGAGACAATTTTTAGACAGGTTTGGAAATATTAAGATGTGTGAACTTTATGGAGCTACTGAAGGGAACATTTGTTTTATGAACCACACTGGGAAAATTGGATCTGTTGGAAGAACAAATTTCTTTTACAA
>CM053405.1:95257431-95279534 GCA_028644305.1 Xerus rutilus | reverse complement strand
AAAGAATAGAGGAGAGTCTGTCATAATTGGATGAAACATTGTGTAAAGCCACTGAAAAGTAAAAAACAGATGAGACCAGAGATACAGTGGAGAAAGGGGGAGAGAATAAAACATCAAAAACAGGCAGCTGAAAATTTCTTCAAAGGCAAAAGAAATGCCAACCATATAGTAAACACACATAATAACCAAGTTAGGGCTGTGTGTAATTATCAGGATACTTAATTACAGTAAATTGAGGCCAGGCTAGTCCTTGCCTTTTCTCTGTTTATTGAAAACTTCTATTAGCAGACAACATAAGTTGTTAAATAAAACAACAAAAGTGAACTTAAAAATTTCTAAAAGACAGTAAAGATTAAAGTTTTCAAATAGCTATACTGAGGAAAGAAACAACTAGATACTAGGGAAAATAGTTATCACATTTCTAATATATGAAGAACACTTAAAGGTTGGTGCTGTGGCACATGCCTGTAATTGCAGCTATTGGGGAGACTGAGACAGGATTCCAAGTCTGAGGCCAGCCTGGGCATCTTAGAGAGATATGATCTCAAAATTTTAAAAAGGGATGGGGATGTACATCAGTGGTAAAGTACCTCTGGGTTCAATCTCTGATATCAAAAGAAAAAAAATAGGCAAAATAATTTTATGGAGAAAGATGAAAATAGGCAATTGAACAATACAAAAATTAAGAATTCATTTTGCCACTTAATACACTCCCATCGAGGTGTGTGTGTGTGTGTGTGTGTGTATGTATACATATGTATATACATACACACACACACACACACATATATAGAAAGAGAGAGAGAGATTGATAGATGTGTATGTGTTCTATATATGCATGTCTATAACCTGACAGGTACTGGGAATACACCAATAAGCAAAATCAGTTCTACAGATTGAACCACATAAAATCTAGAATTACAAATGTGACAAATTCTACAAAAAGATATTCAGAGTTACTGGAAATATAATAAAAATTAATGAAATCTATGTTTTTCCATCAGGAAATAATTATACACACTAATAATAGGTTTTACTAGCTAGGATATTGGGAATTTTTAACTCTCCAATAGATCTATTTAAATAAAAATTAATGGGGCTGGGGTTGTGGCTCAGTGGTAGAGCACTTGCCTAGCATGGGTGAAGAAATGGCTTCCAACCTCAGCACCATATAAAAAATAAATAAATAAAATAAGTGTATTGGGCTCATCTACAACTAAAATTTTAAAAAACAATTAGTGCAGCTACTAGGGAGAGTAATATGGCAGTATTTATTAAAATATATATGCATATACTACTCACATGGCATTCTACTTTTAGACAATATGTAATACCTCCATACCTACTATACATTTGCATACAAGCATACTACAAGGTAAAAAAAAAATGAATACTGCTAAACAATGCATACAGTATGATAAATTTATATAAAAATTTTACAAAACTGCATTATTTTATGTATATGTGTGTATATAAATACAAGAGTGTCTGAAAAATATACTAATTAGAGTTCTGGTGAGAAAAGTTTTATTTTAGACATTGAGAAAGGTGTGGTATTGTAAGAATAAAGGGAAGATTTTGGGAAATGAAAGAGGAGTTTCGCTTTTACACTATATACCTTTGTAACATTTTTATAATGAAAATATTTGTGTCATGTGAGTACTTGAAATTTGATAAATAAAATAGAAGAAATATTTATTTACTACTTTTTACTATACAAAGATTTTCTTTCCATAAACATGATTTTTATAATGGAAAGTTCTTTAAATTTTTAATGTCTTTATTAGTGTTTTATAGTTACTATAATAACCCAATGGTTGCATTGGGTGCTGTAAACATTGATATCTGCCTTAAAGGTGAGGTATTGGTAACCTGCAGGGACACTATATGATTATGGGGTAGAAGTTGCAATATCTCAGAACTGCACTACAAGAGAGGAAGACACATAGACAACATGAAAAATCAAGAGAGGAAAGTGCCCCAAACAAACCAAGATACTACAACAATAAAATCCATTGACAGCACAGTAGATGAATTGTCAGAGAAAGAGTTCAGAATGTACATAACTCAAATGATCTGTGAATTAAAGAATGATCTAAGTGAGTAAATACAAGCAAAAATTTATCACTCCAACAGAGTCAAGAGAGAAAATACAGTTAACAAAAGATTACTTCAAGAAAGAGATAGAGACAATGAAAAAAACAAACAAACAAACAGAAATCCTCGAAATGAAGGAAACAATAAACCAAATTAAAAACTCAATAGAAAGCATCACCTAAAGACTAGATCACTTGGAAGACAGAACCTCAGACAACAAAGACAAAATACACAAACTTGAAAATAAAGTTGACCACACAATAAAAATGGTAAGAAACCATGAACAGAAAAGCAAAGAATTATGAAATAATATCAAAAGGCCAAAGCTAAGATTTATTGAGATAGAGGAAGGCATAGAGATTCAAACCAAAGAAATGCACAATCTCTTCAATGAAATATCAGGAAATTTCCCAAACATGAAGAATGAGTTAGAAAATCAAACACAGGAAGCTTACAGGACAACAAATGCACAAAATTACAACAGATTTATACCAAAATACAGTATAATGAAAATGCCTAACATACAGAATAAGGATAGAATTTTAAAGGCTTCAAGAGAGAGGAATCAGATTACGTATAGATTACAAATCAGACGAATTTGGTTCTCAGCAGATTTTTCAACCCAGATCCTAAAAGCCAGGAAATCCTGGAAGAACATATATCAAGCTCTAAAAGAAAATGGATGACAACCAAGAATCTTTTTATTTTTTTTTTAATTTTTAAAAAAATGTTTTTAGTTGTAGATGGACACAATATCTTTATTTTATTTATTTTTATGTGGTCGTGAGGATCGAACCCAGTGCCTCACACATGCGAGGCAAGCGTTCTACCACTGAACCACGATCCCAGTCCAACAACCAAGAATCTTATATACTGCAAAATTAAGCTTCAGATTTGATGACAAAATAAAAATCTTCCACGGTAAATAAAAGTTAAAAGAATTTACAGCAAGAAAGCCTACACTACAGAACATTCTTGGCAAAATATTCCACGAGGAGGAAATGAAAAACAACAATGAAAATCTGCAAAGGGAGGAACTATACACTAAAGGAAAGGCCAATCAAAGGAGAAACCAAGTCAAGCTATAAAACAGACATAAACTAAAATAATTTGGAATACAAATCATGTCTTAATAATAAGCCTGAATGTCAATGGCCCAAATTCGTCAATTAAAAGACATAGACTAGCAGATTGGATTTAAAAAAAAAAAGACCCAACAATATGCTGCCTTCAAGAGACTCATATCACAGGAAAAGACATCCACAGACTGAAGGCGAAAGGATGGGGAAAAAACCTATCACTCACATAGACTGCATAAAAAAGCAAGAGTTTCCATCCTTGTATCAGATAAAGTGGACTTCAAACCAAAGTTTGTGAAAAGGGATAGTGAAGGTCATTTCATGCTGCTTAAGAGAATCAAGCATACATCAACAAGACATAACAATCAAAGAATATCTATGACCCAAACAATGGGGCATCTATGTATATCAAACAAACCCTTCTCAACTTCAAGAATCAAATGGACCACAACACAGTAATACTGGGTGACTTTAACACACCTCTCTCACCATTGGACAGATCTTCCAAACAAAAACTAAACAAAGAAACTATAGAACTCAATAAAATAACCAGTAACTTAGACTTAAAGACATATATATAGAATATTTTAACCATCAACAAGCGAATACAACTTTTTCTCACCAGCACATGGATCCTTCTCCAAAATAGATCACATGTTATGCCACAAAGCAAGTTTCAGCAAATACAAAAAACTGGAGTGACTACCCTGCATTCTATCTGACCATACTGGAATGACATTACAAATAAATGACAAATTAAAAAATAGAAGCTACTCCAATACCTGGAGATTAAATAATGCACTATTGAATTATGCATGGATAACAGAAGACATCGTGGAGGAGATAAAAAATATTCTTAGAGTTAAATGAGAACTTTGATACAACATATCAAAATCTCTGGGACACTATAAAGGCAGTACTAAGAGGAAAGTTCATTGCATTAAGCTCATTCATTAAAAGAATAAAAAGATAACAAACAACCTGACATTACAATTCAAAACTCTAGAAAAAGAGGAACAAACCAACACCAATAGAAGCAGAAGAAAGGAAATAATTAAAATCAGGGGTAAAATTAATAAAATTGAAGCAAAAGAAACAACTCAAAAAATTGACAAAACAGAAAGCTAGTTCTTTGAAAAAATAAATAAAATTAACAAACTCGGAGCCATCCTAATGAAAAGAAGAAAGGAACTCAAATTACTAAAATTTGTGATGACAAATAAAATATCATGACAGACACTATTGAAATACAGAAGATAGTTAGAAACTATTTTGAAAATTTATAATCCAGTAAAAGAGAAAATCTCAAAGACACCAACAAATTTCTAGAGGTATATGACCTACCCAAATTGAACCAAGAGGACATACATAATTTAAACAGATCAAGTTCAAGCAAGGAAATGAAAGATTCCATCAAAAGCCTACCAACAAAGAAAAGCTCTGGACCAGATGGATTCTCTGCCAAGTTCTACAAGACCTACAAAGAAGAATTAATACCACTACTCCTCAAATTATTCCATGAAATAGAAAAGGGGGGAACCCTTTCAAACTTATTCTACAAGGCTAGCACCACCCTGATACCAAAACCAGACAGAGACACATTAAAGAAAAACTTTCAGACCAATATCCCTGATGAACATAGATTAAAAAATTCTCAATAAAATTTTGGCAAATTGCCTACAGAAACATATTCAAAAAATAGTGCATCATGATCATTCCAGGGATGCAAGTTTGGTTCAACATATGGAAATCAATAAATGTAATTCATCACATCAAGAGACTTAAAGATAAGAATAATATGATTTTACCAATTGAGGGAGAGAAAGCATTTGACAAAATACAGCACCTTTTCATATTCAAAACACTAGAAAAACTAGGGATGATAGGAACACACCTCAACATTATAAAGGCAATCTATGCTAAACCCAAGGCCAACATCATCCTAAATGGAGAAAAATTGGAAGTATTTCCTCTAAAAATGAAAACAAGACAGGGATGCCCTCTTTTACTGCTTCTATTCAACATAGTCCTTGAAACTTTAGCCAGAGCAATTAGATAGACAAAAGAATATGAGTAGGAAAAGAAGAACTCAAACTATCATTATTTGCCGGCCATCCACCAGAAAATTTCTAGAATTAATAAATAAATTCAACAAAGTAGCAGGATATATAATCAACACCTATAAATCAATTGCATTTCTATACATCAGTGATTAATCCTCTGAAAGAGAATTTCGGGAAACTACCCCATTTACAATAGCCTCAAAAAAAAAAAAAACAACAACTTGGGAATCAATCTAACAAGAGAGGTGAAAGATCTCTACAATAAAAACTACAGAACACTAAAGAAAGAAATTGAAGAAGACCTTAGAAGATGGAAAGATCTCCCATGCTCTTGGATAGCCAAAATCAATATTGTCAAAATGGCCATACTACCCAAAGCACTATACAGATTCACTGTGATTCCAATTAAAATCCCAACATCATTCCTTATAGAAATACAAAAGGCAATCATAAAATTCATTTAGAAAAATAAGAGACTCAGAATAGCCAAAGCAATTCTTAGCGAGAAGAGTGAAGCAAGAGGCATCACAATACCAGACCTTAAACTATACTACAAAGATATAGTAACAACAATGGCAGGGTATTAGCACCAAAATATACAGGTAGACCAATGGTACAGAATAGAAAACACAGAGACAAACCCACATAAATACAGTTATCTTATACTAGACAAAAGTACTAAAAACATACATTGGAAAAAGATAGCCTCTTCAACAAGTGGTTCTGGGAAAACTGGAAATCTATATACAACAAAATGAAACTAAAACCCTACAAAACTCAACTCAAAGTGGATCAAGGACCTAGGAATTAGACCAGAGACCCTACCTAATAGAAGAAAAAGTAGGCCCAAATATTAATCATGTCAGATTAGGCCCTGACTTCCTTAACAAGAGTCCTAAAGTGCAAGAAATAAAATCAAGAATCAATAAATGGGATGAATTCAAACTAAAACATTTTTGCAAGAAATAAAATCAAGAATCAATAAATGGGATAAATTCAAACTAAAACGTTTTTTCTCAGCAAAAGAAACAATTAGTGAGGTGAAGAGAGAGCTTACATTTTGGGAGCAGATTCTGGTCACACACACATCAGATAGAGCATTGATCTCCAGAATATATAAAGAACTCAAAAAACACCAAAAATACACTCAAACTACCCATTCAATAAATAGACTAAGGAGCTGAACAGACTTTTCTCAAAAGAAAAATACAATCAATCAACAAATATATGAAAAAATGTTCAATATCTCTAGTAATTAGAGAAATGAAAATCAAAACTACTCTAACATTTCATCTCAGTCCAGTCAGAATGGCAGTTATCAAGAATACAAACAACAAGTGTTGGCAAGAATGTGGAGGAAAAGGCACACTCTTACATTGCTGGTGGGACTGCAAATTCGTGCAACCAATCTGAAAAGCAGTATGGAGATTCCTTTAAAAACTTGGAATAGAATGACAATTTGACCCAGCTATCCCACCCCTTGGTCTATACCCTAAAGTAATGCAGCATTTCAATGTTTATAGCTGCACAATTCACAATTGATAAACTGTTGAAGTACCCTAGATGCCCTCCAATAGATGAATGGATAAAGAAAGTGTGGTATATATACACAATGGAATATTATTCAGCATTAAAAGAGAATAAAATTATGGCATTTGCAGGTACATGGATGGAACTGGAGAATATCATGCTAAGTGAAGTAAGCCAATACCCCAAAACCAAAAGCCAAATGTTTTCTCTGTTGAGTGGATGCTGATCCATAATGGAGGTAGGAGTGGGGAGCATGGGAGAAATGGAGGCACTTTGTATAGGGCAAAGGCGAGTGAGAGGATGGGGTTGTATGGAAAGAATGTTATGGACATCATTACCCTAGGTACACATATAAAGACACAGCGGTATGACTCTACCTTGTGTACAATCAGAGAAATGAAAGATTATGCTCAAAAAAAGATATTAGGAAAAAAATTAATAATATATTAGTACTTACTGAACGTTATCTTGCTTTCTTTCTATTTTTTGCAATTATAAATAAAGAAGGTACAAACTTCAAGAAAACTAAAAAATAAATAAAAACCAAAAAATTTTATAAAAATATTTCAGAAAACTAATATTATAAATGTAAATTTAATACATTTACATTTGTATATACACATAGTATACACATAGTATATGCATGTGAAGGAAAGAACTGAGGCGGAAGGAAATATAATCTAGTTTCCAAAGATTTCTTTTCAAATATCCATGAAATATTTCTTAAAATTTATTAAATATATGTATGTAAGCCACATGAAAGAACAATTTCAAATTATACTATAGAGCTTGAAATACATTTGATTTATCCAAACTGTGAAGCCCAGAAGAAAATGAAAACGTATCTTAAAATGCTAGCTAAACAAACAAATGTCAAGCCACAATCCTATATTTAAAATATAAAAATATTTTTTAAGCCTGAAGGTCAAATAAAACCAGTTTGATAAAAACAAATTCATACCCAGGAGCCATGTCTAGAAGAAATGCTAACGCTGATTCTTTAGACCAAAGAAAAATAATACCAGAGGGCAATTTGTATCTTCCAGAAGAAATTTTGATTTTTGAAAATGCTACATATTTTGGGAAATATACAAAATTATTTTATTTCTCTTAATTGAAAAATGAATATAACTGTTTAAATTTTATGATGTTGTTCTGTGAGTTTGTGCTTCACATAGATGAATACCAATGACAACTATTACATAAAGGATGGGAAATTCAGTGGAGAATATAGGTACTTATTAACCACTGGGAGAAATAACTAAAAACTCAATAATTTGGAAAATATAACTTAAAATAAGTATGAAATGTCTTTCTATAACTGGAAACATAAATGTAGGACTCGCAGGCATTGTTGGTGGGTTGGATGCAATTCTCTGAAAGACAGTTTTCTATCAGAACATTCAATGCACATAACTTTGAGTCTCCAAGTCTATTTCTAGGACTAAGAAAAAATACTATTCATAGCCAGAATTTATGTACATGAGTTTTCTGTACAGGAAAGCATCGTTAATAATACAGAATAATTAGAGAGAACCTAACATAGAAAAAAATAAATATTGGTAGAATCCATGCTTCGTTATGCTCTGCAATGATTACAACATGTGACTGACGTGCCAGCACAAACTGACACTGAATAATACTATTATGGTTTGGATCTTAAATTTCCCTCAAAGACTCATATGCTAAAGGCTGGTCCCAGCCTGTGGCACTACTGAAAGATGGCAGAATCCTTTGGAGGTGAGGCCTAGTGGAAAGAAATTAGTTCACTGAAGTCATGCCTTTGAAGGGAATACTGGAACCCCAGCCCTGTCATTTCTCTTTGTGTACAGCCACCATTAGATGAGCGGCTTTGCTCCATCCCATGCTCCCTGGCCACATAGTTCTGCCTCACCTTAAGCCCAAAAGCAAGAAATCAGCTGAACCCAGATGGGAATATCTGAACTTTAGTAAATATATATGCACATTTTTAAATGTATACAATAAAAGCCAAGTGTGAACCATACCTCAGATGATCATTCTTTGAGGTTCCTGTTACATTTGTGGATATTATACTGGTGAAAGAATTTAGTAATGAATCTCTAGTTTTAAAGAAGCTTTGGGAAAGGTCTTCAGTAAATTAAGTTGAAGTTAAAATGCAGAACTAAACATGTCTATGAAGTTTATCTTATGAACTTCTTTCAGTACTTTCCTTTTTCAGAATACCGTTTTCTTGTTATAAGGTAACTAATACATAATTTGTGTAAACTTTTTGGTTCTAAACCTTCTAGAGATAGAAGCATAGCTGTGTGATGACCATATGTGTACAACGGCACATTTCAACAATATGATGAAGAGCTTAAAATGTGAATGGGTTTCTTAATCAACACATCTGACCTTGTGAATAAGGATGGCACTTCCTACTTCGTCAAGTTACTGCATAAAGACAATATCATCTTAGTCCCCTGCCTCCCAAGAAAGATAAATGGTTCTCCAGAGTGCATAACAATCATTTGTGCAACTCTTAACCTTCAGATTTCTTTGTTTAAAAATAACTTTATTGGGCTGGGATTGTAGCTCAGCGGTAGAGCGCTTACCTCCCATGCGTGAGGCCCTGGGTTCGATCTTCAGCACCACATACAAAGTAATAAAATAAAGACATTGTGTTCATCTACAACTAAAAAAAATTCTTAAAAAGAAATAGCTTTATTGAGGTAAAATTGAAGTACAATAAAATGCACATATTTGAAGTATACAATTTGATTTTTCACATGTTTTGACACATATATAACCAATACAATCAATGTAAAAAGCATTTCCATAATTTTATCAAAATTTGAAATCATGCAGACTATGTTTGTTGCATGATTTATTACAGTAGAAATCAATTTAACCTGTAGATTTCTGGGTGCCACCGAGATCTATTGAACAAGAAATTGTTGTTTAACAATTAATCCTTGGGATTAAATTTTTAACACCCCCAGGATTCTGAACCATGGCTCCTATTATATTCTATTTCTTTGTTTTCATCCTGTAATTTTGCCTGACTCCCAAACTTTTCTCTTAGTCCTTAGGAGCTCCAAATAAATGTGTATTCACCAAATTCTTTATATATTTTCAGTGTCTTCCCAATCTCATCTTATATGGTTTGGATCTAATATGTCCCCTGAAATCCCAAGTGCTGAAGGTGTTGTCATCAGCCTGTGGCACTATTATGAGGTGGGTCTGGTTGAAGAAAAGCAGGTTTCAAGAGCAATGGGGCTTCCACCTAGATAATTTCTTTGGCTTAGAGAAAGTGAAATAAACGAGAAGTGATGAGAATATTCAGAAATAGAATGATTCCTCTTACCTCCAATTTTGGTAGAAAATGAGAAACCCACTGGGTTTCAAGAAGCCTAGTGGCTGGGAATGAGGAACATTTCAGTGGTTAGCTGTGTGGATATTTGGAAACAGAACAAAACAAAACAAACAAAAATTTCAGACAAAATAATTCAACACTCTCCATCTCTCTAAGTATATTTAGCAACTCTCAAGAACTTAGACCTAGTGTTCAGGGAAATGGTGGGAAAAAGAGAGGCCAAAACTGTCTGAATTTAAATGTCCCTGTCTTGACTTTCAAAACTGAAATTAAACCAATTGCAATTAGAACTGAAATTTAAATTCCCTACAGGGTTACTTTTAATTCTTAATACATAAGCAAAATTGCAAAAATGGATTTCTACAGATAGATACTCAGGGGATCACTCATTTTAGGGTCTCCTCAGGGTCTCCTGCTCAAGGCAGGTCTCTTCAGATTGATGGATAGTTTTTTTTTTTTCTTTTTTTATGTGTTCGTGAATTAGGGCTGGAATAAGAAGAATAGCCATGAGATGACATTGCTTTTAATAAGATTATTGGTTAGAGTACAAAACTCATGGTAAAGGAAGGTGGGTCACAAGATAGTTATGCTGACACTGTTCTGCCAATTTGGGACTGGGACAAGTCAGGTAGCTCATTTGCTGTTTTTCACCATGGCTTTTCTTTCTGTAATTTTATTTATGTATTTGGTACTGGGGATTGAACTTAGGGGTGCTCTGCCACTGAGCTAAATCTTCAGCCTTTTTTATTTTTTTATTTTGATACAGGGTCTTGTTAAGTTTCTGAGGCTGTCTTCAAACTTGTGATCCTCCTGCCTCAGCCCCAGAGTTGCTGAGATTACAGGTATGTGCCACTATGCTTGGCCTTTATGTTATTTCTTGAACTTATAGTGGATGTCTGAGCCAATACTATTTTCTACAGATAAAGATTTTATAAATTTCAATTACATAATGCAAAATTAAAGCAAATAATATATTAAGAGTTGAGGTATTCAGGTCAGGTATTATATGACTCATACAAGCAAGCTGAAAATATTGATGGAACAGAAAAGTTTATGCCAAAAAAGCAATAATATAATGAATACATTTTTCTCAGACTGAGTTTAGCAAACAAAAAAGCATTCTTTTTGATGTTATCATAGAAACCCAGTAAGAAAATAATATGAACTAATTCATTTATAATATAGTCATCAAACCTGTTTCTACAACTTGATCATTAGTCAGATATTTTGATTATTAATAAGTATTCCAAACCATTAAAATTTAAAAAGAGTTCTATTAATAGTCAATGTCTTTGATTATCATCAAATTTGATTTTTCTAGTTCCTTGCCAGCACAACCTACTAAATCCAAAAGAAAACAGTGTTTGAAATTATTATAATCTAATTTTGTGCTATGTGAAGCATAAAGAGACATTTAGATCAAATGAAATTGGTGGTAAAATCAGTCAACTTTTTCAGGAAATGTGGGAAAGTTTATATATGAGAAAAGCAAAACAACAATACAGGTTTCAAGTATGCTTTTTGTTTGTTTGTTTGTTTTGGACTTTATTGACACGGAACTTATAAAGGACAGGGAAACAACCCATAGATAACCCCAGACTTGCCATGAGAAAAAACATCAGACAAATCCCAGTTGAGAACTTCCTTCAAAATACCTGACCAGCACTGCTAGAAATTGTCAAGGTCAGTAAAAACAAAACATGATAACCAAAATGTAATATGAGATCCTGGATAGGATCCTAGAACAGAAAAGGACATTAAGTAAATACTAAGGATATCTGAATAAAAGTTTAAGCATCCATTAATTACAAGGTATCAATATTAGTGCATGAATTATAACAAATAAAACACTTTAAGATGTTAATAATAGGGGAAACTGGATGTGGGGCATGGGGATTATGGGAGCTCTCCGTATGACCTCAATTTTTCTGTAAATCTAAAACTATTCTAAAATGAAAAAGTTTATTTAAAAAAATCCTGTGACTCTTTTTTACCTACTGTAGTAGAACATGATTTCAGAGGGTAAGCATTTCGTAAATGTTGTCTGTAGCAAACACCTTGTCTGGAGTTTTGGAGCAGCACTGCAAGATGCTCTGGGCTCATCTCATATGTATCAATTGTCTCCATCAGCCATTCTTGTTTCCTTTTATTGGAGAATGGAAGAATCCAAAGTCTAGGTGCCTACTGGAACACTGTGGCTTCTGGGCCCTGCTAGCTGTCAAATGGGTGTGCTTAGCTTCATCTGTGGGTGTGTGCATATCCATGAGTGTTTCTATATGTCGCCATCTCCATTTGTGTTAACCTGATGTGAATTCACACTTGTGGTCTCTAACTCAGTCATCACCATGTGGGGTGCTCTTGCCTTCTCCCCTTGCTGCTCTGCAGACTCCTGCTCTATAGGATATTCTTCCACTTAGCTACCCTTCCCTCAGAACTGGGAGGGTATTATAAGCATTTTGTGATTCTGTAGAGCTGTTCAACCTACTAATACTCAAGTGTTGATTTTGTAAGATATTGACTTAAAGGTAAAAAAATTAAATGAAGACTAGGAGACTTAATCAGACTGTATTTAAAATTGTTATAGTTACAGACTACTTTTTAAAACATGCACATTATTAAGTACATTTGTATTTATAATTGGAATTTTAATTTTATGCTGCTTACTGCTTATATGTTGGGTAGTTTTTGGACAATTGTTGTCTGTGTGGTAGAGATATTACTTTAACATTCTATAAATGCTGTAGAATAGAGAATAGCAATCCTGCTTGTCTATTAATATGTAGTGCTTTTTGCTTCTTTGAAACTTTTCTGGTCACAAGTGCATCTGTCTACTGGCCTATGCAGCAGGTGGCATATGTTCCAAAGGGGACAAAATATATTAAGAAATGGTTTCTGAAATTAAATTCACTGCTGCCTTGATTTTGCTCTATCTGGCATGTAGTCATTATGACTTCCTATTTAAAGTCATAAGTTGTTTTACCTTGTAAACTTCATAAGTGAAATGAAACTGGAGTCAGGATTACTGGGCTCTGTTTTATCACAACTTTAGCATTTAACTAGCTGTGTGACCTTTGGCAAGTCACCTCTCTGAGCCTTATTCTGTGTTCATCAAATAGAGGTTATAAATTCATCTTGCAAAAATGTTGTAAGGATGAAACAAACAACAAATATGAAGGTCCTAAGTGCATTCAATTACAATGTTTGTCAAATCTATCCACAGAATGTACAAAATTGTATGTTGCTTTCATTTTGCAAAAACAGAAATGCCCATTTTTCTACCTTTGGAATAATATTGCTCAAGATCGTTTCCACTGAGAGAATGGACACATTACTTAGGAAAAAAGTGGTATTTTAACAAATAGAAATTTACTAATTCAGATGGTAATTGAATTGATGGCAATGGAAATGATAAACTATTTTCCCCTAGAAACATGATTTTAGTAGAGAGTAAAACTCCTGAAGAGATGGATTGCCACACTTTATTAAAAAAACATGACATTTATCATAATTAACACAGTGAAGTATATTTCTGTATATTATTCATCACAAAGGTATCTACAGTGTACTTCAATCAACAGAAATTAGTAGCATACATATTTGTTTACCTTTATTTAGCAGACTCCAAGTAGAGGGAATACCCTTGGTTGGGAGAGGCCTGAGGGCATGAGAAGGAAAGCGCTGGATATAAAAAGTTTAGAAAAGTCTGCTTGGAAATCCATGCTGCAGGAATAGGTCACTGGAGTGCAAGTTGCAAGATGTGAGGGTGGATGTCTCTCGGAAGAAGGATGTTCACAAATGAAGGCCAATTTGCTAATTAACTAAGCCTCTCCTAAGTGGTGATGGTGATGATGAGGATTATTTCACTACTCACCATTCTTAAGGAAGAGTAAGGTTTGTGTAACTGACCTCAGCTCAAGGGGTAGAACTGGTTGGTCTGGGTTTATTCCTTGTACCAGGGACTTGTGAAGCATGGGAATGAACCTCATATTCTGGTTAATGAGACAAAAGGGTATATTTTCCGGGAGTTTCTGGGAAAGGTTTTCCTTACAGTTAATGGAAAGTCAGCCTCTGAAGGAGAATGGGAATGAGGAAGCATGTTACCCTAATTATTGGTGACAGCTATTTTGCCTTTTCAAGGAGGTCAAGCTAGGGAAAAGCCTGACACTTTGAGAAGTGCAGAGTTGAGAGCACTGCAGAGAAATGGAACAGAATCCCTAATTGAACTGTTCCCACAATGTGTTTTTCATCTGGCCTTCTAGCTATGAGATGCAATATAGTCCCTTTAGTTTGATTAGGGCTCCTGTTACCAGTCACTGAAAGCATCTTGATGTGCTTACTGTCTACTAGGGAATACATCAGAGACATTTAGGAGAATAGCAAAATCAAGTTCATATTGTCAGTCAAGCACAATGCCTGTCAGTATTTCCAGCAGTACTAAGACATAACCAGAAGGGAGAAAAGAGAATAAAAGGAGAAATGGCCATTATTATAAAGTACTCATTTATGAGAACAAATTATGCCAAACATTACCTTGTATAATAGGACCTTGACAAATGAATTAAATAGGTTTTAAAATGCAGAATAGTTAGGTGGGTAAGGATATCTCTATGTGGCCTTGTTGCTGTCCAGTTCTCAGGAGCTGGCTGCCTCATTCCTGAGTGTCCACATCTGCTAGGGTCATCCTGTGTGGACCAAGCAAGCATGCCCAGGTGGCCGGTTACAGATCGTTCTCCCTCTTTGCTGATAGTGGTGGTGTGGAGTTCAGTATGTATTCCACCCCATTACTAGAGCCCTTAACAGTCATAGAATTTCATTTTCCATAGGACTGAGTACATTATTACTCACACCACAAGAATATAACATCTTTATGAGCTGGCACCTGGATTCTTTTTCTGTTACCATATAAAATAGTATTTACATCATGTCTTAAAAAATATAGTTATTGCAAAAATGCTTGTATTACTTCAACACCAAAACAAAAACATAAATTTAAGGAGAAGAGAGAGAAAGAGAACTCATAATATATTGGCAGCATCTAAGACTTAGGACTGAAAGTCTTCAGTAAAAGGGAGATTGATGAGGACAAGTTAGCCAATTTTTTTATTCCACTTTTTCCTGAAGTAAAATTTTTCTGCCACCATGTGACTGGAAGAGAACAATTATAAAAGCATCAATGAATTAGTTTTTGCCCCAGCACATTTCATTCCTCATAACATTTTAAAAAATCTAAAACCTAACTTACATCCGGAAAATTTCAATAAATAAAGTCACACATACAGAAAATAAGTGGCTAATTATGAACACTTTTTTTCTCTTGCTCCTGGGTAGATAATTTTCTGTTCTCACCAGGATTTCACTCTGATATTTTTCTCCAAAATACAGCCATTTTGCTTCACAACTCTCCTAATTCAAAGAATTCCACATAATTTAATGAACTTCTTCTCCAAGTGCTCATTTTCATATTTATCATTTCCTTGTTTATGTGAGTTTGAGACTAAGGTTCTGCACTTGTATCTCTCCCTCAGTTATCCCAGGAACGACTCCTTTCCTCCACTCTCCACTTCCTCGTCACTTTGTTAACCATTTAGGACAAGCAGCTCCCCTTGCCTCAACGTAGGTATGTTAATTAAGCAGAACATAGAACAAGAAGTCAGTATACATATTCTCCTAACCTCTGAGCTTCAGAAGCTTAAGCTGCAAGGGCAATCAGAGCCAATATTTTCTGTCTCTGGAGAAAACATTCAAGTTTGTCAGCCTAGAAGCAGACAGATACAAGAGGATTAGATGTTGATTTGATTCCCTTAGAGAGGCTCTGTGCCCTGGATGATGTCTCAGGCTAAATACCAGGGAAGAGAATAGAAATAGGAACCTTAATTAGGGTGGGATATTCAAGTAATTCCCCAAGAGCCAGCAAGATTCCCAGGGCCCCTGCAATCAACATGGTATAGTGGGGTATGTGGAAGAAGCTGCTCTTTTTTCAGGCAGAATAAAAAGGTCTGGGCTAGCTAAAGAGAATTCTTGAGCAGCATGATTTGGGAATACAGCCAAGTATTTTTCCAAGCCCTCTACAGGGACACTGCAATAACAAGGGAGTAGGGAAAGAAACTTGAAGGTTGGAGAGAAGGAAGAATCAGCTGCTAGTAACACAGACTAGTGGACCAGATGGGAAGATGGCATGATGGGCCGCTCAGCAGATGTCAGCATGAAGCAATCACAGTGACTGAGAACTGTGCTCATGTATTGTGGCCCTGCCTGTGCGTCTGGATACAGTCACCAGTCACTGCTTGATTTTCACCTCCTCCCATGTTTATTGCTGAAGGAGAGTAATTAGTACTTCTTTGATATAAAACCTTTAACACAAATAGACGATCTGATTATTTATCAATTCAGTACTTTAAGAATATGCATGTATACAAAATAATGAATTTAGGGTATCAGATGTATAGTATTTTAAAGTTATTTTTAAAAAATTACCTTCTCTACTAATTGAAAAATTACCTTTTTTACTTGCTATAGTAATCAGTTAAAAGCTTATTTAAAATAATAATAGGATGTAATTCTATAAATGTTTATGTTCATAGTGAAAATGTTCAGGAGGAATATAAGCAAAATTTTGAAAATAAATTATTTTCAACTGTTGCTGGTGGTGGTTTGAATATTTTGATAAGCGGTTGGTTCATCAAATTATTATAAATACGTTTTTGCTAATAAATTTGTATGATAAGATGCAATAATTCAGAAAAAATATTATATGATGATTTTACTGAGTTTAAAGTTTAGCCCATTTCCTTAATTGTAATATTATTTTTCCCAGGTTATACAAAGCTAAAAATAATAATTAACACATTAATAGTAGAAAGTACAGTGTATCTCCATTATCTAGCCTACTACCTGGTACGTAGATACTCTAAAAATAATTTTTTTAAATAAAATGAATGACTTATTTCCTTTTTTAAATATTATGCTACTATTAGTGCAATTTAAGACTGTGTTATTTTAAAAACTAATGTCGAGCATGGAGTCAACAACTACCCACATTTTATTTTTTACCGATTTCTGTGAAATCAGATCTCTCTCTGTTTATGGTTTTCTGGGGTTTTTTTACATTTAAGGACAAGAACTTTTGATTGATCATGTATCATGCCGTGAACTTTTAAAGTAAGCTGCCTACTAATTTTTCTTTTTCTAGCTTTTTAAAATTGGGTCTCAAAAGACAAATAATTTGACCAGATTTCCACAGTGTAGAGGTTTTATGTTGGAGAATTAGAAGCCACATTGTAAAACATATTATCCTATGAGTATAATTATCTACATATAGAAGTTTTTAACATTTCATGGAATGACTATTAGAGCCACTATGTCCTATCAAATATTAGAAGTTAAAAATGCTTTACTGATATCCATGATTAAAATTTATTTGAGTGATGTTGAAAGTAATGATAATTAGCCTGGAACTAGTATGTGTTAAAGGGATGGTAATAAATGGATACTGTAGTAGAGACAATAACATGCACCTACCTCCAAGATGTCTATGCCCTAATTCCCAGGACTTATGAATATGTTACCTTAAATGTGAAAGGAACTTTGCACCTATGATTAAATTAAATATATTGAGATGGCAAATTATGTTGGATTGTGCAGATGGGCCCAGTGTAACCGCAGGAGACCTTATGAGAGAAAAGGGGCAGAACATCCTAGTCAAAGTTGGAGATATGAAGATAGAAGCAAAGAGATTGGCAGATGTTAGGCTGTTGGCTGAGAACAGAGGTGAGTGTCAAGGATCAAGGAATGAGAGGCAGCTCTAGAAGCCAGAAAAAGTAAGGCACAAGATTCTTTTCCTAGAGCTCCAGAAGAAATGCAGTTCTGATTTCCAAAGTGGTAAGATAGTACCTTTGTCTTACTGTAAGCAGCAACATTTGTGGCCACTGTCACAAACTAATACAGATCCCAAAGTTCTAGGACAAAAGAAGATTGTGGGAAAGACAAATTCTGCCAGGTCAACAGGGGCTGACCCCATCCTGTTTCTGAAACCCTATCAAAAGTAACCCTTTGAATCATAGGATTGTGAGAGGGCTTACTCAGCCGTAAGTAATCAATATGATGTACCCAGACAAGAAGTTCTTAATTTGGAAAACAGATCCTTGAGGGAATCCTGTTTTCAACAAATTGTATGCATATACTCAGGAAAAGTGTTCATTGCTTTCCCTAGTTTCCCAAAATAATTCCAGGTACAAAAAAATAAAATAAAGTTAATAACCACAAAATTGGCAGTGGTTTAGTATTTACTCAATTTTATTAAGTAATCTATAAAATTGATAAAATGATATTTCAATAACAGAGTAAATAAATAGGAGTGAGTTGACATACCCAGATGTAAAACACTAGAGACTGTCAAGTGCCAGACAGATGAGTATTTCCCCACCCTGGCATGCTCAGTGTGTCTAAATTGTGTACATTTAAAAATTAGGGGATGCTCTCATGTTTCTGGCCCCAATGGGCATTGTATTGGTAACCAACGACCAATAAGAACCATTTAACTTGACATGTTCTGGCTTAATTTTCACAAGATTCCCCAGATGGCCAGAGTTTTCTGAGGCCATGACTAATTAGGAGTGACCTGGGATTTCAATGCAAGTCTGACTTTTCACTGAATCTAGGAATCTGTGTGGTGGGGGAAGGCTGCATCAGAGTTTCTCAAGTACCACACAAGGGAGAGGGCAATTTGAGCAGCTGCCTATCACTAGGCAGTGATTCTCAGGTATGGTCTTGGACTACTGGAATTAGTATCACTTGGGAACTTGTTAGAAACTTGTTTTCAGGTTCTCCTCCAGACCTACTGGATCAGAAACTCTGGGCTCAGGGCAGCAATCTATGGTCTAACAAGCCCTGTAGGTGTTTCTAATGCCAGGTCTCCCTATCTGCCTATAACACATTTTGTGTTAATTTTTGTTTCAGGAAACAATACTCAAATTAAAAATTAGTTCTTCAGGAATGAGAAAGAGAGAAGGAAAAGGAAGGCAAAGCCAAATCACAGGGAAAAGACAAGTTAATTTGATTTTTCTCCCCAAAATCATTTCCTACCTATTTGCTACTGAAAACAAATATATTTTTCTAGGGACTAGACTACTCCTTTTTTAAAATAGTTTTTTATTTTATTTATTTATATGCGGTGCTGAGGATCAAATCCAGGGCCTCACCCATGCCAAGCAGGCACTCTACCACTAAGCCACAACTCCAGCCCTACCCACCTTAAAATTACTAATACAATCATTTCCTGCTCATTTGTGGCTGAAAACAAATATATTTTTCTAGAGAATAGACTACTCTTAACCTAGAAATCACTAGGAAGCTGTGAGAAAGCTTCAAGGAGTTTATGAACCCTTGTGATTATATTTTTATAATCAGGTCAATAGTTCAGCCTTAGCTAATTTACTAGAGTCTAACAGCTAGTTTACAATATCAGGCGTGAGCATCAAAGTCAAATTAGATGAATGCAGAATGCATTACCTGGGATTAATTTCAGGAAAATGCCAGTGAATGTAGTAGTTTGACTTAAATACTTCTTAGCTATTCCAACTCAACATATTCACTCAACTCACCCAGCATGACCTTTCTTAAGGTTCAACCAGGTATGCCTAAACCTACAATCACCATATGGTAGGTACTAAATGGGATAGGATGATGTGGTGACATATGTAAACCAGATATGCAATCTCTATTTAAATTCCAAAAGAGCAATATAGGTAAGAGATTACCAGGTGCAATGAATTGCCTCAAAACTCCTTTTCAATCTGTTATTTTGCCTCATAAGCTTAGGAACACCTTCCTCTTCGACTCTTGCCCTCTAAAATGTTAACCTATCCTGACTCTTGGCATTTGCCTTGGTGGAAAGACTTCAAGATGTCCTTGAAGACTAAGTGCTGCTATACTGATGAGCAGATAGATTTTGAGGAGTATCAGCAGTGCCCTTCCATCCTATAATCATAATTCAAGCTCAATTTTACAAGCAGGATTCTTTTCTATAGATCTTATTGGATCTGTTCACAAGATAATTTATCATAATTTAGAGCATCCATTATGTGGATGACTAGGAAAAATTGTTTTCTCAATTAAGATATTTGTATTAAGATCAACTTTGAGTTTTCAGAATGCAGCTTAGTCAATTTATCTTCCATAGTTTAGGATCTGATAATGCCTCGTCTACATGGCTAACGTTTTACAAAATAATTCATGTGTATACCTTCACTAGGTAACTTTTACTTCCTTTCTGTTAAAAAATATCCTATAATTTTATGGCCAACCACTTGTATTACTTTCTGTCATAATTCCTCTTTCTCACTTGGTATTTTCTTAAGCAGTTAATCAACTTTTTTCTCCTATATTTATCCTATTAGTTCCCTTCATCTTTCTTAGTGTGTAACTTCAGCATCTTCTGGACACACACACACACACACACACACACACACATACACACACACACACACACACTACCTTGACCTGTAATTCCTTTATAGTTACCACCCCATTTCACTATAGCCAAAGTTCTTGAAAATCCACTATGCCCTTGTTTCCATTTCTTTACATCCTCTGCATTTTTAACTCTGAAATCTTATTTTTAGTGCCATAATGATGTTAAAATTTCTCTCTAGAATTCCTTAATGATCAACATATTATTAAATATAATGATTTTCAGTATTTTCTATTTAGATTTAAAAGTGTTATTTGACATCTTTAAACACTATTCCCCCCAAAACTCTCTAATCTTGATTTCTCAGGTATTTATTGCTTTTCTCTGGTGTTCCTTCACTTCATTTCAAAGTCTTTGACTCCTCCTTTTCACCTCATTTCTCTTTTTTCCAATATTTACTTAATCCTAGTTGCTGTACATATTAAAGCCATCCAAGGGGTTCTAGCTGACTATCTGTGCTGCAGTCAGGACTCAGATTCTGGATCTCATGACAAGGGACCAAACATTGGGATAAAAAAATATTTTCTCCTTTTAATACTCACTCAATTGATTAAAAGAAAGTATTAAATTTTTAAATTACATATATTGATTGTATAAATTAATAGATTTTTTTGGTAATATTTCCATGCATTTTATGTGCATTAAAGGCTTAGAAGATAAAGATTTCTTGGCAAGAAGCAAGAAATACAAAATAGATTTTCAATATCTGTTGTATTTATAATAACCAAATTTACCAAATACTAAATCATATGATGGCCAAATTTATCAAGTCCCTAATCAGGAGACGCTGTGGAAATGTAATTATGCTAATATGTAGATAATATGCTAAGTCTATGAATTTGAGAACATACTTGGCCAAATAAGATTAATAGAGAATAAAACTACCTGATCAAAAACAAGGGTAAATAATTTTCCAATGTTTTCTAGAAGATTCTTCTTATCATGTCTACAAATTTCATGTTGATTTACACATTTTTTTCAGAATCAGCCTTTAAGAAACCTACATTTTGGTACATGATTTGCTTTTTCTATACTTGCTTGGAGTCAGTTTCCTACCATAGCAAGAGCTCTTGAAGAGTGGAGTTGATTCCACGTCTGTTAATTATTAGTTCTTTTCATCTAGAGAAGTCTCTTTTTTATTTTCATTATAGATATACATAATACTGGGGTTCATTTTAACATAATTTTACAAACAGTGAACATAATTTGCTCTAATTCAGCCCCTAGTACTTCCCTTTCCCTCTTCTACTCCCTTCCCCTTGTCCCCTCTCCTCTACTCTACTGATCATTGTTCTATTTAATCTGTAGCTTTTTCTATTTATAGTTTTTCTTTTTTTTTTTTTTTTGGTACCAGGGATTGAACTTAGAGGCACTCGACCACTGAGCCACATCCCCAGCCCTATTTTGTGTTTTATGTAGAGACAGGGTCTCACTGAGTTGCTTAGTGCCTCGTCGTTGCTGAGGCTGTCTTTGAACTCGCGATTCTCCTGTCTCAGCCTCCCAAAGTGCTGGGATTACAAGCGTGAGCC